>CM053591.1:40999620-41051654 GCA_028646515.1 Pseudochirops corinnae | reverse complement strand
TAAATCAGGAAGAGACAAAATGGAGAAAAAAAATTATAGACCAATGTCCCTCATGAATATAGATGCAAAAATTTTAAATAAAATATTAGCAAAAAGACAAGAGCAACTGATCATAACAATAATACAATTTGATCAGGTAGAACTTATTCCAGGAAGGCAAGGATGGTTCAATATTAGGAAAACCATCAGTATAAATGATCATATCAACAATTAAAACTAGCAGAAACCATGATTATCTCAATAGATGCAGAAAAGGCTTTTGACAAAACACAACATCCATTCCTATTAAAAACACTAGAAAGTATAGGAATAAATGGAATCTTTCTTAAAATACTAGGTAGCATCTATTTAAAATCATCAGTAGGCATTATATGTAATGGGGATAAGCTATAACATTTCCAATAAGATCAGGGGAGAAACAAGGATGTCCACTATACCCCTCTTATTCAATCTGGTACTAGAAATGTTAGCAGTAGCAATTAGAAAAGAAAAGGAAATTGAAGGAATCAAATTAGGCAAAGACAAGACTAAGCTATCATTCTTTGCAGATGATATGATGATATACCTAGAGAATCCTAGAGAATCAAATAAAAAACTACTTCAGACAATAAATAAATTTGGCTAAGTTGCAGGATATAAAATGAACCCACATAAATCCTTGGCATTCCTATATATTTCTAATGAAATCCAACAGCAAGAGACAGAAAGGGAAATCCCATGTAAAGTTACTGTAGACATTATAAAATATTTGGGAATCTACCAAATCTACCAAAATAAATCCAGGACCTATATGAACACAACTACAAAGAACTTCTCACACAAATAAAGTCAAATCTAACTTACTGGAAAAACATCAATTGCTGACGGCTGGGTCAAGCTAATATAATAAAAAACTGACAATTTTACCTAAATTAAATTACCTATTTAGTGCCATACCAATCAATCTACCAAAAAGTTACTTTGTAGAGCAAGAAAAAATAGTAGCAAAATTCATTTGGAAGAACAAAAGGTCCAGAAAATCAAGAGAATTAATGAAAAGAAATGCTAGGGAAAGTGGCCTAGGCATACCAGGTTTTAATCTGTACTACAAAGCAGCAGTCATCAAAACTTCTTGGTACTGGCTGAGGAATAGAGTAGTGGATCAATGGAATAGATTGAGTACACGAGAAGCAGCAGTCAATGACTACAGTAACCTATTGTTTGATATACCCAAAGATCCCAGATTTTGGGATAAGAACTCACTATTTGACAAAAACTGCTGGGAAAACTAGAATACAGTATGACAGAAACTGGGCATAGACCATTATCGAACATCATATACCAAAATCAAGTCTAAATGGGTACATGATCTAGATATAAAGGCAGATTCTGCAAGTAATCTGGGAAAGCAAGGAATAGTATACCTGTCAGACTTATAGAGAAGGGAGGACTTTATGACCAAACAAGAGTTAGAAAATACAAAATGGATAATTCTGATTACATTAAATTGAAAAGTTTCTGTACAAACAAAGCCAATGTGACGAAGATTAAGAGGGAAGTGGGAAACTGGGAAAGAATTTTTACAATCAGTGTCTCTGATAAAGGCCTCATTTCTAACATATACAGAGAATTGAGTCAAATCTATAAGAATACAAGTCATTCCCTGATTGATAAACAGTCAAAGGATATGAACAGGAAGTTTTCAGAGGAAGAAATTAAAAGACATCTATAAGCATATGAAAAAATGCTCTAAATCATTAGTGATTAGAGAAATGCAAATCAAAACAACTCTGAGGTACCACATCTCACCGGTCAGATTGGCTAACATCACAAATCAGGAAAATGATAAATGTTAGAGAAGATGTGGGAAAGTCGGAACACTAATACATTGTTGATGGAGCTGTGAGCTGATCCAACCACTCTGGAGAGCAATTTGGAGCTATACCAAAAGGGCTATAAAAATATGTGTACTCTTTGATCCAGCAACACTGCTTCTAGGGCTGTATCCCTGAAAGATCATAAAAATGGGAAAAGGGCCCACATGTAAAACAATATTTATAGCAGCTCTTTTTGTGGTGACCAAGAACTGGAAATTGACAGGATGGCCATAAATTGGGGAATGGCTGAAAAAGTTGTGGTATATGAATGTAATGGAATACTGCTGTGTAAGAAGAAATGATGAACAAGAGGACTTCAGAAAAACCTGGAAAAACTTATATGAAGTGATGCTGAGTGAAGTGAGAACCAGGAATACATTGTACACAGTAAAAGTCACAGTGTGTGATGACTGATTTTGATAGACTTAGCCCTTCTCAGCAATGCAAGGACCTAAAACAATTGTGAAGGACTCATGATGAAAAATGCCATCCACATCCCGATTAAGAACTATGGAGCCTGAATGCAGAGCTAGGCAGACTTTTCTTCTTCACATTCTTTCTCATGGTTTCTCCCATTCATTATAATTCTTCTATACAACATGACTAATGCGAAAATATGTTTAATAGGAATGTGTATGTAGAGCCTATATCAGATTGCATACCCTCTTGGGGAGGAAGGTGAGACAGAGGGGGAGAAAATTTAAAACTGATGGAAGTGAATGTGGAAAACTAAAAATAAACTAATAAAAAATCTATTGATAGGCTATTAGTAGTACTAGGGGATGGGAATGAAGGCAGGTAAATGTAATAGACACAGATTAAACAATATCTAACAAGAATTTATAGTTTAGGCAATAATAGAAACGGCTGGAAAGACATTCAAAAGTCATATAATTCAATTTCCTAACTTTATCGGAAACAATGATCAAGTGACACAGTCAATAAGTTTTCCTGATAGCTAGTTCAGTTTCCTGATTGCTAGCTCTTTCCACTAACTACATTGTAGTTGTTCAGCAACTCTCACCCTGTCCACTCTAACAAAAGCAACAGAAAGAACGGAGAATTTTCTATTTTATGGATAAATTTGGTAATTGCTTTGCTTTTCTGTCCTGTCGTTAATATCTTAAAGACCACTGATATCACTAAATTTCCTAAATAGACAGCGTTTGACTATCTTTGTAGCACCATTATTACCCCACTGTTCTAGACCCAGAGAAATTGACTCAGCAATTTCCACTGGAATCACCAATGTGCTCGCTGCATCTAAAAATCTTAGGATAAAAAAACTTACTCCTCAAATATTAATCAGTCTAACATGATGATATCAAGTTTATATTAACTTACGATATAAAAGAATTCTTGATTTCTACTCCAACAACCAAATGGTCATCCAGCACACGATACCACATCTTCTCTATGATATGCTTTGAATCATGAGATGTGTCTGATAGTTTTTCCTTCAAGGAATGGAGAAGCTGTTTTTTATCACCACAGAGAGAAACAAGAATGTCCTTAGGGGAAAAAAAAACAAAAACATATCCTTAGATCTAGTACACTCAAAATAAAGCAACTAGCTTATTTAGGTCTTATAGTCTAAAAAAATTTATTTTTTGTCTAATATTTAATTTCTTCGAAGATTTTAACATAAGTCAAGTATGTTATCTCTATTAGAGTGAGAAAAAATGAAAGAAGGTGGGAAAAGGAGAAAAGGTATGAATGTTTGATGACCTTTTTATCTATCAGGAAAGCTAATATAAACACAAGCTGTACAAAAGCTGTATAAAAATTCAAAAGGGACAAATTTTTTTCACATAAATAAGTGGAAGAAAAATATTCCAATATTGATGACTGAGACACAGATTTAATTTTTCAAAATTTTAGTTATCAAACTATTTTATGAAATTTACCACTAAGTTATCTGCTTTTCCACGAAATGAATCTCTCTACTCGCCCAGGCCTCTCCTCACATCAATGTCAATTGTAACAATTTCTTCAAAGTAAAACCTATCTTAGAAGCTAATCAGGTCTAAGATACAAAGTTTTGTTGTAAGCCAATAAGGTTCTATGATCAGATTATTAGACATCTTAGGAAACTTTCTTTCCAGGTACTTTACCAGAAATATCCTCAGATGGACAACTTATGAGCAAAGTGGAAAGAAAGTTGCCAAGACCTTGAGGCAGTGTAAATAAAAAGACAAAAAAGTCCCTACAGAAGATGTACCTTAAAAGGTTCCTGTGGTTTTCCTGGCTACTTTCTTAGCTTCCTTTCAGCCTCCCAAGCCTTGCAGGGTGTTGCTTGGACCTATAAGTTTAGTGCTAAAGTGAGGTTTACATATTGATGTGATGTTTTTTTGGTGCCTTAAAAGTCTCTGAGAGTTGTCTTCTCTCATCCCTTTAATGGATTATTAAAAATGTACATATATTAAATTATACTTTAGTGACTACAATAAAAATTCCTTGAAGGAACTGTTTTTTACATATCGTTGTATCCCAAGACTCCAGCACAGATCCTTCAATATAAGAGGATAAATTAATAATGCTTAATTACTCAATGTTTGTTGGACTGGAATTAAGAGAAAGAGAAAAGTCTGTCTCTTGAGGTATATAGTCAAGTTTGATCTAACAGACTCCTCATGCTCCATCACTCAGTTTCTGCTGAATTTGTAAGACCAACCAACCTACAAGGGCTGGGATCTAAGGAAATTGCCAGAATAATTCAGAAATTATAGCTCTGCCAACTCAAAAAAAGATAATTGTGAAAAATTACTTTAAAAATCTAGACATAGGAAACTACTTTAGACAAAATGCCTTAGAGAAGACTGACTTAAAGCATCTCTTTATCCTAATGAAATTTCTCATCAGAATCATGACATGGCCCAAAGGATATAAAGTAAGGTTGCAAAGGTTACAGTAATTGAAAATTGAATCCTAAAAACTACTAGATGTCAATGCATGCATTCTATCATTTTAAATCTCCTAAATTTTCTGGGCAGTAAATAATTTTTCCAGATTGCAGATTTTTTTTCCTTTTTAAGACTTCTGAATATACATAGAGCATAACTACAGAAAGCAAAAACAGATTATAGTACTCTGGCAAAATAAAGAAGCTTATAAAAACACAATGACAATTTAAGTCATTTGGATTCACAGTCAGCCACTTTATTTCTCTGGAATTGTGATTAAAATCCAGAAGTGTAAACAAAAAAGGACCCAAAAGCAGTCAAAATGGCCCATATATATTAAGCTGACCCAAGTAAGGGTCCCTTATTCAGAAAAAATTTTACTCTTTCTTTATACACAATCCTAATATGCTTGGCTTTCTTGTTTTTTAAGAAATGCTGTGGCTATGTTTTGTTTTTACATCTCCTATTGTTCCCAGTACATTACTTTCTCATATTCCTCCCTGAGAACTATCCTTTAAAATAAAGAACAAAAGGAATAAAAGTTCAGCAAACTTAACAACATACTGAAAAAATCTGATGTTTATATGCATGCTTGGTTTATTGGCTCACAAAAGATTTGGAAACAACAGAAATTAGAAAGGGGGAAAGAGGTGTTAATAAGCAAGCATACTAATAGCATCATTACAGATAATAGCAAAAAAAACAAAACATCAAAATAATAAAGACAAAATAAAGAAAAAAAAACACCTGATAATCTTGGGTCATTTAGCACAAAGGCAAATGAATTTATCAGATCTGGGCCCTGCAGACATCATTATATTATTACATAGCAGAATAACCGATGTTCAAAATGATGTTGTTGAGCAATCAAGAATAAATTCTGGTCAGTTTATGATTTTAAGAAGACAAAGATGTGCAGGATATATTTTTAAAAAGCTTTTTTTATGGACAATAGTTAAAATGTTTTTTTAGTGCTTAATTGAATGACCTCTCAGGTCTCCAGTAAATCTGATTATTTCTAACAATAGCTCTCCTGAAAGACCTGCAATCATAATCCATTAATGCTTACCAGGTAAGTTACTAGTAAAAAGTCAACAATTGCACTTCTCAATCCAAAAAGCAATATTTTCTGATATCCTCCCCAAATAGCAATTCACCTAAGTACTAGAGTTCTTTCATACATCTCAATTTTCCATCTTATAAAATGTTAAAATAGTCATATGATTAATTTTACCTTTTCTTCACATGGTGGAATATATTTTTTCCCTTGAACAAGGTCTACTAAAGCTCTGCAAGATTTTGAAAGAACTGTTTCCTTAAGTAGGAGATGCTTCTGCAGCTCTTGAATAGAAGCCAAACCAATCTGTATGGTTGAAGAAAAGATGTTACCCATAGTTATAATTTCAATAGAAGGTAGAAGGATTTGGGCAAAACTAAGAGTTCAAAAGTTTTATTATACCATTTTTCAAACATTTCCATATAAAAAAAAAACCCTTTATTTATCTAATCATTCAAGTGATCTTTGAAGAATCTTTCTGTCAGTCAATAAGCATTTATTAAATACCGAGATTTGCCAAGCAATGAGAAAATGACGGTTTCTGCTATCAAAAAGCTCACAATCTAATGGAAATAGACAAAATGAAAATAATTATGTACAAACAAGCTACACACGGGAAAATTTAAAATAATCAACAGAAGGAAGGTACTAGAATTTAAAGGGATCTGGAAAACTTTCTTGTAGAAGATGGGATTTTAGCTGAGATGAAGCCGGGAAGCCCAGAGGAGAGCATCCCAGGCATGATAGGGGACAGTCAATGAAAATGTCCAATAAAAATGAGGGAGATGGAAGGTCTTGTGCAAGGAACAGCAGGGAGGCCACTGGCCCTGGATCCAAGGGGATTTGGGAGGGTGTAAGGAGCATGACTGGAAAGGAAAGGGTTTGGAGGAGCATATCATGAAGGGCTTTGAATTCCAAAAAGCGGATTTTATATTTGACCCTGAAGGTGAGAGGGTGTTTCTGGAGTTAACTGAATAGGGAAGTGACACAGTCAGATCTGTCCTTTAGGAACATCACATTGACAGTGATCTGAATGAAGGAGGGATTAGAGTCAGGGAAATATTTCTGGTAGAAAGATTAACTTGTAGGCTACTGTAAGACATGAGGTGATGAGTGCCTGCACCATGGTGGGACGATATCAGAGAAGAGAAGGGAGCATAGCTGAGAAATGTTAGAGAGGTAGAAAAGCAGGGCTTAACAAATGACTGGAGTAAGAGAGAGTGAGGTGTTGAAGATAACACCTAAGTTTTGAGTTTTGGTGATTGGGAGGATGATAGCATCCTCTACACTAACAAGAAAGTTTGGAAGAGGGGAGGATTTGGGGGAAAATATGAGTTCAGTTTTAGACATGGTGAGTTTAAGATGTCTACAGGACATACAGTTCAAGAAGTCTAAGAGGCACCTGGAGATGCATGTCAGGAGGTCATCAGAGAGATTAAGCAGATCTGAGTAAGATCATATCTGAATAAGCAGATCTAAGGTTCATACGCAGCATAGAGATAGTAACTAAATCCATGACAGCTGATAAGATCACCAATAAAATAGTACTAAGGGAGAAAAAACAAAGCCTGTGGGACATGCATGGTTAGTGGGAGGTGGGGGGGATGGTAAAAGGGGGGTGGCTTGGATAATGATCAAGCAATGGAGACCAAGAAGGAACAGTCTGATAGGTAGGAGAACCAGGAAACAGAAGTGTCACAAAAACCTAGAGAGAAAACAGTTTCAAGGAGAAGTGGGTGAACAACAGAGTCAAATGTTGAAGTGAGGTCAAAAAGGGTGACGATTAAGAAAAGGCCATTGGATTTGGCAACTAAGCGATCACTGGTTACTCTGGAGAATGCAGTTTTGCTAGAATGATAGGATCAGAAACCAGATAGTAAGGGGTTAAGAAGAGAATGACAGAAGAGACAGTGAAGGCACTTATTGTAGATGGTTTTTTTCAAGGAGTTTAGTCACAAAGGGCACAAGAGGCCAGGATGGAAGGATCAAGTGAAGATTTTTTCAGGATAAGGGAGAAGTGGCCATGTTTGTAGGCAACAGGCAATGAGCCAGTAGACAGGAAGAGACTGAAAATAAGTGACAGAGTGGAAATGATAGAACAGGCAAACTGCTGGAGCAGATGGGATAGAATGGGATACCTTGAGCAGATAGAAAGGCTAGCTTTGGGGAGGAGTAAGGCCATCTCATGAGATGGAAGGAGAAGACAGTGGTATGAGGTATCTGGGAGGCAACAGAGAGAAGAGAGAGCTCTTAGTAAATGGCCTCAATTTTTTTTTTAGTAAAGTAGGGGGCAAGATTGTCAGCTGAGAAGGCAGGGAGAAGGTAGAGCCCTGGGAGGTTCGAGAAAAGGTTTGGAAAAGTTGTTGTGGAGAATGGGATGGTAAGTTAATTAGAGATGTGTAAAAGGATTGCCTTATAGCAATGAGGCCCCAGGTGAGGATATGTAACACAAATTTAAAGTGGCCAATTAGTAGAGTTTCATGATTTTCTGAGCCTTAAATTCAGCAGATGTTGTGACTGACCCAAAGTTGAATAATATATGATAAAAGGGCAAGAGATTCAAGAAGAGAGTGTAGAATTTAACAGGGACAGAGAGAAAATGACAGTTTATTTAGTGCAGGGTTGATGGCCTGAAGGTCTGGAGGAAACAATATGGAGGAAGAATATGGTTTGGGTCTGCAAGGCAGAGGGAGAGGTAGAATGACACTAGACTGTGATTAAGTAAGAAAGTTTCAGAGTTTATGAATATGGAAGTGGTGCATTTGTGAGTGATAGCAAGATCAAGAGTATGACCATCTGTGTGGGACTGAGACGGGGGGGAGGAGTAGGTCATGTGAAATTAAGATGAGGAACTGTGAAGTTAAGATGTCTGAGAGAATTATCAATATATATGCTGAAATTCCCTTTTATAAGGGCAGAAGTTGGCAGAGAGAAAGATTGTGAGAAATCACTGAGGAAAGCGTCCTAGAAGTCAGTAAACAGTAGCTACCAGAATATTGATTTGATGGTAGATATAGATTGAGTGAACCTTAAAGGAGGAGAAGTTACTGAGCGAGAGTGAAAAGAGAGAACCTGGAAAGGGGAAGAAGGAATATTCCAACTCCCTTACCTCAACCAGTGAACTGGGGTACTGAATAAAAGTGCAGCAAGTATGGTGGAGGACTGCCAGGGAGGTTGTGTCATCAGGAGGAAGCCAAGTCTCACTGAGAGCCAGAAAATGGAAGGAATGGGAAGGGAAGAGATTTTCAATGAAAGTTTGCTGCCCATGGAGTAGGCATTCTGGAGAGCATAGTAGAAGGGGTGGACATTGAGAAGGGTGGTGGTGGTAAAGGGAATGGAAATCAGAGATTAAACAGTGAGGGACAGGGAATGGGGTCTGGACAACCAAAGGGTGTTCAGAAGCACTGGGATAGCAGGGTATGACCAGGAGGAATTTGTTAATCATGGGAAGATTTTAGAAAGATTTGCAACGTCTACCACAGGCTTTGGCCTCAGGGTAGAGTCCTCTTACGGGCTTAGGAAGTTCAATCCAAGGAGCAAGTACTTGGAGCTGAGGGAACGGTGTTACTCTCCCTCCCTCAAGCAGGAAAGTAGGACACTAGGCTGGCAACTAGGAATGGTGTTCCTCGTCTTCTGAAAGGGAGGAGTCTGGTACTTAATAGAATAGTTTTTCTTCTCTTTAAGCAAAAGGCTGGATACAGGGAAGGAAATGTGGCAGAATGGAGTGACACTCACAAGAGTGACAAGTAACTGGCACAATGATACGGCACCTCTCCTCTTCCCAGAAGAGGCTCAATGTCATGAAAAGACGTATGGCAAGATTCAACCAACCGACAACTACTGTCTATCCTAAACAACAAAATCTCTTGACATCTGTCCCCTTTCTTCTATTTCTACCACCACCCTATTTCAGGCCCTCATTATTTCTCACCTAGTTACTTGCAACAGTTCCTCAACTGGTCTGCCTGCTTCCTGTCTTTCCCCTTCCAATCCACCTTACATACTACTGGCTAATTTTCCTACTACAGCTTTGATCATATCATTATCCTGCTCAAAACTATTAAATAGTTCCTGATTGTCTATAATAAAGTCCAAATCCCTTAGCTTGACATTCAAAGCCCTCCACGATCTGTCTAGTTTATTGTTTCAAACTTATTTTCCATCATCAACATCATTCCCTCTTCCCAGACCTTCTGCTTCAGTTAAACTGAATTGCTTATCAATATCTCAGTTTACCTCTTTCTCTGTTATTAGTGACTTTGCCAAAAAAAGGCACACTGTTAAAATTCTAATTCCAGACCCAGATAAAAAAAATCTCTTTGGCAAAGCTTTCCCTAATCTCTTCTTCCCTCCTGACATTCCAAACACCTTTCACACTATTTGTCACATCCTATGTAATGTATTAAATTATTGCATACATCTTACTTCTTTTGTTAGACTGTAGATGTCTAGAATGGCAGCTCTTGAATTGGTTATCAGTGAACTTTTAAAACTATTTTAGTAACTATATTTCAATAAAATTCATTTAGTTTGTGCAATTGTTTATCCATTTAAAATCACTATTCGATGTAGGGATCCATAAATTTCACCTGACTACCAAAAAGGAATGCAAAAAAATTAAGAACCCTTGATCTAGAGCATAAGAGCTAACGATAACACTAGAAGATTAAGAAGATCTTATTGGTCTTTGAATTCCCAATACTACCTAGCACAAAATCTTACACAAAGATATACTCAATAAGAAAAAAAAATTACTTAAAATACTTAATAACAAGAAGAGAACAATTTCCTCTCTGATACTAGCAAATGGAAAGTGAACAGCTGTAATTCCAAAATTTCTTGCTGTGTCACTGATTCATGAAGCCTTTTCCTCACAGTGGCACAAATTTATTTTCCATAAGAAAAGAGAAATGATAAAGCAAGATTCATAATTAAGTCTTTAGATTAAAAATACTAAGATTTTTATTTAAAAGGAAAAAAAATCATAAACATCCATTCATAATACACAAATATGAAAAAGAATTCCCCTGTACTCTCATCAAAGTTCTATATCACTCAACTACTGTGAGAATATCCAGACCATCAGGATAGATTAAAAACAATTATTTTTAAAAACATCAAATTTTCACAAAGTCTTTCCAAGAAAAACAAGTATGTATATGTTATAAAGATGGCTTAAAATAACATAGTTCAACAATCCCAAGATATCATGGAATATGAATTATGAACTCTAATAATGTACTAGAAATGATGTACAGATAAAATTTTAAAAGAGTTTTACAAATGGTACATGCATTGGCTCAAGTGCATCTTCTTAGAAATGGTCTCAAAATTCAACACCTCCATAAATTTTTAGGTACTGAACTAAGAGTTCCCCAAGAAATGAATGTTTAGCTATCAAATAAACTTTAGAACTACAACTGAGATTAACTGTAAGTAGCATTATCCCTATTACATAAGTGGAGAAACTGAGGGTCAGAGAGGTAAAGTGGTTTGCCAATGACCATGACTTATTTGTTCTGAAGGTCTTCTTTAGGGTCAGTAAAACCTGAGTTCAAATATAAGTTCACTCTGATACATACTGGATATTTCTCCACGGACAAATCACTCAACATTGTCAGGGACCTAGGCAATTCTCTAAGACTCTAGGTCACTGAGAAGCTGATGAAAAATGATCTTACCAGTAGGGGTGCTTTCCATATTGGGAATTCCCTTACACCATGAAAACAGCAGTCATCCTCCCCGTACCCTCCCTTGCCTTTGCCAATATTTCCATTTATACCAGGAGACAGTTACACAAGGAAATACACACAAAAAAAGAAGTTTATAGACTAACTTGCAATCTTCTTTCCAGAGCCTGGACTGTAAGAGAATAATTCTCTTGCAGGTTGTCTTCAAATAAGTCATTCTCCATGGGTTCAAAAGCATCATTCTAAAAAAGAAGATACAGTGAAATTATAATAACTACATCACTGCACATAAAAGTATTTTTCTGGTACAAAGAGCTTTAAATAGATTAACTAACTTTATTTTCATAAACCCGTGAAGCCAGTAGTTCAAATATTATGATACCCGTTTTATGGATAAGGAAACAATGAAAAAAAACCTTAGATATTATTATACAGACCAATCTGAAAGTTGATCTTACAATTTCTTGACCATCTTCTGGTAACCAGAAAATAAGCACTATGATTAATATTAGTAGTATGATATATAACCATGAACCTTTATGACAATTACTTCATTTAACAATAAGGTATCCCTGAAATATAGAATGCCTGATGAAATTGAAGTTTACTAGACACTGAGGGGTGGAGGGTTTGTGTAATTTTCTAATGATTGTATTTAGTGATTAACGATACTTAGTGACTGATTGATAGGTATGTGACTGATTAAGTTAATCTATGTTTGCACCAGGAGTGGAAGATTGATTATTATATTGCAAAATGATTAAGTAAGGAGGGTTTCCCCCATAAGGAAACCAGATGACTATTTATTTGTTCTTTGTTCCAAATATTGTGGCCACTGTAGTGAAATCTATGTGGCCATTCTAATATTAAACTGTTGTGAACACTATATTGTGATTTTCTGAGATAAGATGTAATATTGTGAATATTATATTGTGTTTTGTTGTGAATATTTGCCTTGATTTGTAATGGAATAAGTGGAGTGTTCATTATACTGTGTAATCAGAACCTTAAAAAAAAAAAATAAGGTATCAAAATGTTATCAAAGAGGGACAAATGCCTATATAATTATATTGCTACAGTAAGATAATATTGCTAAGGAGTAAATTTTACTGTTATCTGGGTGTCCACAATAGTTCCCTTATTTCACTTAACATCAATTTTTATACTATATCACAATGAGAGTCAACAGAGGGCATTAAATAATGTCTGCCTTAAATATATTTATAATCGTCAAGCTTTCTTCCCCCTCACTATTAATCTACCGACATTTTAAAATGTGAGTAGAAAGAACAGAAACACAAAAAAGCTTAAAAACTTCAACAAACAGAACTTACTGAATAGTTCACATTAACAAGATCTGTTATCTTGAATGAAGTCAGACAATTTGTATTGAATGTATCCTTAAAAACTAGCAATAATTGTTCAGTTCCAGTGCCAATAAAATCATCTACCAGAACTGATTTAACTTTTTGCCACTTGGCTGCAACCTGCAAAGAGAATTCAGTGAGACAAAGTAAAAAGAAGACGATGGTTAGAGCACATTACCAGCACCCAAAATCAAGAGGGCCTCAGGGTGTGTTAGCAGAGATATAGTGTCTAGAATGAGGGAGGGGACAATTTCATACTGACCAGATGCCATATGATCAATATAACATAGCTTTTATACTTCTGGAACTCACTTTTTATGATAAACATTGACAAACTAGAGCTCGCCCAAAGGAAACCAGGATGGTAAGGAGACTTAAAACCATGTCATACGGGAACTGGTTGAAAGAATTAAGGATTTTTAGCTTGGAGATGATAAGTCTTGGCAAGAACAAGAGGGAAAGGTGTGATAACTGTCTTCAAATATCTGAAAGATTGTCATAAAGGATTATATATAAGCATTATCTATGTTTTTCTTAGTCCTTAAAAACAGAATTAGGAACAATGAGCAGATGTTTCAGAGAGAAAGGTTTTGTCTCTATATGAAAACAAAATCCTTATTTATTAGAGCTGTGCAAAGGGCTGCTTGAGGAGATGGTGAGGACACAATTCCTAGAGTTTTTTAAAAAGAGCCTGTCATATACTGGAGAGGATATTCCTGTTTCAGGTACAGGGTTGGACCAGATAATCCAGGGACATTTGCACTAAGTGGCTTCACTGGGTTCTTACTTGATACTCTTAAAGGTCCACCAAATATAACAAATAAAAATGACCCATATCATCTAAAAAAAATAAAAAATGAAGCCTGACTTTGGATAACCAAGTACAAGCAACTACAATGGCTTTGAAGGGGACACTTAGTAGATTTAACAGTTCACTCTTATTCATTTACCTCTACAGGAGTAGAAGTTTAACTAACTCACACTTATAAGAATGAGATCACATTCTTACTTATAACATTTAATATTCATCATTTATTGTCAATAAAATTACTTTCCTAAGCAATGCAAAGTATATCATATATCTACAATTAGATATGATTTACTAAATAAAGTCTGTATCTTTTACAAATTTGTTTAAAAAGTAGATTAAGACAGTTAACATATTTTATGCTCTTAAGAAGGCCTTTAACAGAACTTTTAGCATCTTCAGAAGTCATGAATTTGGTTCAGCTGTTATTATCATAAAATGAGTTGTAAAGCCAGTTTCCAAGCAGTAAAAGCTTTAGCTTGTTATCATCACATGGAAAATGTACTGAAAAAGTAAAAATGTATATTTGGAATTCTCTAGCATAGGGATGGGGAACCTAAAGCCTGGAGGCCACATAGTGTTTCTCTAGGTTAGCGGTTCTCAACCATTGGGTCGCGACCTCTTTGGAGGTCGAACAACCCTTTCACAGGGGTCACCTAAGACCATTGGAAAACACATATTTCTGATGGTCTTAGGAACTGAGATACCTCTCCTCTATCATCTCCAGGCGGATCTGGCCACATGCAGATACACCCACATATGAGTATTAAAGGGTCGGGGCATTAGGAAGGTTGAGAACCACTGCTCTAGGTCCTCAGGTATGGCCCTTAGATGGAATCCAAACTTTACAGATTCGGTGTAAGGGAAATACTTGAGGACCTTGAGGGTCACATGTGGCCTTGAGGCCGCAGATTCCCTACCCCCACTCTAGCATACTAGTCAATGATATTCAGTATCAAATTAAAGTAGATTCATAGGATCCAACTTAGAGGTAGAAGAGACCATGGATATTATCTAGTCTAACATTCATTTTACAGATAAGAAAACTGTGGCCTAGGGAGCACAAAAGGCTTGCTCAAGGTTCCATAGGTGGCAGTTTGGAATCCAATCTATGTTGTGTAACTCCAAATTCAGCATTTTTTTCCATTGTCTCACACAGCCTCTACCAATGTCAAACGGTTCTAATGCATTAAATAAATGATAAGATGCAGAAGTAAGATCACATCAAGTTATCTGCATTTTGACTTTTTTTTCTGGGATACAAAGGAGAACATGTATATGACATACCTTACATTGCTTTTGGGATATCATTTCTGTAGGGTGGGACCTGCTTATAAAATACCTAGTTTAATAATACGCCACAAGTATACCTAAATATTAGGTGTACTGAAATATAGGAAACGGATACACACTTAAGTACAAAGCAGAAGTAGACACCCAAACACAGAGTTCTAACTCTACATCTTTAAACAGCCATTTAACTTCTGAGAAGAAAGAGACTATTTTCAGTAAATATCCAAGCCTTATGTTAAAAAACATGAAGATGTGCAGATAATCATTAAATAGGTATACAAATCTTGACCATTATTTTCTAAATAAAACAAAATATTGAAAATGCTCCTGGCAAAATTTTGGAAAAATATTTAACACTAACCAATTGTCACCATAAATAACAGACTGCACAATAAGTTTCTTTAGGTTTCCATAAAGTACTTTATATTCAGAGAGCATAGTAAAATAAATAAATAACTCCGTGTAAGCTGATCATTTATTTTGAGCTGGACATCCGATTTACTTTGGTCCTATAACATTGCTTCTATAGTAGGTAAGTCCATATATTTTCTTATAAATAAAAAAATCCACCACCTTATAAAAATATTAAAATAAATATAACAAATATGTTCATCACTAGATTATAAATATATTACCATAGTATGTTATTATAAGAATAATAAAACAATAATAAATAAAATCCATCTTATAAATAAAAAAAAACCTTAAAAATACTAGCCTAAATTCAATGCCAACTAGTTACCCTTTTTAAAAAAGGATTTTGACCTACAAAACAAACATAAGCAGTAAAATAAATGATCAGGTAGCATTCAAATAAAGGTATGAAAGTCATATAACAAAGTAGATAAAACTGATGGCTACCGATGGCTGAGTTTTTCTTTTGAAGAGGCAAGCCCTTCATTGAAAATATATCAACCTATACTCTATAGATAGAAGGAACATTTAAAAAAAAAATCCATCCCTATAAGCAAAAGAATAGAAACTTTATGAGAACAGTTATTATACCTGAAAGCTTTTTTTCCAGATGGCACAAACATCATTGGACCTAAATGATACAATATAGAGTAAGTCTCCACCATCTGAAGCCATAACTTGTAATGCACAGGGATCCTGAAATGGAAGCTGGCATAGATGTTTAGGGATACCATCTTGGAACCAAATAAGCTGATTCTTTTGAGTTACAGCAATCAGTGAAATTCTTAACACAGCATTCACTACTTTAGTTGCACAAATATGTATGCAAGTTACCACACTGCCATAAGCATGAGGCAAAAAATATGCTCCACTTAATATTTTTTGATTTTCAACAGAATATGCATAAAATTCAGTACCCCAAACTGCATAATCTGACTTCGAAGACCTCTCGCTACTTTCTCTGTCAGTGGAATGAGATTCCCCTACTCCAAATAAAACAGTACCTAGATTTTCAACCTCCCCTGCCCACTTGATGGAAGAAAATTTAACCAGAGCACTGACAATTGTGTCATTTTGGGAAGAAATATAAAAGGAAGTTCTGTTATGTCTCCACAAGACTGATGGGCCATTAAGTATCTTTATGTCATCCTTCATCTCATAGTCTAATGTAAAATTCATTCGCTGTTCAAATTCATTAGAACTGTGAAGTAAAAATAAAAAATATTTAAAAACACTTTTCTTTTTGTTTCTTCTTATCAAAACACAAGGGAGATTAATTCCTGTTCTGAAGTCTGCTGCACAGCTGCAACAAATCATTTCAAAACTTGAGTGTTCTCCACGCATGCTAAATATACCAGTGGACTTCTGAATAAATGCTCTTGTGCTTCTATTAAATGTCATTCTTCTCACATGTAATTTGCATGTTTTTGCAGTTCCTTCTTCTGCCAAGTCTCCTTGTAACAGTTGAAAAATAAGGACTTCTCCATTGTAAGACAAAAGCTTCTCTTCCTCATTAGATGACATTGCTCTTCTGCTGTTGTCTTTCAATAATGTCAAATCTTTATGTGAATTTGATTTTGGGGTGCAAACTGCCCCCAAAGAGGATGATTCCAATCTTTAAAAAAAAACAACAAAAGAAATGTTGACATTAAGTAAGAAGATTGTTTTTAAAAAGAATGTTATACACTCCCTATAGCAATGTTCACATTTACAGAAAAATAAGCACCAAGGTGTTGATGTAGTTTCTTTCTTAATTATGTTTTTTAAAAGTTTTGATTAGATGCAAACTGACAATCAGAAAATGAGCCATAATTCATGAATATATAAACTTAAGGAAATAAAGTCAAGGTAAACCCCTAAGAATTTTAACCTACTAGTATTAAATGAATTTATCACTACTTCTACTCAAAGAAGAGAAAGAAATCAATGAAAGTTAGTGATTTAATTAAATACCAAAAACCTTTTTGATCAAATCACTTATAAGAGACATAAAGGCAATCAGGTGCTTTTAAAAAATTAAAGTAGAGCTACAGACACTTAAGTGAATGAAATGTCTTGCTTTAGTTGGAAAATAATGTCTCTAGATTTTAATGTTAATAGGAAATGGGAGAAAAAAATCCTCTTTGCATTTGAATCTGTAGTCCACTCTTCTGAAACTACATTCTAAGAAATGAAAACACATCAGTCACAAAGAATGACATTGAAGTGAAACATCTCTAATACAAAGTGGTTGCCAATATAATAGAAGTATAATGAGTATATGGAAATAAGTATACACTAAGTTATCTGTGAATATCAAGAGATGTCTTTTTTCTCCCTATGGAAAGAACTCTATGTCTACATTTTTCTCTGTCTTATCTGATCATCCTACAACCACTGCTATACTTACTTGAATTTCAGGGTAACTTTGTAGAGAGATGGGGTAGAAAATTCAATTGTTTCAAAAGGACTGATGACCAGGTAATGAAAAAAAACTTAGGTATGTTAAGTTGGATCAGTGACCATTTTAAAATTTTAAATTAAAAATTTCTCTAACTAGATCAAAAGGCAGGGTAGCTTCTAAAAAATTTTTCAACTTGTTAAATTAAGAATTTGACAGTATTCAAAAGGAAAAAAAAATACATAAGATAAACTCTAAACTCATGTGGAATTAGCCTTAATTTTGTAGACGTGTGTCATTTCCAGAAGCAATACCCTAGTGGAAAGATGACTGATTCTGTTAATACCTAGTTTTGTTTTGTTTTTTTTTCACTCCCTAATCAGTGTTTGATTTCCTGACACTGAATCACATATATACAAACAACACTTTATAGAAAAAATAAATGTAAATTTAAAAAAAAGTTCAGGTCTTTTCTAGAGAATTTTGATACTCCTTAAGGTAACTAAATGAAGTTTAATTATTTATTAGGCAACATATGCACAGTGATTAAGCAATATTTATGAAATATTTTTAGTTTTTTAAGATGGTATTTAGTTTCATAAGATGGTATTTCAATCAAAGGTGTGATTATTTGATGAATATAATCAACTTGCAATTTTCTTTTCTCAAAGGATACCATAAAATATTATGATCATACAAACAACTGTAGGGATGACATATGTCTATACTTCAAATCTGCCAGTCACTGTGGAATTTCTGGGAAGAAAAAAATAAAAAGCACTGAAAAGTACTCAGAAGAAATGATGTAGGGGTTCCTTTGGTGGAGAATTTTCCCTTTTACTACATATTCTTTAGTGCTCAGTATTCTAAAAATTAAAAGGTGTGCCTATTTTTCCAGTGCTTTTGCTACAAGCGTTATTGTTAAAAATCTCTGTAATCCTGGAGAGAACATGTGACTGAAATAGAATACATTCTTTTTCAACAGCAGCTCTTAATTCTTTATCTCTTGGATTGGGAGTATGATAATGTTGTGGAGATAAACCATTTGGTAAGCTTATGTTTGGGGAAATTTTTATTTTACACATACACACACACACTGAAGTGGGGGTAGAGGAAAGAAGTACAAGGGCCTGCACATGGAGGATGAGCTGAGCCCAGAATTTAATAAGTAAGGGGAGAGCTGATTGAGTTGCCTTTTGGCAACTTTCCTGAAGCAAAGGCCCATCTCTTTAATGCCAGGATTCTTCCCTTGATGTCATATGGTTATGTGGCATAGAATACTATATTGTGGGCATGAGTCAGTTACAACATATACAAAAGGAATGACAAAGTGGAAAAGGTATGAAGGATGTTATGGGAGAAAAGTATGACTAAAAAAACAGGTGAACTAGCTAGGACATAAGAAAGGGGTTAGGATCAAGTTACTGCTATACACAAAATGCTGATAGATCTGGAGAAAGGCACTTGCAAAGGATTTATGGGAGGCACTGACAAGAGTCCTTTATTATTTTGAGATTGACTTTTTGGGCAATAGGTTCTTGGTTCTTCCCTACTCCAGTGAGTGAAGAAGGTATAAAACACAAAACTAAAATCTTTGCTTCACAACTAAAATTCTGTAGCAAAAACTTTTGAGAGGAAGTTAGAATGGGTATTGGGGAGTACCTGTGAAATTATATTATCAGGATTTTCTTTTTTTCATAACCATAGGTGCCAGCTGATTATGCTTTATATGGTAAAAATGAAACTAGGAATGGATGTATATTATAAAAAGTAACAGGCATTTCATTCATTAACTGATCAATGGTCAACAAATACAACCAGGCAGTTTTCAGAAGAAATCAAAGCTATCTACAACAGTCATATCAAAAAATGCTCTAAATCACTACTGATGAGAGAAACATAAATTAAAACAACTCTGAGGTACCACCTTACCCCTACCAGATAGGTTAATCTGACAGAAAAGGAAAATGATAAATGTTGGAGGGGGATGTGGGAAAATTGGGACAGTAATGAACTGTTGGTGGAGTTGTGAACTGATCCAACCATTCCAGAAAGCAATTTGGAACTAAGCATAAAGGGCTATAAAACTGCATATCCTTTGTTCCAGCAATACTACTACTAGGTCTATATCCTAAAGAGATTAAAAAAAAAAAAAGGAAAAGAATCTATTTATACAAAAATATTTATAGCAGCCCTTAGCGCGGGGGCAAAGAATTGGATGCCCATCAACTGATAAATGGCTGAACAAGTTGTGGCGTACTATTGTGATGGAATACTATTGTGATATATGAAATGAACAGCAGCATGATTTAAGAAAAACCTGGAGAGATTTACATGAACCGATGTAAAGTAAAGTGAGCAGAAGCCGGAGAACATTGCACACAGTAACAGTAATACTGTATAATGATCAACTGCAAATAATTTATCCTCAGCAATACAATCAATATTTCCAGACAATTCCAAGAGACTCATAATGAATCATGTTCTCTACCTCCATAGAAAGAACTGATGGAAATCTGAATACAGATTGAAGCATACTATTTTTCCACTTCGTTTTGTTGTTCTTCTTTTTCTTCTTTCTGGGGGGCTGTGTTTTTTTTTACAACATGGCTAAAATGGAAATATGTTTTGCATGATTGCACATATATAACCTTGTATCAAATTGTTTTCTGTCTCAAGGAGAGGGGGAGAGGATAGAGGGAGAAAGAGAATTTGGAACTCAAAATTTTAAAAAAAGGAATGTTAAAAATTGGAGAAAATATTCAAAACCAAAAAAGTAACAGGAATTAATCAAAATATGATTAACTGGAAGTTAATTATCCACTTCATTTATCCCATGTCTCTTTCTTGACATCATCCTTCAAGAAGGATTTAATACTGCTTGGTATTATATCTGAGCTTTTACTTCAGATGATAATTAATTCACTTTGGCACAGAAAACGAAGTTTGTACAGGAGTTAGAAGACTTGGGTTTATATCCTAGTGCTTTCACATATTATTTATGGGATCCTGATCTATCTAAACAATTTGCGTCTCAGTTTCTTCAAGTATGAAACAGAAATGATACCTATTAAAAATTACTAGAAGGACTGGGAGAAGACAACCTCAAAGATGACAGAAGCCAGGTGAATGATCCCATAGTTCCATAGGCTGAGAGTCTAGAAGTGACCTAGCTGTACTTACTAAAAATGATTTAATAAAAGTGAATATTTGGAAAATAAGTACACATAGGTGGGAAGGAGCACCAGCAATAGAAAAAGCAATGGATCTGTGGTCAGAGAGTAAGAGTACAAATTTTGGTTCTCATACTTAATTACTACCCCTTGGGACACTGGGAGGATCCTACAACTTCATTAGGTCTTTTTCTTCATCTGTAAAATGTGGGAGGTTAGGGGTGGATGATCTCTGAACCCTTTCCAGGTCAAAACTCCATGTTATGCAACCAATAAGCCATATAGGAATGTGGTGTCACTTTTTAATACCACGGTGTAAAATCTCAGTTAAAGAATTCAATTTGACAAATATTTATTAAGTAAGCACCTACAATGAAAGGCAAGAAAACTGATGGTCTTGGGATTTAGGAGACTTGAATTTTAATCCTTCCCCTGATACTTATTGTGACACTATGAAGTCACAGCCTCTCAGGAGGTTTCTGTACTACCTACTCCACAGGTTTGTAAAGAAACCACTTTGAAAAAAAAAAAAAGCAATCACTTTGTACTGGTGATGGAAAATGCTATCAACATCCAGAGAAAGAATATGGAGTCTAATGTGGATCGAAGCATACTGTTTTCTCTCTTTTTTTTTTTCCCTTGTGGATTTTCCCTTTTGTTCTGATTCTTCTCTCACAACATGACTAGTGTGGAAACATGTTTAATATGATTGTACATGTATAGCCTATATCAGATTGCTTGTCATCTTGAGGACAAAAAAATTTGGAACTCAAAATCTTATAAAGGTGAATGTTGAAAACTATCTTTATATGTAATTGGAAAAAATAAAATACTATTAAGTAAAAAAGAAAATAATTTTGTAAGCCTTAAAGTGAAATGTAAACGCTATTCTTATTCTCATCGTTTGGACAAGGCTCACATATATACGGTCCTGAGACATGTCACTACCCTGCTAGTATACTTTAATGTTATATGGAACCCTGCACAGGAGATTAAAATAAATGAATTAAATAAAATTATCATGAAACAAGTACTTTCACTGGCAGCTCATGAAAGCATTCTTGGTATAGCTTCAGTTGATTACAGAACAGCAAGGGTTATGTATACCTCAGCCTGTTCCCATATGACTTTGCCATCCCTTGTAGGTCTCTATATTTTTAAAGTTTTTTATTTAATTTAGCTTGGAGATTATGAATATTTGGAATGGCAACATTTACTAAAAACATTGCTCTTAAGTTTTCATGGATCAACATTATGTCTAGGTTATTTTGGCTAATAGTTTGGACAATGATAATGGTCCAAACTAAAAAATGTTTATAGGCTGAGTTCTCCAGCCTGAATTTGTAGCATGAGAATTTGTCATACATGTTCATGGAAGACAATGAGCTACTAATTTTAGCCAAGAGTTAATGTCATGCTAGGTATTTAGTAAGTGCTAAACTTTTACAAGCTGAAGCAAAGTTTCTACCATTTCACTGTATAATCTACACTGATCAATACATAAAGCCTTCTTAAGGATAACCCTTCTATAATTTATGGTGGCAATAACCTGGTCCTGAATTGTCATAATAAATCTTTCTATTTGCACAAAAAAATCCACATGATTCAGTCATTTGTTCAATGTTTCTTTTGTCAACATATCATCTGAGTTCATGTACATTATTGCCCATCAATGACCTTTTGATTCCATTCTGAGACTTTGGCTATTTCATAAATTTCATTCTGAGATTTGCCATTTTTAGTTACATTCCACAAATTCAAGGTATACCTGTTATCAAACTTTATGCCATGGCTTAGTGAAATGATATACACATGTTCCAAACACAAGGCTTATTTATCTTGTACACTAAAAATGTCTATCCTCTTCTTTTTGGCAAGGAAATACTCATCTCTCTATAACTGCCTTAGGGTAATGGGTTTCATGTTTCATTAGTACTATATGGATTTTTATTAAAATACATTCTAAATCTATTATGATACACTTTGAAGTTTTAAAAAATGCACTGACTGGCATTGCATAAAGTGTTGACTGCTTTATGGGTGCCCCTTCCGTTCAGCTTTGATTTCAGGATGCCTCAGTATCTTCTAACAAAAGGAACTTGCCTGGAGAAGGCTGTTTTATTGTTGTTGGTTACTTTGGTCCTGACTTGGGATCTCAAAGGCCTAGAGAACTAAACTTCCTATTCTGAAACTGCCTCTAGCAATGTGGATAAGCGACTTGTATGAATTTCAGTACAAGAAAGTTGCCTAAGGTACTGAAAGGTTAAGTGATTTGCCCAAGCCTCACAGCCAACAGGTGTTGGGAAGCTGGACTAGGATAAAAGCCTACAGTATTCAAAGACCACTATGTTTTTTTTTTTAAGTAGGAAATTGTCTGAAAGGGTGTTAGTGTTTATTTTATGCTTATTTTTTCTTTAAAATAAAACATAGGATACTGAAAAGTACATTAACAAAAATATAATTTCACTTAGGAGAGAAAACTGTCTCTAGCCTAACAAAGTGCTTTATATTAAATAAAAAAATACATATTTGTTGAAATAAATAGATAAGAATACATATTTGTTGAAATAAATAGATAAGATCCTAATAGTACATTCTGAATGAAGATCTGATATGGATTAGCTGCTATTATTTCAATGTAGAAAACAGTATTTTATACACTCCCTGATCTTACATCTCCGTGATGTTATTTAAGTATTATTATACTTAATATAATTTTTGTGTCAGAGATTTTGTTTTTTGAGATGTGAAGGTTGCTGCGGGGATGACCCAATTTTCTGATTTAACTCCATCCAGGAAGAATGAGGTAATTCCAATATCTGGCATTTCGCAAGAGGAGCTATCAGGTTTACTTTATTAACCCCAAAAGGTAGCCACTAGCTCTACCTTATTAAAAACAATAATCAAACAGAGATCGGGTTTTTATTTAAAGTGTAATAGAATGGACTTATATCTGAGCCTAAAGTTAGCAGGACTTTTTTTTCTATAGCAGACTTTTTCAATGCTTGCTGAAATAGGCTTTGCCTAATATTAGTAACGCCTTCTTTGAATGAATGAAAAAGAGCTGGGGAGAAGGTGGAGGGAGGCTGATGAAGATCAGGGGTCAAATTATGCCACCTATATACACATGTACACACATACATGTTACATACACATATATACAGGGTGTCCTTGTGGTCCCTTCTTTGAAGGAATGAAAAAGAGCTGGGGAGGGAGTGGAAGGAGGCCAATGAAAACGAGAGGGATTCGTGGATCTCATATTTTATATATACGTATGTTTACATCTGTATACATACACTTGCATTTCTATATGTAAATGTATGCAAACTGGCAAATAAATTATACATAATACAGATACGTAAGCATACAGGGTGTCCCTTTAAAAGTCTTACTGGTTTTGTTATGAAAACTATTCACAGTTAATGTTTTTAAACGTTAACATTTTATTCACATTTAAAATATAATATTTAAGTTTTAAGCAACTAATACAAAACTGCACTAAGATTTTGGCGCCAGCATACATACTCATTTTCTTTTCTTTGTATTTGAATGGTGCTGCCTTGGAACACCGTAGGCACTTAACAAATGCTTACTTTACTCCCAGAAACTCTGTGAGGTGAAGCAGCATGTCTAAACCCCCTGGGTTGGTGAGCATCAGATCCGGGACCTAAGCTCAGGTTTCCCGTTTGCAAGGGAGCACGAGTCAAAGTCTGCCCCTGAAGAGCTTATTAACGGAGATAAGAATTGTAGAAGTCTGATGCCCACTACCAATCTGGAAAATGGGTACATAGCTTGGCTAGGGCAGCGCTTGGAGGACGAGTTCTAGGGCTGGACAATCTCCTGGATCGCGGGAGGGGAGAGGGGTCTTGGAGGAGGGAGGTCCCTTCCTTCCCCTCCGGCAGCTGCGCCCCTTCCCAGGTGCACATGGAAGTCAGAGGTTAAGTTTTCACTCCTTCCCCCACATCACCTACCTTCGGGCTCCCAGGAGTCCACACTCTTCCAGCTGCCGCCTCCCACTCCGAAAAGTCCCACGCCCACAAAGCATCCTGGGAAGTAAGGGGAGGAGGGGAGTCCTCCTAACCCGGAAACGAGGCGGAGGAGGATGCTGCGTTTGACTTCAAAACCCAAATGCGTCCAGCGTCTGGAGGAAGAGGGCGTGGCCAAATCCTGTAAGGGGTAGGGGCGGGGCCTCCATTTGGGGTGGGTCTTGGTTTCTGGAGGAGGGACACGAGAGGTCAGGGATTGAAGGAAACGCGACTCTGTGCGTTCTGGCCCCGCCCCCAGACAGGAGGCGGAGACCGTGGATTGGATAACTTGTCAGGAGCCTCCTCCCTCTCCCTCCAACCTCCGTGCTGTGTCACGAGACCCGCCCGCCCAACCCCTTGGCTCCGTCCCCCGCTGTTGCTCAGTCTCCTGTTTCGCCTTAGCGGACCGTGGGCTGGTGATGTGAGATCAGGCGTCAGCTGTGGTGGCAGCAGCGGCGGCGGCGGCGGCGGCGGCGGCGGCAGCAGCGGCAGCAGCAGCAGCAGCAGGAGGGATCATGGCCCAGGTGAGCAGCCGCCGGAACCGGCGGGTGGGCTCCTAGCCCGGCTGGGCCTCAGGTGCCTCCCGAGGCCTAAGAGGCTCCTCTGGGAAGGGGGTGGGGAAAGAGTACTCGGGAGCGGGGAGACCCCGGGGCAGGGGGCCGGAGAGGCGTCCGCCTGTCTCATCATCGGCTCGTGTGTCCTTCCCCAGGTTCCTTCTCAGGAGAAATCTAAGCTTGTCAGCGAGACCCGGAGGAGGTTTGAAGCTGAGTATTTGGCAGGTGGGTACCACGAGGGGATGTCACTGTGTCTCTCTCTGCCCACCTTTCCTCGAGGGCCCCCAGGGTCCCCCTGGAAACAGCTCGAGCCTCACTTTGGGGGCGCTTTCCCCCCAGAATCCCCCTCTTCTCCCACCCCGCGGCTCCTCCCCTTCCCCCCCCAGGTGTCTTTAATCTCACCCCTCGCTTGGACCAATCGCCCGAGCTAGGAGTAGGTGTGTCGGTTTTGTGTTGCTCAGTATAATCCTTCGATTCAAGAGATTGGAAGGAACCCCGGAGTTCACGTAGTCCAGGGATTCTTAACCCTTTTTGAGTGCTATGGTCTCCTTGGAGGTCTAAAGAAACCCATGATCCCCTTTGGAAATCTGATGATGCCCCTTTGACATGGTAATTAAGCCTATGGACCCTTTGCAGCCTAACATAATAAAGCCCCTTTTCAGGATCGTGTATTGCAATGCATTAAAAAGTAAAATTATTTTTAAAATAAAATACATAGGGATGCAAAATGAACCAGTTGTATTTAAATACACTTGTCAAGATTATTTTTAAAAAATTCATGAAGCACAAGTTTAGAACACTCCCATTTTCCCAGTGAGGAAATTGAAACCCAAAGGATAAGTAAGCCCTGGTAACACATAATAAATAACTAGATCTGGATTGGAGCTTGACTGCAAAGGCAGTGCTAATTAAATTTGATTATTCTGAGGTGCTAGTGTAGAGATTTAAATGGACAAAAATGTGTTTGAGGATTTTTGTTGTTGTTGTTTTAGGGTTTTGTTGTTAAGGGTTTTGTTTTGGACGCTTTCAGCCTTTTTGTTGGGGTGTCTCTGATTGAGGTAAGCAGGTCATACAAGTGCTTCTTGTTAGACTACTTGACACTACTCTGCAAATGGTTTCTGTGCTGATAATTTCATCAGTTTACAAGAAAATAATCTGTGGGGTTACAAAATAGGATGCCTCTAAGTGTTATGCTCTTTAGAAAGAGAGCCCATGTTTCTGTATTGCCCATAGTTCCTACCGTATAGATGTTTAGTGAGAAATACTTCTGTCCTGGGTAGCAAAGTCGTCATGGTAATGAGATAGCTTAACTTTTTATGTTAACTGTATTGCATACTTTTTAAAAAGTTATGTTTGTTTTGAAGTGCGAATGATTAGTTATATATTTGCAAATGGCATATATCTTTTAGGCAGGAAATTCTCATTTGTATTGCTTTAGCTTCCCATTTTATCTATCAGGAAATGGCTAGTAAGCTATAAGAGCTCAACACTAAAGTTGAGTGGTTGTGTCACATTAAATGCAATTCTGAGTTCGATACCTGCTAATGATGTCAAACAGGTAATTGAAATCTTAACAACAACATTTATATTTCAGGAATATTGTCAATTCATCTTAGTATCTGTTCTCTTCACACCCAAAATTTTGCCAAAGAAAGTTGGAAGAACTTTAACCTTTAGCCCATAGATCTTACTACAGATATAACCAGTTGCCCTAGAACCAGTAAATAAGTATTTATTGAGCAATTACCTTCTCAGACACTTTGCTAAAAGAGGCAAAAAAAAAAAATCCCTGCTTTCTTAAGATTTCTGTTCTAATGGAAGGGGCAGCATGTAAATAGATAAATACAAGATATATGCATAGTTGTATCAACAATGCAGTATTCACAATACCTGCAATAGTTATAAATTTGCTGATATGGTTATTAATCACAAAACATAACAGACTCTCTGTGTGGAAAATATAGCTAGAACATTTATTCAGATACCAGAAAACTTAGTCCCAAAACCAGAAAGTCAGAGTCATCACAGTAGTTATGAAGTTGGCATTTGTAGTTAATGTAGTAAACACCCACGTTCTCAGGCCTTCAAAACAGGACAGGCTACCTCAGGCAAAGATCCTCCTGTCCTCACACATGGCAACTGCTCAGCGTCCACACAGCTTGCTCCCAGCAGCTTTGCCCCCCCCCGCCCCACCCCCCAGTTCCTGTCCCTGGTATTCCTCAGCAGGAGTCCTTAGCAGAAATTCTGGGTGGCTCAAAAAAAAGGAGTTCACACCACAGCTGCTGCTTCCAGTCACCTCCCTGACTCTAGCTTTGCTCCTGCTTCCTCTTGCTCCACCCCTTCCTGCTACATCTCCAAGTTCAAGGGGCATGGAAGATCTTCAAATCCCATAACCATTACATTCAGCCCCAAGATCTTTCATGTCCCTTACTTGGCAAAAATACCGTAACAATGTTAATAGGAGTTTAGGAGTAACTGGTGTCAACAGAATTTTACAACAATATAACCAGGATAGCACACAATAAACACAGAAAATAATATTTTAGGGTGGGACTTGAGCACAAGCTCCCCATCATTTCTCCCCCTCCCCAAAAAAATGGGGTCCCAAAATCTTGGGGTAAGGGGCAGAGGTCTCTTCTTCCATGGCGACTTGCTGCTGAAATTGGACGTAGAGCTGCCCCTGTCCCAAGGGGTCCCATTTGAGAGGTCAGTTCTTAATGTGCTTGATGCCATTTCCAGGGGTGACACGTCACAGTTGTGGACAGGGGGTGACATCCAGCTTAAGCTTATATCGGGCATCTATAGGTGGAGGGTGACAAGCCTGCGGAAATAAATCTAGCAAACAAGGTGAACAGACAAAAAGCCAAGAAGAAGCAAGGAGATAATAACCAGAAACAAGGTAGATAGAGGATTAGCCATGTTGCTGGAGACCATGAGCTCACTATTGTAGCCTCACTCACAGTAGAAAATATGAGTTAAGGGTACAATTTTGTAATCATCTTCTCCAGAATAAGCAATAGTTACAGTGTTATCCCTCCCATGCGCTATAATTTCTGCAGTCTTTGGAACATCATCTGGCTTCCGTTTTAACCATACTTTAGCTCCCACTTTTATACAGTTCCTCTGATAGTTATTTTGGAAGGAGGGTCAGTTTTTACAAGTGGTATTGTTTTACAAGGAATGATAATCACTCAAACTAGCCTGTCATTTTTACAAATCTATATGGGCCCTTCACCTTAATTATGGAATGTCACAACAATTTCTCCTTGATAATTAGATCTATTACTCCAGCCAATACACGTATTCCTTGAGCTGCTAATCCTGATTTGGGTAAAAATCTGTCCAAAGTGATTTTTAGGGATTCTTATGCATATTCCAGTGGAGATTTTTCTTATTTCTTTTCTGTCCAACCAAAAGGCCTCTAAACAATGTAAATCATACCCCACTGAACCAGGTGTTCCTGGGTATGGTGCTGGGACATCTGGCCTCAAAGTCCAATACTCAATATTTGGGATCTTATGTATTTGTTGTTTTCTAATTTGCAGATTTGGGGTCATCATTCTGGCTAGAGGTGTACTTCTTCCCAATGGTCTATTATTCAAATTATGTAAATCCATGAACAAATTATCATTCCAGTGTTGATATGAATTATTGGAACTTGACGTCCTTAACTGTTCTTTCAATAATCCATTCATTCTTTCAGTTAACTCAGATGTTTGTGGATAATGTGGAATATGATGTAGCCATTCTATATTGTTTAGTATATGATACCTCTTCATTTCATTACCTTTGAAATGTGACCCATTGTCACTTTGAACCTGCATGGGGTTCCATAATAGAGACTCCTGAGATCTGTTATGGGAATCTGAAGATCTTCCCTGCCCCTATACCCTTTGATAGGCTTAAGTGACTCTGAGAACCTTCCCTGATTAGAAAATATACTCTGCCCCCTAATAGGCTGAATGTGGTCACATGGAGCCTGTGGTGGGAAGCTTGTTTTTCAGAAATGCCCCCTTATTACTTTGTGATTGGGCAGTGGGTCAAGAGGGTTGTGACATTTCTCTGATCCAGGAGAAGGCTATATATACCCTGATGTGAGTTTTTGCTTTGGGGCTCGCTTTGGGAAGAATTGTGTGATTTGGCCAGATGAAACTCTCTGGGAAGCCGTTGAGCCTCTCCCCCGCCTTTGAAAACCCAGATGTTGGTGCTTCCCTCTCTGGTAACTAACTAGGTATGGATATAATGTGATGGTCAGATAGCTGGAAGCTGATATGTTTCTCTGTCTGCTTATAACTTCTGCTTGTATTCTATGAAGTTCAGGGTTATTCTCTGAAGTTCAGGGTGCTGACTTTTTCCCCTGAATGAGGTAAATGATGTATGTTTGATTAAAGTAAGATTGTTAACCCATTTTGAGTTGCTTTCCTTTAGAAAAGCAAATCTAAGAACCTGTGCTAGCAGCCATCCTGGGTATGCTAGGGTGCTTGCTGCTACAATAGTAAATAGGAAGTGATGGTCTCTTTGCAGAAGGTGGGATTTGGACTGACTAGAAAGAAACCAGAGAATCCAAGAGATAGAGATGAGGAGGGCAGGTATTTAAAGAATGAGGGACAACCAGTGCAAAGGAGAGGGAGCATTTTGTGTTAAGCACAGCAAGTACACCAGTGTAAGCTGGCTCATACAGTGCTTAGAGGAGTATAAAGTGTAAAAAGTCTGGAAAGATAGGAAGAGGCCAGGTTGTGAAGACCTTTAAATGCCAGAAGACTTCATAATTGATCCTGGAGATATCCATTGGAATTTGAGTACACAGGTACTTTAGGAACATACTTTAGGAAACATACTTTAGGAAAATCCCTGTGGAAGCTTAATGGAAGGTGGATTGAATTAGAGAGAGATTTCTAGTGCAGAGTCCCATCAGAAGACTTTTGCAGTAATATAGATGAGAAGGTGAATAGGTTGATATGTGAGTGAGGTGTGAACAAGAGACTAAAGTTGGGGAAGATGCATAATCATTTTATGTTCTTTCTAGAATTGCTTTCACTTATATGTCACTAAAACATTTTGTAGAAATTTTTAATTTTTTAATTTTAATTTTTAAAGGATCCCAGTACTTGACTTAATAAATCATGGCTAAAATTTACAGTGATGCCCTGGTGAGTATGGTAGGCAACCTTACTCAAGTATCCAGTAATATAGATGCATAGAATTTTATAACTAGAACAATGCTTCAGAGGTCACCTAATCATCTAATCCAACATCATTTGGAAAATGAGGGGAGTTGAACAAGATGACTCCTAAGATCCCTTCCAACTCTGTATGAACCTGTGGTGTAGGTCCCTGTAGATCATGATTTAGGCTTCCAGTAGGTCTCTTGTTTTCATCTAGTATGTGCAGGTAAAAATATTAATCTACCTACTATAGATAATTTCTTTTGCAAAGAAAGAAAGGAAAATGATAATCCATCATGTTCTTTAAGTGTTTATCTTTGAGTTATGTCCTGAAGTTTAGGACTGAACAAATTTAGCTGAGGAAAAGAATATTTTTTAAAGTGTTTTTGATTCTGCCATTTAGAAATTCCTATCTATTCTCAGTAACTTGCTCTCCTCTTTCCTTTGCCTTCATTGCCATTCCCATTACAGTTTGTGATATGTTACTGTTTTGAGTAGAGTCTGTACAAGCAGGTGGGAAGATGGAAGTGTTTTGAGTATCAGTTACAAGAATTAATAGTAGCAAACTGAAAAACTGCTTAGAATCATAAGGTACACACAGTCTTTGACCTAAAATTGGGATATTCCTTTTGAAATGTTTTTCAGTAGGAACTGATTGGGGTTTGGACTTGTCCACAGAAATACATTTTATCATAATTAGCTAAATTCTACTAAAGTATTAATAGTCTTCTAGTGTTTTAATTTTTTTTTTTCCATAGGAAAAGAGAGATGGCATGTGTTGTAAGATAAACCTGAATCCGGCCAGTTCGATGGTTCACTTTTGGTTTTGGAATGTTTTTATTACTATTACATTACCTCTCCTTTCTTTCTGTTTTCTTTCTCTCCTCTCCCCCCCCCACCCCCCTGCCCATAAGGCTTCCTATATAATTTTAAGTATAGTCAAAACAAATCAACATACAGTTATGTCTAAAAATATATTTCCTATTTCCTACTCTGATCACCTGGTATCCATTTGTGTTTGGACTCCTCTTTCACTTGTTGACTATGTTGTAATTATAAGCGCATGATTTTCTTGGATATAGAATGGAATGTGAAAACCAAGGAGACCATTACTACTAGTGTGCTGTCACCTTTTCATTATCAATTTCCAGTTGGTCTTTGGCTCATTGGAAAGCTGTGATATTAGATGTATTGACAGCATTAGACTCATTCTGCCCTGACATGTGAAAGCTATTTGATAGGTATTTTTTTTTTTTTCTCTCTACACTTAAGATTTCCTATCTATAGTCAATTTCAATGTGGTAAGATCATTTAGATGCATTTAATAAGGAATAATACAATTGAATGAACATATTTTTTAACAACTTTTTGGGAAAGGTTTTCACAGTTGTCACTTGTAATTATTTTTAGCTATATGCTAGAAATTCAACTTAGTATAGGAGAGAGATCCTGTGTGTGTGTGTGTGTGTGTGTGTGAGGGGAGGGGGGTGAAGTAGAAAGAGTTCTGAGCTGAGAGTCAAGAGTAGTGTGATACTAGTGTAACCATAGGCAAATCACTTAAATTTAACTCATAGGATTGTTATGAGGCTCTTATAAGAAGTTTCTGTAAAATACTTAGCTGATGAATAGCACTTTAAATGTTTGCATGACAAAACTGTTAGTTTGAACTTGAACAAAAAAGATTCCTCCCCTCCCCCCAAGAAGTGCTACTTATTTCATTCTCATGGTTTCTTTCAGCAATCTTCTCTATTTGCATTTTATATTAGATTACCTATTAGCTTTACATTTAGAAGAAATTAAGATACACACAACTGCAGAGTATAATTGTCTTGCTATAATCCCCCCTTGCCTTGCAAAATATCACCAGTCAAGTTAAAAGTCACTTTCAATTCAGCCCATACTTATTAAGCCTCTTCTGTGCACAAGAAGGCACTCTGCTAGGCACCATGAATAAAGAGATAAATGTGCAATTTGGTTTATGTACAAAACCATTTTGAAAATACAGTTTGTATCAATGCCACTATTTGATTTCATAGGGGAATTGACTTTCGAAACTTTAAGTATTGCGGTTGGGAAAAGAGAAATTATAGAAGACATTATTATTATCCTTCTCATCTAAGCCTTACCTAAGTATTTCTATTCTCAATTAATTTTCTGCTTTTATTTTCTTTTTCTCTTAAAGATAAAACTACTTTTTGCAGCATTTTTATTTTAGCCTTTAAGGAATGAAATCATAATTGGATTGTTATTTTAAGTGTAAGTCTTTTGTCTTCTAAGTGGTCTCCTGAGCTCTAGCTTTTCTCCTCTCAATCAATTAATCACATTACTTCTAAAATGACCTTCATAAAATGTAGATTTGACTAGACTTGATCCTGGAGATATCCATTGGAATTTGAGTACACAGGTACTTTAGTAACATACTTTAGGAAACATATTTTAGGAAAATCCTTCTGGAAGCTTAATGAAAGGTGGATTGGATTGGATTGGTGAGAGACCCATCAGAAGACTTTTGCAGTAATATAAGTGAGAGGGTGAATAGGTTTTTTTTACTCAGTAGCCTCATAGCCACTATAAAATAAAACCTAAATAAATTAAATTGAAATCTATGTAATTAGTACTTCCCCCTCTTATGCAATTATTTAGTCTTTATTGAGAACTGACTGAGAGCTATTCTCCATTAGAATTGCTGTATAGTATGGTAGAAACAAGCAATACTAAACTACTAAGAATTTACATTTTAATGCAAGTAGTTTATAAAGGTATAGATTTAATTCAGAAAATCAGACCCCTACAACTTTCTTTCCATTGCTTAAAAACAAAAAATTTGCCTTATATTTTTGTATTGTAAATGTAAATGTAAATGCATACATTTATATGCAGACTCATTTGGAGAGCACTGTTATTTTGTTTTTGAAGCAACTAAAATGACTTGAACTCGTGAAAAAAAATTGTTTTCCAGTTTATATGCTATCTTATATAAAAAGTACTTTGACAAAGGTGGTCAGTGGCAAAAACAGAAAGGCACCATTAACACCAAAGTATTTATAGCAGTACTTTTTTTGGTAGTTGAAAAGTTTGTGGTCTATGCAAGTAATGGGGTTTTGTTGCTTTATGAGAAATGATGAATACAAAGTAGCATGAGAGAAGACTTACATGAACTGAAGAAAAGTGAAGTAAGCAGAACCAGAAAACAATATACTTGGTGACTATAACAAATCAAATAGATTCAACAAATCAAAATTAAATACCTTGAAATTGTGTTGACTAAATCTGACATGTGAAGACATTTCCCTTTATCCTTTGTTGTAGAGGAATTATGAATATGGCATTTAGTTGATGTATTGCTTAGTTTTACATAACTGGTTATCCTTGCTCCCACTTCAGTCTCTTACTAAGGGATAATTCTCTGAAATGGGGAAGATGTTGGGAAATGTAGGTAATGTACAAAAAAAAAATACCAAAATTTTAATTTTTTAAAAAGTACTTATATAATTCTGAATTATTTTACTTCATATATCTAGACTTGTAGTTCCTTTTTTATTGAACATGATTTAATTAAGCATAGAAGGAGACTGGCCTGATGGAAGTGGAGATTGTGTTGTCAGTGGAAAATAAGTTTGGATAGACTATGTATGTCCAGATTATCAGAGCTTGAAAAGCCTCATAGAGGAGTCTGAAAACAATCTCTTATATTTCATGCCTTCGCTTCTTTTGAACTTCTTCTTAAACTTTAATATGACCTACTTCCCTATGATGCTTCTTTGTTCTATACATTTTCTCTATTCTGGATTAATTTTTCTCATTTCAACTGTAACAATATTATTGACCATTTCAGTGCCACACTTCTTAGGTTTTCCATTCTTCCTTACTTCTTTCTTCCTACAACTATACTTTGTAGTGTTGCTGGAGGAAATCTTGAAGCCATACTGATGATACCCATTGAATCTTACTTTTATACTATCTCATTGATATACTTTAATATATTCTTAGTTAATGCATTCTTAATGTTCTTAGTTACTAAAACTAATAACCTCTTCTCTGTTATTTATAAGAGGATCAGAGATTTAGAGTTGGAAGAGACATTTAGCAGTCGCTTAGTACAAGGCTTCTTACCTAGAATTCATGTGCTTAGTTTTAAAAAAAAGTTTTGATAACTATATTTCAATATAATTGGTTTTCTTGGTAAATACTATATATTTTGTTTTTTACATTTTATTCTGAGGATAGGTGTTACCAGATTACCAAAGCAGTTCTTAACTCACCTTATGCCTGGATTATCATGATAGACCCTACTTCAAGTCTTTTTCCCATTCCATTCTATCTTCCACTCAACCATAAAAATGATCTTCCCAAAGTCCTGGTCAGATCTTTTCATCCTCCCCTACCTTCTTTTTTATTAAATTTCAGCAGCTCCTCATTAGCTCAAATATAAAATATAAAATCTTCTTTTCGACTTTTAAAACGCTTTATAACTTGATTCCCTTTAAAACCTTCCGGTCTTCATACTGGAGACCTCACTTCCTCTACATACTTTATGTTCCAGTGACACCCATACCCTTCTCTTGCTGTTCCCTTGTACAAGAAACAGTGTCTCACCACTCTGCATTTTCATTGATTGTCCCCCATCATTGTAATCCTCTCCTTGATTCCACCTCTTGGCTTTCCTGACTTCCTTCAAGTCTCATCTGAAATTTCACCTTCTGAAAAAGCCTTTCTCAGTCTTCCTTAATGCCAGCCTTCACTTTGTGATTATCTCCAATTCATTCTGTATATATCTTGTTTCTTCATAGTTATTTCTGTGATGTTCCCCTCATTAGTTTGTGAGCTCCTTGAGGACAAATGTTTCCACTTTTCCTTGTATCCCCAAGGACTTAACCCAGTGCATAATAGATAATAATAATAGATTATAATAGATAATAATAGATGAAAATAGATGCCTATTGAATGCTTGATGACTTAACTACATTGAAATGCTTGATGACTTGCTTACATTTTCCTTCTTAATAATCTCTATCCATTTGAATTTCATTATTCTATTCTATCCTGTTTTTCCTCTTCTTCTGGATACTCTGCTTCCTTTTTTGGTAGTTCTTTCTCCTAAATTGGCATTTCTCTGAAGGCTCCATCTTTAATCTTTCTTATTTCTTCTCTTTTTCTCTCTTTTCTTTCTTCTATCTCTCTCTCCTTCTCTGTCTCAATTTAAAACTATACAAGTTGGCCTGGTCTTCTCTTTTCTAGTTTTATTACACATTGCTCCCCTCAACATCCTTTGCCAGTCAGTCAAACTGACCTTCTTGCACACATTTCATTTCTTTTTCCCTTTGCACTCTCTGCTTCCTGTGCCTGGAAGAATAAGACCTTATTAGGACCATTCAACTTTCATGTTCTGCTGCATATGTCCTTTGAGGGACAGCAGTTAAGGATCAGACCAATTTCAGTAAGCATCCAGTGCTACTTTGGTAAGCAAGAATTTCACCTCATGCTGGGCCTGTCTGATTGCCAGCCTTAGGTAAGAAGAGGAGCAAGACCTTGAGAACTTCTTTGATTATCCATCTCCTGCAGCCCATATGTACTGAAAGAAGACTGCTAGAAGCCAGTAGTTGTGCTTCTATTTACACCAGCCCAAAGCAACTTCTGTCACTAACCTGCCTGATCTTTGGTGTAAGAAGAGCAACCTTCCTTTTGACCTTAGGCCTTCTATCTCCTATTGCATCTGTCTCTTGAGGGAAAGGAAAGAGGAAAATTAATGAAGAACATTACTTTTTTTTTCTTTTCTTTTTGGAGGGAGGAAGGCAGGCCAATAGGGGTTAAGTGACTTGCCCAAGGTCACATGACTAGTAAGTGTTAAGTGTCTGAGGGCAGATTTGAACTCAGATCCTCGGATTCCAGGGCCAGCACTCTAGTCACTGTGCCAACTAACTGCCCTAAGAGAATGTGACTTCTAAGAGGAATGGTACCTTCCATTCAATGATGAATATTTTCACACCTGGTCATAATGACCCTGTAATTATGAACCCATTTACGGCTTCATCTAAATCCTCATTCCTCATCCCCTACCATTTGATTCTTTATTTCCATTCTTCTCAACCCTCTTACCCAAAATCCTAGCCAAACACCACCCAACTCTTCCACTGTGCCTTTTGGAATGCCTATTCCATGGGCAACAAACTTCCCTTCATTATAAATCTTTTCTTCTTCCATTCTTTCCATCTTCTACTTATCACTGAAGCTTAGCCACCCCTGATGACATAGCCTCCCTGGCCATGCTTTTTGAATACTGACTGCCTGTTTGCTCATTCCCATCAGCTTACTGGTTGAGGTGGTAGAGTTGTAATACTTCATGTTCTCCACAACCACTTCCAGGTTCTCACCACCTACCTCCATCACCCAGTAACCTCTCCTCCTTTGAGGATTGTGCTGTTCCCATTTACCACCCAGTCAGAATCCTGATAGCTGTTGTGTAGACTTCCAGGTCAATCTCTCTTTACTTCCTTAATGATTTTGTTACCTGACTCACAGTATTTCTCTCTTCTCAAATTCTTACCCTCATACTTGGGGATTCAACGTCCGTATTAACTCTTCATCAGATATTCTTAACCATCTCAGTTCTCATTACCATACTTCAGCCACATACAAAGATGGTTATACCCTTGGTCTTGCCATTGTCCTCAAGTACACCACCTGATGTACTGCCATCCTGCCTCTCCTCCCTTCCATTACCAAATCAAGCCCTTTGTCCACAGTAACCTCCAATCCCTCTTTCCTTTAGTTTCCTCCCAAACTATTTCTCCTGCACTGGTAACTCTCCTCTTTCATCATCTTGACCCCTTGATGAACTAGTTCAATTCTAAACCTTACACTTGAATTCCTGGTTCCCTTATATCACCGGTTGTGCCCTGTCAAACTTCAAGTTTGGGTGACTGCCACCATCTACCATACATTTGTGTGTGTGTATGTGTGTGTGTGTGTGTGTGTATATATATATATATATATATATACACACATATATATATACTTATATATGTATATATGTGTATATATATATATATATATGAGCATAGGTGGAGAAAATCACATAAACATTTATTTTTAAATTTATTTCTAATTAATGGACTGGGTCTGCTTCAAATTTATGTTATATAGGCAACCTCAAATGGGCCATCACTGTTGCTAGGCAATCTTTCTATACCTCCCTTATAAACTAACTATCCCACTCTCCATAGCAGCTCTTGCAGACCTTTTCATCCTTCCTCAGACCTCCCATGGCTCCCCTTCCCCCATCCCACCCTCTCAGATGAGAACTTTGCGTCGTATTTTGATCAAATTAAACGTTGAATTGAAAAAAATTGAATTCATTGTGAGCTCCCTCTTTTCTCTTTCCTCATCTTCCTCAGTCTCTCCCTGTCTACTGGCTCATTCATTCCCTTTTACCCTCAAACATGTCCACGTCTCTCCTTTCCTGAAAAATCTTCAGTTGATTCTATCCCCACTATTGTCCTATATTTCTTCTATTTTTTGTGGCATTACTCCTTCAAAAGGTACAATATGTACTTCTACTTTCTCTCCTCTTTTCTTAACTCTCATAATCTTAACTTCAGACCTTATCATTCCACCAGAACTACTCTCTCCAAAGTTACCAGTGACCTCTTAGTTGCCACATTCAGTAGTCTTTTCTCAATCCTTATTCTCTTCTACCTCTTTAAAGCTTATTCTCTTCCTTGCTACTCTCTTCCCTCTAGGTTTTCAGACCACAACTCTTTCCTGGCCTGCTATCTACTTGACTCTTTCTCAGGTTTCTTTGCTGGATCCTAATGGTTCATACCTTCTAACAATAGGTATCCTACAGGGTTCTGTCCTGGGCCCTCTTTTCTTCTTCTGCTATATTACTTCACTTCGTGATCCCATTAGCTCCAGCAATTTCAGTTATATCTATGTTGATGATTCTTGGTCTCTTTGTCCAGCCCTAACCTCACTCCTAAGTTTTAGGCTTGCATCTCCAAATACCTATTAGACATCTTAAGCTGGATGTCCTGTAAACATCTTAAATTATACGTGTCTAAAATTCTTTCCAAACCGTCCTCTCTTCCTAGCTACTATGTAGGGTACTATCATCCTCTCAGCCATCTAGGCCCACAACTGAAGTATTCTCAATTTTTCACTTTCTCTCATTCCCAATATCTAATCTGTTGCCAAGTGCTGTCAATTTTATCTTTATAACATCTCTTGCATATGCCCCCTGCTCTCCTCTGACACTGTCACCATTCTGATGTGCACTGTCATCGTCTCAAACTTAGACAGTTGCAATAGCCTGCTTATTGGTCTGCCTATCACTAGTCTCTTTCCACTACTGTTGTCTACTCACTTGTCAAATTAATATTATTGAAGCACAGATCTGACCAGGTCACTCTCCTATTCAATAAACTACAGTGAGTCCCTGTCATCTCCAGGATTAAATAAATAGTTCTCTGATTGGTGTTCAAAGCCCTTTACAACTTAGCCTCCTTCAGTCTTCTTACACCTTATTCCCTGCAAGGTATTGTGCCAGTGATACTGGCCTTCTGGTTGTTCTGACACATGATACTCCATCTCCAGACCATATATTTTCACTGGTCTGGAATGCTCTCCCTCCTCATTTTAACCTCCTGGCTTCCCGGACTTCCTTCAAGTCCCATTTAAAATCCCAGCTTTATAAGAAGACTTTCCTGATCCCCTTTAATGCCAGAGCCTTCTGTCTATTGACTATCTTCAATAGGAATTATTTGTATATAATTATTCTCATGTCGTCTCCTCCATTAGACTGTGAGCTTCTTGCAAGTAGAAAATGTCTTTTACCTTTCTTTATATCCTCAGTCTCAGGACAGTGCTTAACACATAGAAAATACTTAATAGGTGCTTTATTGATTGCCTGAACCATGGAGAAAAAAAGCAATAGGGTCTGTGCTTGGAAAAGAGTAAAAATAGTTTTAGGAACTGGGATAAAGAGAGCGTGTCTCAGGTTAACTATGGCAAAAGATGAAGAAGACCAAGAAAAGATACTGTTAGCTCTCCACACTGTAAAACTTCCAGAAATCTGGAATGGGCCTTAAGGGAAATCCATTAAAAACTCACTTTTACAGATGAGGAAATAAAGACCTAAAGAGGTTAAATGACAATAAAATTACATAATTAGTGAAGGAATCGGGTATATTAACTCCAGTCTAAACTCTTCCACTACACTGTTGCTGAGGGAGAGATAATTTTGACATTTGGAATGGAATTTTTGGTATTGTAGTAGTAAACCTTGCTTCGGTAGAGGTGTCCAGAGGTAGAAAAGGGATAAGGAACGGGAAAGTAGAAAATGGGAGGAAAAACTTGGCCTGTTTTATAGTTTTGCTTGAAGCCAACCTTATCTTTTTCCTCTTTAGGGAATATAAGACTTGAAGGAGGAGAGCTGGATCCTCCTGACTGTCTCCTCTCCACAACTGATTTTCTCATCATACAGAGTGAAAAAGAGAACAGTAAAAGAGGATAGAGAATTTCTTGTTCTTGTTTCTAGAGAACTAGTGAAAAGTTGTGTCTAAGCACAGAATTCTAAAGGTGGGAATAGGAAACTAACAGAGAACTTTGGTACCAGCTCCCCTCACCTTGCTCTCTTTTGCTCTGGGTGTATCTTACATCCCTCTTCTTACTCAGACTTCTGTTTTTCAAGTCTTTGTGATGGTACTTATTGTCTGTTGCTGCTTGTTTCCCTCACCTCCTTCTTGACACTGTGAAGTTTATGATCTTACCCATGTCCAGTAATTGCTCAGCCAGTCTTAAGGGTATTGGATAGGGGAGAATGAAGTCAGTATCAAAACTAGCCAGACCTATCAGAATGGAGAAGGGGCTTCTGGCAAGAATGCTGAGAGTTGTTATGAACAGGCCTAGCTCTACCCTCAAGAGTTTTAAAATAGCAAGAAATGTTCTAAGTTCTAAAAAAATAAATAAATAAAATTGAAAAGAAAGACTTTCCTGTAAGAACTATTTCCCTATCCCTGATGGCAAAGACCCTGAGAAAATGAACACAAATAAAAATCAACAATGAAAAAATCTGGGGCTAAAGAATTTCAGGATAAAATTCCAAAAGAAAATAATTAATTTATCAGTATTTACATATTGTTGTTGTCATTTAGTCCTGTCCAACTCTACTTCTCTATGGAGTGTTCTTGGCAAAGGTGCTGGAGTGGTTTGCTGTTTCCTTCTCCCATGGAGTAAGGCAAAAAAAAGATTAAGTGACTGGGAGTTTTCATTTTGGGATCTCTTTCAGGAGGTGATCAGTAATATCAGGGCAGTTTTCCTTTGTAATTTCTTGAAAGATGATGATTTAAATGATCTCTCTTGGATCTGTTTTCTGGGTCAATTGTTTTTCCGAAAAGATATTTTACATTTTCTTCTATTTTTTCATTCTTTTGATTTTGTGTTATTGTTTCTTGATCTCTCATGGAGTCATTAGCTTCCACTTTCCCAGTTCAGATTTTTAAGGAATTATTTCCTGAGTTTATGTGTCTCCTTTCCCATTTGTCCAGTTCGGCTTTTTAAAGTTCTTCTCTTCACTGGATTCTTGTGTCTCTTTTATCATTTGGCCTGTTGTTTTGTAAAGTGTTATTATCTTCACTATTTTTGGTATTCTTCTCCTTTACCAAGATGTTAACTCTTTTTTTCATGATTTTCTTTCATCACTTATTTCTCTCCCCTATTTTTCCTCTATCTTATTTGATTTTTAAAATCCTTTTTGTGCTCTTCTAGGAATTATTTTTGGGGACTAAGACCTATTCACATTTTTCTTTGAGACTTTGAATATAGCAGTTTTGACTTTGTTGTCTTCTTCTGAGTTTGTGTTTTTATCTTCTCTGTCACTATAGTAACTTTCTGTGGTCAGGTCTTTTTTCATTGTTTGCTCATTTCTCCAGCCTATTTCTTGACTTTTAACTTTATATTAAAGTTGGACTGTTCTCCAGGGTAAAGGGGGCACTCTCCCAAGCTTCAGATTTTTTGAGTATCTGTTTTCAGAGCTAACTCTTGGGGGCTTTAAGTTTTTAGTCTTTCCAAACTGGTATCATTTAACAAGAGATGTGTTTACTACTTTCCTGGCCTGTGCTCTGGTCTGTCAGTGACCACAAGAAGGCTTTTCCACCATGGAATTGTAAGCAAGGTCCCCCACTCACTGTGTTTACAAGTTACAAGTGTTATTAACAGGTGTTATTTACAAGTGTTCTAGTGCTCCCCCTTGCCCTGGGATTGGAATCCAAGACTGGGATCAAATAATTTATAGGCAATGTAAAAGAGTCCTATACCTAGTGCCAGCAAAGGGCTCGTGCGATCACCTTCTGAACAGTTATCTGACCCCTTTACTGTCCGTAGGCTGAGAGTTCTGGAAGCTGCTGCAGCTGATTTAGTTGCCCCCAAAGCCTGCTGATGGCTTTTACTTTATTCTCACCCCAAGTGCAGTAGACTTTTCCTGCCAATCTTCAAAGTCGTCTTGGGCTGGAAAATTGTTTCGCCCCTCCTTTTGTGTGTTCTGCCCCTCCAGAATTTGTTTTGTGCATAATTTAAAGTTGTTGGGAGCAGAATTTGGGAGGGCTCAAGTAAATCTGCCTTTCTCTGCTCTCTTGGCTCAGCCCCTAAGGAAACTTCATAGCTTTAATTGTGTTTCTGGCACCAGATAGTTACTCAGTAGAGCAATAACCCTACCCTACAGTCATAGTAACTCGTATTACTTTTTTAAGACGTTTCACATGATCAGAATCCATAGAAAGGAAGGATATATTTCTATCTGAAATTCTCTGAAAGAACTTCTGTTAACATCATATCTCCCTTTATTTTATATATCATCACTTTAATTTCCACAGTTTTCATTCCTTTTTCCTTTTAACATTGTATGTTTACATTTGCCTTTTGATCAATTTTAAGGAACACTTACTTGTTAGTTATTGACATAGTTGAAGAACGAAAAACATTTTTGTTTAATGATTAATTGAAGTTTAGCTTAATTCTTAGGGCAAGTAAGTATCCCTTTTAGCAATGCAAATAGGATGTTCATAAAACTTACCATAGTTCATTGATGAATTATCTTGTTAGATTTTCACTATATGTTTAGGAGTAATTATGATTTTGTAGAAATATTATTTTTCTGATCATATGTCTTCAATTAACAGATAATCAGTATTCTTTGAAAATAATCACTATAAAAATGTGAACTTAAAGTTGTTTCTGACTTGAAACAAAAAAATAAATCTAAGTGGTAAAATAAATTTGAGGGAAAGATTTTGTACTCTAAGCAACCTTAGGAGGCCATGAAAAAATATCAGTAGGTATTTTCTTTTAAATAAAGCTTTTGATTAGAAATTTTATAATTTAGAAGTAATTTTTTAAAAAAATTAATATATTTAATATTTTAAATTAATACATCTATAATAGTCGAATTGTAGAGAGACAGTAATATAAACCTCAAATTACCTTTGTATCTTTTAGCAGAAAAGGCTGATTCAGTTTCTCTAGGTTGAAGATTTTATAAGTTCTTGGAAACAGGCTACATTAAACAAGGGAAAGAACCCTGGATTTGAAATCAAGGTTGGATTAAAATCCCACATCGACTCTGTAGCCAATGACAAGTCACTTAAACCTTTCTGGTTTTCAGTTTTCTTCATCTGTAAAATCAAGTAATACTGGTTTCTCTTCCTCACAGGATAATTGTGAGTAAATCACTTTGTAAACTTTAAAGTGGTTTATAAATGACAGTTGTTAATATGCCTCTTAACCTAATCCTTTCTAGGCTAAAATTTTTACCTTGCCTTGAGCCAACCAATCTTATTTGTAAGATGTGTTGAAACAGGAAGTTGTCGTTTCCAAAGGCCTCAAACTGGTACATAAGCCTTTGGAGTGGCACAGTAACTTACACCTTGATCTTCAGTGACCTTAACTAACATTGGTAAAAGTCTTTCAAAGTGGCTTCTAGCTTCTGAAGGTTTTGTCCTAAAACTTTTAAGTTTCTTCTATAACTTCCCAATTCTGTCTTCAGCTCTTCAGAGAAATTGTGTCTAACTCCTACCTGGACCTTTAAGTCACTGTCTGTCAGCACCAGTTAATCAGAGCATTTCTTTACTTGACAGCCTCACAGTATCTATTTTCAGTAGAACTGATGTTATCTTCAGTGTAGTACAATGATTGTGCTTTCCATAGGTAAAACTATTCTTTCCTTCCTGAGACCTCTCATATTAATTCTAAGTTCACACCTCCCCTATTCTTTTATCACATTCTAATTTTTATCATATAGTACCCTACTGAAGGCAAGAGTTGCCTCCTTTTTTATCTTTTTATCTATTGCCTTGCAAATGACTTCTTAATCAATATTTGTTGAATTAAAATGTCCGTTTTCAGCTTTATACTTCTCGTTGAAAATCTGCTCCACATCAGTACCAGATTTTTCTGTGATGGTTAGTCACAGAGATATTTCTATTTCATCATATATTAATCACCATTTGATGTATCTAGAGAGTAAATCATCTCTTTTTCCACTAATGATGTAGGATATGTTTATAATAGTATGTTTTCTTCCTTCCTTCCTTTCTGTCTGTCTTTCTTTCATAGTACTGATGTTTATTTAAACACAGCAGAATTAATAGGGCAGAGAATGGGCAAAGAGAGAATAGGACAAAAGATTTGAAGTGTTGTGACTTTAGTTCACAACTGGAAAATAGCATTAATTAAAATATTGCATACTGGGTCCCTTATGCAGTTAATTGTTCCTTAAGTAATCAGACGCTTTGGTGAATCTAAAAATTGTGGCTGGGAGCTGTCCAGAATCTGTTTCAGGGATATATATGAATGAAAGCGATCTTTCTAGATCTCTAATGACTTTAAATATGGGAAGTATGGTTTATAGAAATATACTCTGAAAAATCATTGTCATATGACAGAAGCTTGGTATAAAATTAATTCATTTTAAATGCTCTGTGTACTTGTGTTGATATTTATTTTAGATTGTTGTATGATCTTTGTAGTTGTCCTCTCAAAGAATTCTTGTATCAATGTCTTAAATACATTGTAAAATTCCTTTAATTGACGTAGAGAGCGGAAAGAAGGAAAGAAATGGTACCTGGCCTATTTGTCTGGAATGCAGAAACCTTAGCAGACTTAAGATGTAGTTGGTGCAATAAGGTTGTCCATAAGGAATACCAGTAAGGTATTAGTTTGAAGGAGGTCTTTGCCTGAAATTGAGAGAGAAAAAAATCTCATTTAAGGTTGTATATATAAATCGTTGTGGAAAAGGAGGGAGAAAACAAGAACCCTCCCATTTCTCAGTTTAGATAGCCCTTTAAGCAGAACAGTGTAAGTTTACCTATGCCATGGGACTGAGAGAACACCAATAAATTAGACTGTACTTTATATTCCATATTAGGCTTAAGTAACGTAATTGAAAAATAATATTGTTTTTGGAAGTGTCTTTAAAGAAATCCTTCAGTACAAGGCTAGGGGAAGTACCATTAAGGGAGCAGCCAACTCAAGCAAAACAGACATTCCTAAAACCTTGCCTGGTGGTCCTGTAAGTTGAATTCCTGTTTCCAGAGAACATTATTGTGTTATTGTGAGAGAAGGCAGCATGATATAATGGAAAGAACAATGAACTAAAAGCCAAGGAGACACAGATTCTAGACCAGACTTTGGGACTAACGTCGAGTCATCAAGCAAGTTATTTTCCTTGTTTTTCAGTTTTCTGCTTTGTAAAATGGGTTTTGAAAAATGGGATACCCATAAAGTCACTTCTCAGTTCTGAATGTTTGTCTTAAATGAGTTTAGGATATGAAACCTGGCCTTACACTGAGAATATCACGTTCATTGAAACTTTTTTCATTTTATAAAGTGGGATAATTTATTGTGAAACTTATATTACCAATTATTTCCACCCTCTATCCTTGTTGCTATCATATATTTATCTCATTGTTTTTCTCTCTACACTGTTCTTTGCCATCATCTTTGAGGATTCCCTACAACCTCAAGACCACAAATTCTTCACACTGTTCAGTTATCTCCTTTTTCATTTTCACTTGAACCACATCCCAACATATCCATGTGTAGAACCATTATAACTATCTCACAGTTTGAGATCTTGAATTTTAAAAATCTACTCACCAACTCCAAGTCTTAATGTTAACATCTAAAATAGAAATAGAGGAGATTAATCAAAATGAATGCTTCTAGGATTCATTTACAAAACTTAATAAAATTTGTTGAATGAAAAGTTTGCTTTTGAGGACCCCATAAAAAATGAACAGGAGAAACACAGGCTACTGCTACCTGCCCAAGCCCCTGTACTGGCAAAAACTCCTTTTCAGTCAGGCAAAGTATAAGCCAAACATTAAAGATAACATTGGCTACTGAACTCTTATGTTCTTTGGTCTAGCAAAGGTGTTCATTAAAGTTATCCGTCATGAACAAGCTTTGGTAAGTACTAGTCAAAGCCACAGAATAGAAGAAATATACATTAGACATTATCTAGGCTAACATTCTTTCCCCCAGTTCATTTACAGATGAAGAAAATAAGGCCAACTGAGGTACTACTTGGCACAAGAAAACACAACCATGCATAAATTTGTAAATTGTGATCAGTATCTTTTGAGTGCTTTTAATTTTTTAAAAACATATTCATAAATGTTATCACATTTAGTCATTATGAAAACCTCATGAGGTAGGCAGGGCATGTATCATTTCCATGTTAGACTTGAGGAAATGGGCCCACATTTATCTTCCCTAGTTCATGCCTTTAAATGGAAATTCTAATACTGGAACCTTCCAACACACTGCACTTAAGGCAGTATTGGCAGCGTCAGAGACACTTCATTCAAGGATATTGACAAGTACAAAAAAGACATTGTTATAAATTTGATCTGTAACATGAGCCTGTGACTTGGAACCCCCAAACCCCAAATTCTTTAAGGTCTTTCTTCAAGCCGGCATCAGCATACTATGACAGAGTAAGTAATTGAAGACCACTAGGCCTTAGACAAAATTTGAATAAATGAAGTTTGTCTTTGGTGCTCCTTTCATCTTTCTGTTAACCACTTTGCCTGAATTTTCCTTTTATTCTTGACTCCCAAAGGGGTTAGTAGCATTGTTACCTTGTTTCTAAAAGGTTACCATATCATTTTTTAGTTTGTTTTTAGGATAAGCTCAATGAGGAGGTATATGTTGGGTAGTGAAGACAGAACTCTAAATGAGTAAAATTTAATATATAGTAAAAGGCTAAATCCTTATAAGGCTTTCCTTTTCATTCATCACATTTGCCTAGTAAAGGCACACTATATAGTTCTTATGGATAGTCAAGGCAGCCAGAGCTCAGTTTTAAAGAACTTTAATTTGATCTTTACAGTAGCTTTTGAGAAATGTACTACAAGTCTAATTATTCTCATTTTACAGATATAAAAACCACAGCTCAAAAAGTCTAAGAGCTGAATTAGGATCAGAACTTTGTATTGTAGAGTCACTATACTTTTTATCGAATTTAGAAGCTTGAGCTTCTTTGAAAGCAGTCAGTCAGTGGTCACAGATTTTAGTAGGAAGAAGAAACCTATAGGAGAACTTAAATCTAAATTAAATAATGATTGAAACTTTGACTTTCAAGAACTTTTTGTATCTCACAGTTTTTAGTTCTAGTGGTAAAAAGATTTTTACAAAAGAAATATGCAGAATCAACTTACCAATACGCCTAAGACTTGTATAAATATAATTACAAAATATTCTTTAAAGAAATAAAGAATGACTCATAATTAGAATATTTATAAGTCGTGGTTGCCCATAACTGATTAGTTGTGCATCTAGACTTAGCCCACTATATACCAAAATAAACTTAAAATGAATAGGCAGCATGAATATGAAAGTTTATACCATTAAAAAAAGAAGACAACAACTAGATTAGGGATCTTTCACAGCTGTTGCTTGGTGTACTTAGCCAAAGGAAGAATAGAAATTATAAGGGATGATTCCTTATATTGTAGTGGGAAAAGGGTATATTCAGGAGGTGGAGGGGGAAGAGGTGACATAAAAACAAAAGGCTTCAATTTAAAATTATTTGAAGTTAAAAAGAAAAAAATACATGAAAATAGAAATATTCAACATTTAGCTTAATAAAATCGAAAATACATTTCATTCAAGGTTTGCTTGGTAAAGTAACCTCTTCATAGTTAGACATAAAGGAAACATCAAATATTCAGTTATACTGTACTAGTCTTATTAAGAGAGAGAATACATGTAAAATAATTCAGGTTCTTCCAGAGTTGCTAATATTAAATTCTAAGTGTTATTTTTAAAGTATTATACTAGTCAGTAGAATTCCACTTGAAAGGCATTATGACATACTGGGGAAAAACAAAATCAAACTTTAGGTTGAATCAATTGAAATTGAATGCTAGTAACTCTGATACTTGCTGTGTGACCTTGGAGATGATACTTAGCTGTGTAGGTTTTTTGACGCCTTATCTGAAGAATGAAGTTGTTGGACTAGCTTAGCCTCGTAGTCCCATCCAGCTCTAAATGTTATGAATTAAATATATGTCTTATGAAGAATTTTGTATTTTCCACATTTAATAATGTTCATTATGCTTTTAAATTGAATTTTCATTTGAACTTAATACATTTATCTGTCTTCTACAAATAACCTATTAATTACACTGTAACATCAGTAAATCTAATTGTACAGTAGACAGTTTTTTCCTGTTTATGACATTGTTTTTTTCTCAGATAAGTCAGACAAATACGATTCACGAGATGTGGAAAAACTCCAGCAGGATGATGCTTGGGTTGAAAGTTTTTTGTGTTGGCGGCATAATGTAGTAGATGAAACACTGAAGATGATTGATGAAAGTTTTCAGTGGAGGAAAGAATTTGCTGTCCATGGTAAGCTTATTCAACTATAATTATGCTGATAATAATTGATGTCTTATATTTATTTAGCATATTTGCAAATGTTCCTTGTGTTTGTTATAGAAAGGACAGTATAGACATACATTTTTCATTTCAAATTTTTATTTCCCATTTCATTTCTGGGAAAATTTCATGTAAGATGTCTTAGTGATGCCAAGAGTAATAAATCCTTAGAAGGAAGCTGTGAGTAATCCTAAACTTGAAAACATAAGCAAGCTTTCATTAAGTTCTCCAGTGGGCTGCAGTAAAGACATTTTTTGGTTAAGGTGGTTAAAAAAGGAAAGAGTTTAATCTACAACTAATAGTCCCTGAATCAAAGAAGAATCATAAATAAGGGAAATACCATTGTCAGTCATCTGGTTCAAGTAAAAAAAAAATGTTTGCCTCATTACTAATAATATAGCAAAAGTTAGGCAAAAAAAGGCAAAAATGAAATGTTTAGGCTAGGTCATGTACTAGAAGACTAGTGCAGGCTTACACAGGTGCTTTTTACATAGGAATATCTGATTTATGAATCCCTAACATAAAGCAGATTTTCCCCTGAACGCCACACAGCAAAAAGTATTCTCTCAGCCAGATAACTTCCACTACAGGGAAAGATACAGTAGGTACTTCATAAATGCTGTTTGGCTTCTATTCCTGTTGCTGGTGATATACGTAAAAAAAAAATAGCTGTGGAACTGCTGAAGGCAACAAAAAGGGAAGGAAGGAAGGACATTTTCCTTTCTTCAGGGTTTGGATGGTAGTAGACTTATGAAGTAGGCTCCTGTGGCATAAATGAAGAGTCATAAACTAAATGGAAACTTAGCTCCTCTAGCTCTTCCAAACATTTCTGTAGCCCGTTTTATTAAAATCTTTTCCCTTTTTGCATCTTTATCTTAGCTCCCAAAGGTGCCGTGGGTGACTAGATAAAGATGTGTTCTGAAGACTTTTACACAGAAACATTGCAAATGCTGGTCAGGTTTCCAGGAGTTGTAGGAATAGTATTCTAACCCCACATCGCAATAAAATTAGAGTAGTTTTTCCATAAAAGATACTGAGACCATTCTTAACATTTGGTTGGCCCAGACTACTGATCTCATTTACTTGTTATCTGAGCATAAAACAGCCACTAGAAGGTCCAGGCCAGCTCTCTAATGTGTGCCTGGTCAGCTCAGACAAGGGAGCATCCCTTGACTGAATCAGCTCAAAGTGTCTTTAGTGCCTCTTAAAAAATGATAGATTTTTCACATCTCACATGCTTTAAGTGTAGTCCTGACAATAGGCAGATAGATAAACTTGTACTCTGCTGACCGGAAAACTGTAGAACTGGGTTTTCTCTTATTTTCCCATTATAAATCTTTAGTCTAAAGCTAGGCCATTAATCACGGTGTCAAATTTACTTGGAAAAAGGCCTAATTAAAATACAAAGCTAATGTTTACCAAAATAAAATCAACATAAATTTTTTTTTGTTTTTTGGGTTTTTTCCCCTAAAACTTCACTCAAATATAAAGCTTCATGAGTCTAGGAGAACTAAGTATTTCAAAAATATTCTGATTGCAATTCTAAGAAATAAGAGGTAGGTTCTAAAAAACAATAAAGCGTTTGAAAGCTTTTTTTTAAAGTTATCAGGCACTGAGAGGCAATCATAATATTAATTTATAGTTATCTCTGGATCACTTAGCTGTAGATTGAATTGGAATCAGTTTTTTCATTCAGATATGAAATGTGTTTTATCTAGATTAATATCATAGTAACACAAAGCAGAAAATTTCGCAAGTTCTTGGGAAATGACAAGTAAATCAGATAGACATTTTCACATTTGTTAGATTGCTCCCCTCAAACCATTCTCCACTCTGTTCATCCTTGGTGCCACAGGTTATCTCAGCTCTTGAGTGCATTACAGATTTGCCTACTTTTAGTTTAATAAGTTTCCACTTGATCCAAGATAATACATGTATGGATAATTCTTATTTTTAAACTGGAATTTTAAAATAGGTAATGCCCTTCCCCTTATTATTCTCAGCAAGCTTTGTTAGCATAAGACTGGGCTAAGTGGTGCAAATGTAGGGATGCCAGTGGTAAGAGCAGATGGAGTAACACTCCTAGGGACTTGGGGAAGAAGGGAAGGATAAATAGAATAAAATAAAATAAAAGATGGTTCCTGGTGATCAGACTAATTAACTAAGATGGCAGTAAGACTTTGGTTTTAAAGTATGCAAGATTTCATAAGATGATTTTGGTGAGACCAACTTCATAAAATATGTAAAATATATATATATATATGCAAATGTAAATATATCTAAAAATATATTAAAATTGTTAAGGAAGAAGATACTCTGACATTTAAAGTGATGTGTTTTGCTAGAGAAAATAATGATTTTCTTCAGTTATTATAAGAACTATATTCTGGCTGCTCTTGTTTTTATTTGCATGATTTGGAGGTCATAATTATCATGCCATTACATGAAACAGCACTATACCATATACCACAATACCTCACCTCAGTATAAAGAATTAGAGAAATGGAAGGAAGTACCTTTAAAAATCATAGTGGGTCGTTATACAGTACAAATTGGATGGCGGCGTAGCAGCAGCAACATATCGCAGCTCTCACATAGCCACCCCAAAATACCCATGGAATAGGACTCTGGACCAATCCTAGAACTTCAAAACGCACACAAAGATACTTCCCACTAAAGTCAGCTCGGCTACTAGGAACCATATCAACACTGCTAACCAAAACCAGCCTGGCCTGAAGCCGCGGCTGTGCCCCGGGGCGGCTGGGCGGGAGGTGCAGAAAAGCCTCTGAGGTGAGCGGGATTAGCACCAGCTGCAAGTGGGGATTGTGAAAGGGGGAGATAAGCGTCCGACTGAAAGGTCTCCAGAGCGGAAAAGCAAAAGGCGGAGGTTTTGCACCCGCCTCCGCGTGTAGCTTCCCGCCCTCGGCCTGCAAAAAGCAAGGGGGACTGAGTGAATGTTTTCAGACCAGTGCTGTCATGTTGAGCGGCCTGGATCCGGATCGTCGTCTTGGGCCTCGGTCTTGGAGTCTTCATTATCCAGTCAGCCGGAAGTCTACGGCAGCCGGGAGGACCCCAGCGATTTGGGACAGAGCTTTCCCTTCTGGAAGCAGAGCCCCACAGAGATTTTAAAAAAAAATTCATGGTCTGAAGAACCATGAGTAAGAATAAGCATAAGAAGCAAAGTAAGAACAGCTCCCAAACCCTATATTCCTTCTTTGGGGAAAAGAAAGATCATGGGAGAGAGAGGGAGGAGGAGAGCGCAGCCAGAGCGCCCCCACCAGAGGCCTCCAATAAACATGAAGAATGCCCTAAAGCTAGGGATGAGCTGAAGAAGGACTTTCAAAACCAAATAAGGGAAGTGGAAGAAAAATTTGGAAGAGAAATAAGAATGTTGCAGGAAAATCATGAAAAG
>CM053591.1:40972531-40999120 GCA_028646515.1 Pseudochirops corinnae | reverse complement strand
TTTCCACAATATTCAAATTGTTTCTTCCTGGCAGCTTGCAATACCTTGTCCTTGGTCTGGGGATTCCAGAACCTGGCTATAACATTTCTAGGAGTTTTCTTTTGGGGATCTTTTTTAAGAGGTGATCGGTGAATCCTTTCAAGTTCTATTTTGGCCTCTGGTTCTAGAATATCTGGGCAACTTTCCTTGAGAATTTCTTGAAAGATGCTTTCTAAGTTTTGTTTTTGATCATGGCTTTCTGGTAGTCCAATAATTTTTAAGTTGTCTCTCCTGGATCTGTTTTCCAGGTCAGTGGTTTTTTTCAAGGAGATATTTCACATTGCCCTCTTTTTTTTCATTTGTTTGGATCTGTTTCATAGTATCTTGATTTCTCCTGGAGTCATTTGCTTCCATTTGCTCCACTCTAATTTTGATGGGAATTCCTAGCTTCTTTCAAAGCTCAACTCAAGCCTCCTAATGGAGCTTCTCAGCTCCTAGGGCCCCATGGCCTAATTACCTTGGTTTCATTGGCATACATCTTGTACATGTTGTACAAAATGATGCAAACTCATTTAGAGCAGAGACTCTCATGTTGTGTCTTTGTACACCATCCAGAACAGTGTGGGAATGGATAGTAGGCATTTAATAAATGCTAGTTGAATTAATGTCAGTGAACAGAAGCTGGAATCACAACTCTTTCACTTGCTATTTTACAAGCTTGGACAAATCACTTAAGCTTTCTAGGCATCATTTTCCTCATTTTTCAAATGAGGGTATTGAGCTAGAAGAACTTGAAGCTACCTCCCAAACTAGGAACCTCACATCTTCAGGGTAGGAAGGTATATGTGTACATGTGAGCATTCAGGTGCAGAATTGTGCAAGATAGGAGGCTGATTTTGGCATAAAGGCTGTTTTGATTACTTATTCTACTTTGCTGGCTTGTGAGGTGATGGGGATGGCAGAATTTTACTTGGCAAGGGGACCTACATAGGAGACACTGGACCTGGAATCAGGATAGAGCTGAGTTCAATTGTGATCTCAGATATCTGCTAATTGTGCAACCCTGGACAGAAGTCACTCTCAGTTTCTTCATCTGTAAAATGGGAATAATAATAGCATCCACCTCCAAGGGTTGTTGTGAGGAGCAAATGAGATAATATGTGTAAAGTGCTTGGAACGGGGAAGGAGGGAGGTTGTGTTACTTATTTTCTATCTGTAGAGGTTTTAGACATAAAAGACTCATTTAATATTTATAAATTAGTCATGCCATTTTTACCCATTTCCCTTGTCTACAACTGTGCATACTTTTAGTATAATCCTTTTGTGCTGAAAAACAGCAACATAGTGGATAGAGAACTGGCCTAAACATCAGGAGCTCTTGGGTTTAACTCCAGCCTCTGACACATACAGATTTTGTGGCCCTGGGCAAGTCACTTAAAGTCTCCTGGCTTTGGGCTGCTCTCTAGGACTCTAAGTTGCTAAGAATGTGCCCACTTGAAATGGTAGAAGGAGTTTCCTCATCAGTTTCCTATATAAAAGAATGCCTATGAAGTCCATGCTGCTTTGATAAGTGAGTGTTTGTCTTATCTTGCCCTGATTCAGGTCTACTTCAAAGTTCTTTACAATTCCCTCGACATGGGCCAACTCTTACTTTTTTGACCATCTCCTCCACTTTGGAAATTTAAATGCCTTCCTTTGTTCCCTCAGATAAGATAGGTGAACTTTTTGCCATATCTTTCTCCTGGATCTAGACCTCCTAAATGCTTCTCATAGTAGTCTCATCACATCTTTTCAAATATACCCTCCCTTTTCCAGCACTAGTACTTCTTTATGAATTATACTTTCCCATTAGAATGAGACTGTCTTTTTTTGTCGTTCAGTTGTGTTTGACTCTTGGTGACCACTTTCCTTGGCAAAGATACTAGAGTGGTTCGTCATTTCCTTCTCCAGTTCGTTTAATCTCTGTTAAAGTTAAAGTTAAAGTTTTACTAAGTTAAGGTTTAACTAAGTTAAAGTTAGTAAGTATCCGAATTCAGATTTGAATTCAGGAGCATAAGTCTTTCTGACTTGAGGCCTGTCCCTTCATCCACTGCACCACCTAGTTGCCCCAGGGACTGTCTTGCTTGTTTGAATTTGTATCCCCAGTACTTCATATAGTAAGGATTTAATAAGTTCTATCCCTCTCACTGTCTTTTTCTCTCAGTCTCTCATTCTCTCTCTCTCTTTCTCTCTCTCTTTCTGTCTCTCTCTTTTTCTCTCTCTCACTCTCTCTTTCTCATTCTCTATCTCTCTGTCTTTTTCTCTGACACACATACTAACACATACATAAGCATGTCTGTCTATCTATCTATCTATCTATCTATCTATCTATCCATTTTTTGGCTCTATTCTTATTCTGATAATTATTTCAAAGGGAAGCTCCAATTTTGCAATCCCTTAACATACTATTTATCATTGTACAGTAATAGTGTCATCTATTGATTTATAGTCAGTGACTCTGGCTGCTTTTAATGCATACCTTCTACCCTACCTCCTCCACTTTTCCCATTAGAAGAAGAACAGATTGGGATGGGGGAGGAGGAAGGTTTCTGATGACTCTGCCTCATCCTCTTTTTACACGTTAGAAAACTGAAGCCTAGAGAGATGAAACAACTTACTAAAAGTTACCCAAGTAATTAAGTGGTAAGAAAACCCAGTTCTTCTGATGCCAGATCTAAAGTCCTTCCTACCAGATTCAATATGATGTCTTTTTCTTTTTTCAAAAATATAAATTATTTCTAAAGAAGAATTATTTAAAGAGATTAAATTCTAAGCAAAAAACAAAACAAAACAAAACAAAAACAACCCACCAAAAAACCCAGATTAAATTGAAGACAAAAGTTTCCACCAAAAATGTAGAAGATTGAACTAAAGGAAAGATTATGGAATGTTTCCTAGCAGTTGAATATACTCTTTTCATTGAATCAAAATATTAAACATGATAAGGTAGAAAAAAAAATCAGCCCAGAGATCCTCATCCTTCTTTCTTTTTCTCTCTCAGAAAGTTTTAATTACTTAAAAATAAGAATCAACTCCAGAATACTTAGGGTGACCTTTAATAATAGATTTAGAGGACTCTAGAAATGTCATGGAATGGTAGATGATAAAATTTGCTTACAACTAGTGAAGGAAAAAAATGTTCACTGTCTTTTGAAAAGAAATGTAAATGACTAGACCACATAAATTCATCCTGGATGTTGCATTCTAATATACATATGGAAAAGGGAAAGATTTGCAGTGTTATGATGGGGTAGGGATCCAGGAACCAAACTTGCCTTGATGTACTTTTCAATAAAAATTGCTTCCAAACAGTTTGTAGATTAGTCATTTAACAGCAGGCACACGTTTCTTAAGCCTGAGGACAAGTAGCAGAAGTGGAAAACACTATACAAATGTAAGAAGAAGTCTGGTATAGTGAAAAGTGAGCTCTAGTTTCATATTTCCAATAGTAACTTTTATTTATATAGCACTCTGAGGTTTGCAAAATGCATAGTAAGTAGATTGGAATTGTATTCAAATCCAGAGGGGATTTGAAGTCAGATCTTCCTGACTTCAACTCTAACACTCTATTCACTGTACCATTTTATTATTCTCCATTCAATGAGGCAGCTAAGTAGAACAGTGGATAAAGTGCCAGAGGTCTGGAGTCAGGGAGACTCATCTTCCTGAGTTCAAATCTGGCCTCAGGCACTTATTAGCTGTGTGACCTTGGGCAAGTCACTTAACCCTTTTGGCCTGTTTCCTTACCGTAAAATGAGTTGAATAAGGAAACTGCAAACCTACTCCAATATCTTTGCAAAGAAAACCCCAAATATGGTCACAAAGAGTTTGCTAGGATTCAACAACTGTGTGTGTTCAATGTTTAAATAAGTTATTCTACCTCTCTGAGTCATAGCTCCCTATGCTGTAAAATGAGGCAGTTCAACAAGAAAATCTTTTTTGGCTCTTAAGTTATGACATTGTGGTAGTAACAGTGAATAGAAGCAGGACAGAAATGAAGTCTTCTTTTCATTTTGTAGCAGAAGCAATAAATTATGAAAAATTTGTGTAATAGTAATCCCACTGACAAAAGGAAAATGAGTATGAATAACATCTCTGCCTTATAAATCCTAGCCAGGGGTGGGAAACCTGTGGCTTTGAGACCAACTTGAACTCAGTCAAAGGGCTGCACTTGAAGACCTAGAGGGCCACATGTGGCCTCGAGGTCACAAGTTCTCCACCTCTGTAACCTACACAATGAGCCGCCATCTCCCCAGAGGTCCTTTAAACTGCATATCTTATGGATGCTAACTTAGTATCTTAGTATAAGTGGCTTAGACACATCAGCAGTGTGTGGGACCCCTTGCCAAATAAGTGTCTCCCCACACAGGTCATGAGCCTGAACCTCGACCATTGGAGTTTCATTGCTTTGTTAAATCTTCCAGAGTTTCTACCAAAATGTAATACTACAACCACTACCCCAAAATAAATGTCCCTCTTCTAAAGAAATATGCTTCAATGATCTCATTGTTGTGGTGCAGATAAGAAGCCACTCACATCATATCCCATGCATCCTATGCATAATGTAAGCCATTATAAATGAATTCTTCATCTGATGAGGGGGAAGAACTTAGAGAAATAAGGCAGAGTCTAGAGGGAGGACTTGGGGAGGTGAAGGAAGGCATGGAGAAAGTTGAGAAACAGGGCTGAAAATGTGAAAATGAGAAAAGGTGCCATAATTTTTATTTTAATTATATAAATTAATTTACTACTGAGGACATACCCAACACATTCAAAAAGTTCTTGTTTATATTATGCTGAGTCCCACTTCTTTTTCTGTTGCACTTTGCTCTTTGTCCTTTCTCATTCTTTTGTTTTTAATCTACTTATCAAACTTCAGATGAGCTGATTTTCACTAAAGGAATGAGACACCAAAGCAAATTAGAAAAAGTCTTACATCCGTAAACTTTTAAGTTCACATTGCTTTTACAAAGCACACTATATTTCCACTCCTGTTCATTTCCATTTCCAATATTTATACTCCTCAAAAGGAGTCCCTGTCAAGAGTAAAAAAAAAAAAAAATGGGTGTAGAGGGATTGCTGAACTCTAATACACATTTCTTTCCTCACAAATGTGAGAGATTGCAAAGGAAGATGACATATTAATTATATCCTGAAATCTTACTATATGAGTCATTTTAAGTTGAAATATAACATGAGGCAATCTTACTTTGGAATCCATGTGAGGGTGTTGAATTAATGAATTAGGTGCCAAAAGAAATTGATAATAAAGTCTCATCTGTTATTTCATCACTAGAAGCTGGATGATAGAATTATATAACATTCAGGAGAGAAGTGTGTTTGGGAAAGGAAAATGCGTTAACTGATGCTCTGATTCAGTCCATATCATCCTCCTGAGCAAAGAGTATAGGCCACTTTTACTTCATAGGTATTAAAGCTTTGGTTAAAGGTTTTGCCATTCTGCCATGGTAAGAGACTTCTAGTATTACCCTATTTGGTGCTTTCCTTAATTGGAACATGTTTGTAGAAGAAATATGTAGAGATATACTCCAGTTCTTCAATGATCTCACTGTTGTGGTGCAGATCAGAAGCCACTCACATCATATCCCATGCATCCATTGTTGATATCTTCTGTTAACTCCTTCATAAAGGTGTATTTGGATCTCTTGATATGACTTGGATATGAAAATGGCACAAGAATTGCTCTGTTATCTTTCATTCTTGTTATATGAACACATACCTCCTTTTCCAGGCCAATATCTCTTTGATATAATTTATGATATTTCATAATTAAATCCATCATTCTTAATATGTAACAAGTTATTTATGCCCACTATGTTTTTCATATCATTTGAATGATGTGCAATGTTGACTCCTTCAAAGTTGTGGTAGTCTGATTGACACACATAGATACCATCACAGGAAGATCAATGATGCTAAAGGTTGTATTTTATTTCAGGGAGGAGCTAAAAGTAAGAGAAAGAGTTGGGCAGCCTCCCAAATAAAGTCTAGCCTATTCTGTTCAATTCTGTACCTGCTTTTGAAAATATTGATAATATTTGCAAGGTAGTGGTAATATGTGTAAAGAACAGTGCTTGCCACAAAACTGATGTTTAACAGATGTTTATTCCCATCCTTTCTTTCCCCTTATCTGCAGCATTTGGCCAAGATATTTGTACTGGTGGACCAACTCTATGAGTTGTTCATCTAACTCCATAATGTAGTATAGAAAAAGACATTTTGTTCTAATTATTTTTCCTATGTAGATAGACCACCTTCTCTACTATTTTGAATTTCATTTAGGAGGCTCTACAACATTCCACAACTTGATGTAAATCATTAGTATCCTCCACAAACAAAGGCATGGCACCTATATTTCCTCTCCTAAGGCAGTACAAGGGAGTGGGAGGAATGCTAGGAGAATGTTTAATGAAGGAAATTATGGGATTTGTGACAGTGAGTGTGAACAAACATTAGATGAGTCATGAGACACAGAAGCGAAGCTATATATCTTAGTGTGTATAGATTTTTTTTAATGCTCATCTTTGTCAAAACAACATTTAAGCTTTTCATTCAGTAAGCTTCATAATAAATTGCCTGCCTGACAAAAGCTGTCTTTCAAGGATTTTTCTGTAAATAAACTAAATGGAGTGATCGGATTATTCCAGCAAATTATTGCTCTGTTGATGTGATGGAGAATGGGCAGTCATCTGCAAGTGTTTAATTTACCAAAGTTCTTCATAATTATCAGAAGTATCATTTCCCCCTAGCATGCTAATACACTGTCAGGCACTATGTTTACCTTCAAAATGAAAGAAAAAATATAATTTTAAATCCCTGAATTTAAAATGACTCACTTGTTAAAACAGTACCAGGAGACACTCTTCACAAGGTTTGAGGGAATCACAACTTGAGAAGAATGGAGGAATCACTTGGAGAGATCAGATAGTGACAACAAATTGTCTCTAGTTCTTGCCCTCTATTCAATTCTGTAGGGAATCACAGGGATCATGGTTCTGGAGCTAGACAGGACTTGAGACATTTTCTAGAAGTTGTGACTTACCCAAGGTCCCATAAGTAGAAATTATCAGGGACAGAATTTGAGCTCACCTAGTCTTGATTCTGAAGTCATTATTTCTTTCCTCTGTAGTGCCTCCACTAGGATTATATTTGAGACCTTAATGACATTCTAAACTCATTCTCTTAACTAGTAAAAGGAAGTTGTTTCTTCTAGAGTGAACTGTGAAGCATTGGATTCAGGGGTAGCTCTTAAGTATAATTACAGAGGGGATGTAGTTGTTCATTCTTTATTTTCAAAGAGGACCAATGACATCATGTATGATATTCTTACTTGAGGATGAATTGGATTTAAGTGAGACAGAATTGTACAAAGTTGTCAGTCTCACTTTCTCTTCCTGAGTCATGAAAGTCCTCTGGCAAGATAAAAAGTCAAAATGACTAGCAATGCCCAAGGATGCAGTGGATAACCTTGGCTTCTTTGATGTCTGATCAAGCTCTAAGCACTCCGCAGCACCTTCCTCAGCTGTCTTCATGGCTATTGGAATCATGAATAGGGAGAAGGAAAAAGTACCATTGTCCCCTTCCCAGTTACCAGAGCAGGAAGACAAAGAAGGTAACCAGCTGCTTTTTCCAGACTGGACTATGTATGGTATGTGCCCTACCCCAAATACCTGAGGAACATTTTTGTATGAAACATTTTGCTAAGTTAGTAGAGTCATTTTCATATAATTTACCTTCTGGGGCTTTCAAAAGTGAAGTTTTGAAGGAGAACTTCAAAATGGCCAATCCTAATTTGTCATGAAAAATTGAAATCTATGTTCAAAAACTTAATTTAAAATATTTCTAGAACTCTTTTAGAACTGCAGCAATTACGAAATTAAGCTTTTTGCAACCCCAAACAAGCTTTGTGAAGAAGAGCTGGACTTAAATTCAAACAACACCTATCTAGCAGCTAAAAATACCCATTAAAAATGGTTATTCTTCTACCTTGAGAGCAAAATGTTACTTTTTTCTCATTGAATTGTTCTCTAAGAACAGAGATAGAAGTTCTTGCATGGAGTTGAAGAGAGTGAGAAAAGCTGGGTGTTTGAAGGACCCCAATGAATCCCTTGAGGGTTCTAGTCTGGAAAGAATTTCACAGGACTCAAGCAATCTTGTGAGTCAGGATTGTAAAAGTTTATTGTTATGCTTTACAGCAGGCAGAGAGTCTTAGGGAGCCTGCAAACCTGCAGGAGTCAGGGGTACAGATTATAAAGTAATAAAATTGTAAATCAGGTATCAATTATGCCAACTAGGTGAGTAAGGGTGGGATTAGGGAGGAGTTAAGGAGTAGTCAGTGCTTAAAGGGATATGCACTTTTCATATCTACTGGCAGGCGTATTGTCCATAATTCACTGGGAAAAAAAGCCTAAGGGGGGGGCTACATGGAGGTGTGGTTTTAGGCTTGAAACGTCACTCAGTCAGCTAACAGTCAGAGCTGACTGAGAGGTGTCCAGTCTGTTACCTATCAATGTCCTGTTTGACAAGATGGATGTTGGGAAGCTAGACTAATTGGGGGTCCAGGATGTGCCTAATTGGAGAGGAGTTAGCTTACTGATAGTGCATTGAAGGATTCATAGGTGCAGCTGGCCATTAGAACAAGGGAGCTATATATTTCTCTAAGCTAAAGTGATTATTTAGATGGTTTAGTGAAGGATTCATGGGTATAGCTTGTTATTGTACTAAGCAGGGATAAATAGTTCATGAATTGTAGCTAGGCTGAGTGCTGGCCTAGGGAAGAGGAAGAGTTAATGCTTTTAGGCTGGGGAAGTGTGATTTTACAACTTGATTACACAAGCTGATATTATAAACATAGGTATTGAATATTGAATATTGAATTGAAGATTGATAATATTCACTTATCTTAGAGACTAATTTAGTAGAAGTTGAAGAGAAACTTGAAGTGCTTTCAATACTAGTCACTGAACTGGAAAGCTCTGTAGGATGCCAGGAAGCTTCAACACTAACACAAATAGAAAAGCTGAGTTTCCCTCCTCTTTTACTGTTCCAAAGGAAGAGAGGAAACAGAACAATATTTACAATGATAAATTAGTGAGAAACAGAAAAAATTGTACCTAAGCATTTATTTCTTTAAATGTTTTCTCTGTATGATCACATTTTTAATTTTATGTTCAGTTTTTTCTTTGAATAGTTATATTTTATTGCCAAAAAAAAAAACCCAACAAAACTACAAATCTATATGTAAGCAACTGGAGGCACTAGTGAGCAAGACAGGCTAAGCTATCTGTGTACTGAAAGGAGAAACTCCCTCTCTTCTTTAACAGAAAAAAAAAGGCTTTCTCTCAGCTCACTTGTGCAGGAGAGTTCACTTTAAAACCCCATTGATGTGCCGAAAATGATGGCCTAGCAGCAGTTTAAAAGTGAAAGCATTTTGCCCATTTGCTGTTGGAGATTCTTATGGGCTTGTATCTCAGCAGGCTTCTGACCCTGAATATTACTCTCTTTCTCCTTCTAATTCTCTATACTCTTTTTTAAAATTTATTTATTTTTATTGATTTGTTTGTTTACTTTTAGTTTACAAGATTCAGTTCCACAATCCCTTGAGTTTCATATTTTCTCCCCTTCCTCTCCACCCCGTCCCCTCCCTGCCATGGAGGCATGCAATCAAGTATAGGATCTGCAAATACTTTCACATTAGACATTAGTCTGGTTGTAAAGAAGGGATGTAACCAATAGAATGAACAATGGAAAAGAGGAAACAAAACCTAACATGGAAAATAAAGAGACCATGTAGTTTGCTTCAGTTTGCATTTAAACTGTTCTTTCTAGATCTTTCTCTGAATGTAGACATCTCCTTCCATCCTGAGTCTTTTAGAGTTGTCTTATAACCTTGCGCTGCTGAGAAGAGTCCAGTTTATCAAAGTTGGTCATCACACCTATGCTGTGTCTGTCATTGTGTACAAATTTCTTCTGGTTCTGCTCTTCTCACTTAGCATCAGTTTGTATAAGCTTCTCCAGGTGAATATGAAGTCCATCTCCTCCTCATTTCTTAAAGCACAATAGTATTCCATTACATTCATATACCACAACTTGTTTAGCCATTCCCAATTGATGGGCATCCCCTTAATTTCCAGTTTTTTGCCACCACAAAGAGAGCTGCAATAAATATTTTTGTACATATGGGTCTTCCTCCCACTTCTATGATCTCTTTGGGATACAACCCTAGAAGTGGTATTGTTGGCTCAAAGGGTATATATAATCCTTTGAGCACTGTTCCAGATTGCTCTCCAGAATGGTTGAAACAGTTCACAACTCTACCAACAATGCATTAGTGTTCCAATTTTTCCACATCTTCTCCAACATTTGTCATTTTCCTGTTTTGTCATCTTAGCCAATCTGACTGGTGAGATATGGTACCTCAGTTGTTTTGATTTGCATTTCTTGAATCAATAGTGATTTAGAGCATTTTTTCATATGCTTATAGATATCTTTTAATTTCTACCTTTAAAAATTGCCTGTTCATATCCTTTGACCATTTATCAATTGGAAATGACTTGTATTCTTATAGGTTTGACTCAATTCCCTGTTTATTTTAGAAATGAGTCCTTTATCAGAGACCCTGGTTGTAAAAATTCTTTCCCAGTTTCCCACTTCCTTCTTAATCTTGGTTTCATTGGCTTTGTTTGTACAGAAACTTTTCAATTTAATGTCATCAAGATTATCCATTTTGCATTTTATAATGCTCTATAACTCTTGTTTGGTCATAAACTCTTCCCTTTTCCATAGATCTGACAGGTAAACTATTCCTTGCTTCTCCATATTGCTTACAGCATCAGCCTTTTTACCTAGATCGTGCACTCATTTAGACTTCATTTTGGTATACGGAGTTAGATAATGGTCTATGCCTAGTTTCTGCCATACTATATTCCAGTTTTCCCAGCAGTTTTTGTCAAATAGTGAGTTCTTATCCCCAAAACTGGGGTCTTTGGGTTTATCAAACAGTAGATTACTATTGTCATTGACTACTGAGTTTTGTGTACCCAATCTATTCCATTGATCCACTACTCTATTGCTCAGCCAGTATCAAGTGACTGCTGCTTTACGATACAGAACAAAATCTGGTACAGCTAGGCCACCTTCCCTAGCATTTCTTTTCATTAATTGCCTTGATATTCTGGCCCTTTTGTTCTTCCAAATGAATTTTGTTACTATTTTTTCTAGCTCTATAAAATAATTTTTGGTAGACTGATTGGTATGGCACTAAATATGTAATTTAATTTAGCTAAAATTGTCATTTTTATTATATGAGCTCAACCCAGCCACAAGCAATGATGTTTTTCCAGTTAGTTAGACTTGACTTTATTTGTGTGAAAAGTGTATTTTAGTTATGTTCATATAGATCCTAAGTCTCTATATTCTTAATTAAACATACAGCTCAAACCTCACTGACAAAATCCAATTTGAGGTTATGAAAAACCACAATACTTTGTGCATCTTTTCCAGGTATCTTCCCTCCATACCCACGCTCACTGCAATTGGCGCAGATTCAAATGAGCAATCCAGATTTTAATACATGATTATACATATACTTGGAAAACACTTTAAATAATACTATTGAGGTTTAGAATGTTGAGGTTTAGGGGTGCATGGGACCCCAAAATAGCGACACACTGGGTCCTGCCCAAATGAATTCAAACCAAGCTTTCTTTCAGCCAAAGAAAAACATTTGCATTGATAAGCAGGCTAGATTGAACTTGAGCTAGATTGAATCTGAGCACCTTCATGGAGGCAAGATGGATTTTATATAGAGAAAGACTATAGGAGGTATCTAGGGGTGGTCAAGTAGTCTGAAGTGACTAGAGGAGAGCTTTAGGGAGGGTCTTGAAGAGGAGTCTAAGGAAGATCTTGATGAGATTGAGGTGACTAGAGATCAGATTCCAGGAACCAAGAGAATGGGATTTTGATGGGATCAAGAGTGGGAAGCAGTGGGAGGCAATCTGGAGGTTACCAACCATGGAGAGCGAGGCAAGGTTAGGGGTAATGCATTTGGGCATGAAATGCCAGATCAAGTGGGAAAATTCAGGGATAATTCAAGGTGGGGGGTTTCCCAGGGCCTATGAACATGTGGGACATTGGGTGGCTAAGTGGCACTTTGAACAGAGCACTAGCCCTGGAGTCAGGAGGACCTGTGTTCAAATCTGACCTCAGACACTTAACATTTACTAGCTGTGTGACCTTGGGAAAGTCACTTAACCCCAACTGCCCTACTGTCCCCCCTCCAAAAAGCAAAAAAAAAACCCCAAAAACAAAACCAAATGGGACTCAAATTCTTTTGGGGTGAAGGGAAAAGGTCTCAACTTGGGTGGGCACGCTATCAGTACAATTTACAGTAAAGGATAACGATTTTAAAAGAGGCAGCCACAGTAAGCAGGGAGCCATCAGAGCAGGGAGATAAAGAAGATCACTGGTCCTTTTCACTAGACTGGACTATAAGATCAGTACAGAATTCACTCCTTTTTGTATATTTGTTGTATATTTATTGTCCTCAATGCTCTTGCTTAGGACTCCCCATAGTTGTTTCGATCTCCCATCTATTTGCTATGGTGTCTACTTCCTCTTATTCTCACTTGTTTCGCTTAGTTTTTGTATCCCAAGGCATGTCTGTCAGTGAAAATCAGAAATCTCTTCTGAACTGCTGGAAAGCAGCGGAATGCCCAATAACATAGAGCTCTGTTCCTATCTTCCCTTAGTTTGTATCCAAACCTTTTGGCCAAGATCCAAAATGTGGGTCCCTTGAAAAATAGTTGACAATTGCCAATACATAGAAGTAACAAAGTAAACAAGTACTTAAGTAACAAGTAACAAACAAGAAACAAAGTAACAAAGGACTTAAGAAAACAACAATTTGTCCAGTGTTCCAGATAATCATCTCAGGGTATCACATAGAAAATAGTTTGACAAGGCTGTTTCATTGATGAACTGTCTAAATTACAGATTGTTGCTCTTGTCTAAATTATAGGAAGGACATGTTACATGTAAATATCATAGCAATATGTGCATATCCATAGAATATAATCAAATAAGCATAATGACAAAACAGGGCAAACTAGCAATACAACAGCAATGGATGTAGAAAAATAACAAAGCATGCTGAAGCAGATACCAATAATCTTTTAAAAAGCAATTTGATGGATAATAGATACATAGCTACAGAAGCTGTATAGCATTGGTATATTATCAGATAAATGTCAATAGCCAAATAAGTCATCAGCAGAATGGGGGCATGCAACAACTCCTGTGTGATGTGCAGCAATAAATGCATGCAGTCATATGAAAGACACACTTTACATGGGTCACTGTCAGAATGCCTGTCATCTGACTGTTTGTGTAACCACTTGTGTTTTACCTACCCCTTCGGAGGTTAATCTAGAAGCTGGCTGGCTAGGTCTACCCTCTCCTGTAAGCTATTCATCTATCTGCTGCTAACCTGAATTAGTTGTTAATATGGGTTCATCATAGTCCTCATACTATAATATAATCCTTCATTCATTCCTCTACTTAAGGAGAAAGCTCAGGTCAGACATCTCCTTTCTCATCTGGCCATACTACGTGGGGACTTCTCCGATTTACTTCTTCACTCCTGAGTCCTGTTTTTCCTTCCCCTTTCCCTTCAGTCCTTCTCCTCACACTTTTCACTTTCCTCTGTGTGTGTGTGTGTGTGTGTGTGTGTGTGTGTGTGCTGTCTCTCCCCTGCCCCCACCCTCATCACATTGTAAGCTCCTTGCTGGTAGAGACTGTCTTCCTTTTTTTCATATTTTAATCTCCAGCATTTACCACAGTGCCTGGCACATCGTAGGCACTTGAAAATTTATTGTTTATTGAATATTTATAAACCTGAACTAATAAGGAATCCAGCCTGTGCTTTAGGCTCTGAAGTACTTCTATACCCTAAAAGTCTCTGTTGCTTAAGTTTTGGGGAGGAAAGTTAGTCCACTCCCCTTTTCACAACTGGGTCATGGCAAAGTGTCTTCTTTACTAGAAATATTACTTTCTAGGTCAGTGTCTGACTCAGATGGTCTTTGTGCAACTGGTGGGCCACCTCTTTTTATTTAGAATCTGTTGTAGTAAATGTCCATCACTTGTCTCTGCTCATTAAGAAGTTCAACTAACTCTCCTATGGTTGTAGTGAATTGCTTTGGCAGGACTCTGCTAGTTTCCAAGTTTAGACGTTGAACAGACTATGCCTAGTCTTTCCATAACTAGGTATGAAGTAGTAATGTATTTGAATAGTTAACTTGTGGGTTCCTGAATACCAGAGCTTCTTAACATAACTCCTAGTCTCTTTGTGGACACTGTTGGCAATGACCTAGGGTATCCTACTGTCATTTGTTTCAGTCAGAGCTCTTTGGAACTAAATATGTGGCTAGTTAATTTGCATCTTTCAGCCCATTGATTGCATTTCCTCTTCTTCCTTGCCTGAGGCTTCAAAACATGAGTCAATAGTTAAACACAGCTCTCTGCCAAAAATTGGTTAAGTATTCATTTTTATTCCAGATGAAGTTATACTCACATAAGAATTTTGTTCTGGGATCAGTGTTCCTTAGATGTTCCATATGTGTTTCCTTTGGGATGATGAGGTGTATTTCTAGATTTCTTGATGACTGACAAGGCTCACATTTCTTTAAATGGTATGTTCTCCAAGTCTCTGCCTTATACCCAGAAAGATTTCTCACATGACAACTATGGATTCTTCCTGTTTCTTAGTGGGGTACACTTGTGTATACTTGATGAAATTATCAGTCACTACTAAAATATGACTTACAGTGTTATATTCTCCTTCCCGGGATAAAAAGTTAATACTTGTCACCCTCTGCTAAATAAACTACACAGGCTCCCTATTATCTACAGGATCAAATATAAAATCCTCTGTTTGGTTTTTAAAGCCCTTCACAAACTAGCTCCTTTCTACTTTTCCAGTCTTCTGACATTTTTTCCCCTGTGTGTACTCAGAGATCCAGGGAAATTGGTTTTCTTGCTGTTCTCATATGACACTGTGTCTCCTGACTGTGACTTTTCATCAACTGTTCCCCCATCCTTGGAATGCTGTCTCTCCTCATATTCTACTTTTTGGCTTCTTTGAAAACTCACCTCAAATCCTACCAAGAAGTTCTTCTTGGGTAGTACTCCTTTCCCTTGCTGGAATTCTCCCTCTCCTTCCCCCCAAGGCTTTCCATCTGAAATTATCACCCTTTTTGTTTTGTTTTGTTTTGTTTTTCTCTCTCTTAAAAACCAGCCTTAACTCACCCTGTCTCTCAAGGATTGGCCAACAATAGGTCCCAGACTAAGCCCTACTTGGACATTGTTTGGGCCTGATTGGCTCAGAATGAATGTAAATTACAATTGTTTCTGTTTTGCCAGAAACCCTGATGGTCCTCTTCAACCAGATCTAATTTTTTTAGAGGCCATTCTTTGCGTCATTTCTTATTAAGCCTTAAGCACTGAATGGGAGCTGCCTCAGTCAAGCTGAGACCTATTAAAGACCTTAGCCTGAAAAGGTCAAGGTCCCCATTGCATCCTGGACCATCTCCAGTTGTTCTGATTCATATCTGGCTACTGGACCCAGATGATTCTGGAGGAGAAAATGAAGCTGGTGACTTTGCACAAGCCCTGCCTCATTTAAATCCAATTCATTTGTGATGTCAAGGTATCACCTCCCTGATGTCATGGTCCTCTTCCACAACAAAGGACAAAGGAGCAGCAGCAGTAGCAGCAGCAACTGCCCATTTACCCAGTATATATCTTGTATTTACATGTAGTCTCTTTCATTAAAATCAAATTCCTTGAAGGAAAGGACCACATTTTTGCTTTTCTTGTTTCTTCCATACTTAGTGCAGTGACTTATACATAGTAAGCACTTATTAAATGTCTGTTCATGATGAAAATAAATGCCAACAAGTTTTAAGGGTTTTCTAGTGTTTATTCTCCAAATGTAGCACTTTCTTTGACAACAAGGAGTACATTTCACATTTTTAGTGACATATGCCACTATATATGACATAATTCTAGGCCAATAAAATTGGTTTCTTACTAGCTTCAAATTTCATTCTTTTCCCCCCTTGAATTTATTTATTTATTTTTTAGTTTTCAACATTCATTTCCACAAGATTTTCAGTTACAAATTTTCTCCCCATCTCCAAATTTCATTCTTGACCTATGTGTTCAAAGTTATTCAGCAGTTTTTTTCATGGCCACAGAGCAATATGCACTGGGCAGTGTCAATTGCTTCCTGGTACTCTGGTTTATAGCACTTCTTACAGTATTTTATCAGCTGTCTGGTCTCACTACCAGTCATTCACAGACAATTGGGGCAGAGAAGATTGATTCAAAGAAGTAAGGTTCACATGTGTTGCCTAGTGGAAGACTCATGCTCTCAGTTACATTTCCACTTGATCATGGCCCATTTCCCTGGATGTCACATGTAACTCTTGCTTTTTCCTTATGTATCACCATTAATTCAATGTTACATGGCCTTTGGGACAAAGAATTTGTGTCCACGGAAGTTTTTCTTGATTCAAAGTGAATGATTGATTGATAACTGGCTAGTTCTGTTATCCATCTCTGGCAAGAAGTATCTAAATTAGCACTAGTCGAGACATGTGTCAGTGAATTATTGTCAGACCCTATTTGCAACCTAGGTTCATGTGCATGGTCTTTAAGCTTTTCAATAAAAGCCCACTTCAAAAAAAAACACAAAACCAACCTCTACTAATGGGAGAGCAAGTCTTGCTCTCACTAATTGCTATTTTGGCAAATGCAACTGGTTTCTGGTGACTATAATTCTCTCAGTACAAGATTACTCTTAAGCCCTACAGACTGGCATTTGTGTAAGGATGATGAAAGGTTTGTTTCCATCTGCAAAGAAAGGACAATTCCAGTGAACTCATGAGACAACCTCCTAAATTTTTAAAAGCTTATTCATGTTTACTAGTCCATCAATTTTCAAATGGTTCTGAATGAATTTTAAGACAATTTGGCCTTTTCTGTCCCTACGATTCTCTTCTGTTATGTAAATTAAGGTGAAATCATTCAGTGGCTTAATAATAGAAGCATAGTCCCAAACAGATTTGCAATAATAATGGCCAAATCCTAGAAAAACTCTTAGATCTAGGTTGTTTATATGTGGCCAATTCAGGATCACTTCTATCTTTTCTGGGTGAGTTCTTATGCCTTGCTGTGACAGTATATGGCACATATACCTGACAGAGGTTCTGTAAAACTGGTACTTGTCAATTGAAAGCTTAATGTTTCTTCTCCTTTGAAGTTTATACAAACTATATAGATGACTCAATCAGGAATCTTTTAACTTCCAGGACACTCCCCATCCTTCTTCAATAGGTTAAGTGCTTGGCTCACAGTTTTCCTTTCCTCCACAACTCCTGCTCTCATACTAGAAATCAAAGCATAATGATAAGCCCTCTCAAACATCCTAATCTCCCAATTTCTCAAATTATTCATTTCCTGTGACTTAATTTTCCATGGAATCACAGCTATACAGAGATGGTCACATCCTTGATCTTGCTATCACTCATTAGAACTCCATGTCCATTTTAATGAACTTTTAAAATCCTTTTATCTAATCATAATCTATTGTCCTTCCACCTATCCCTCTGCCCAACAAGCCCAAACTCTGTCCTCACCCTTACTGTAACCTTCAATCCATCCTCTATTCAGTTTCTGCTGATGGAGGGGGGACCCCTACCCCAGGATCACTTCTGCTCTGGTTATACTCTTTTCCTTCCATATCTTGATACTTGGTGAACCAGTTGCATTCTAAACTGTCATCTCTCAAATGACTATTCTATCAAAGATCTTGTCCTGTCCTTGTCTTTGCCTCTTGGCTTCCCTGGCTTCCTTCAAATCTCAGCTAAATTCTTTCCTCTGCCTCTGTTCTGAAATCTAGGAAAATCCCAATTGAATATAGCCTAGTACACTTGTCATCAATTCTGTGCTTAAAAGCTTGATCATAATACATCAAAAGCAAATTTTACTTGCTATAGTGGAGAAGGTCATTAATTTGGAATAGCCTGGATCTGAATCCTGGATCTAGTGCTTATTGCCTATGTAAACTTGGGGGCAAAAGTATTGCAATTTATTTGGGCCTTGGTTTTCTCATCTGCAAAATAAGGGTATCAAAGATAGGGAGTGAGAAAGGATTCAGAAGTCATCTAGTCTAACCTGTTCATTTTATGAAAGGAAACTAAAACCAAGAAAGGATAAATGATTTACCAAGGCTATTTTCTTTGTTATCTTTGCTTAGGACAGTATCAGGCACAAAAAAGATGCTTAATAAACATGTTGGCTTGCTGGATACCATTTTCCTGTTATTAAGTTTCTCCTAATGATTTTTCCCATATTTTCCCAAAGACGACAATGTCAGCAAGGTATACCAACACTTTCAAGTCTCCAACAATTTTATCATTTGTTGGATATAAATTTTGAGTTAAAAAGAAAGTATCTCTCCTCCTAACCCAAAGAAAATTGTTTATCAAAATTATTAAAAAAAAAAAAAACAACTTCCAAAACTAGTAAAACCTGATCTCAAAGCATAAAAGTACCCAGGGGAAAACAAATAAAATTTTGTTCATGTCTGATGGATTCTCTTGAAGGTTAAAGAATGCTAGAAAGCCTCACTCCTGTCTCTGCTTGTTCTTTTTCCCAGTCCTTGGATGGAGTTTCCAAAGGTGAGTTATATATACACAATATATGTGATATGGATCTCAAAGAAAACAGGTAACTTAGAATTCAGATTGCGTAAATAAAAGTAAGACCCATAGTTTACACAATACTGTTTTAGACTCTCTAATGTCCTTTTTTTTTTTTTTTTTTGCTTTTTGGAGAGCAACTGGGGTTAAGTGACTTGCCCAAGGTCACACAGCTAGTGAGTGTTAAGTGTCTGAGGTAGCATTTGAACTCAGGTCTTCCTGACTCCAGGTCCAGTGCTCTATTCACTGTGCCACCTAGCTGCCCCTCCAATGTACTTTAAAAAAAAATAGAATATTGTGTCTGCCTTGGATCTGGACACATTAGTATACAGTAAGTTTCTTGAAGGCAAGGATATTCCCTTAAGAAAAATTTCTGTCTTCACCAGTGCCATTTGATTTTTCATGACCCCATTTGGGGCTTTCTTGGCAAAAATATTTGAACTTGGGTCTTCCTGACTTCAGGCCCGACACAGTATCCAGAGTACCACCTAAGTGCTCCATAAAAGTAGACACTTAATAAATGTTTACTTTATTGTAAAAATTATAAGGTTCAGTTCTTTTGAGTGACCAACAGGCTGGATCTGAAAAATATAAACATATGAAGAGACAAAAAATGGCACATTTTGCCCATAAAACTAAAACCCATTAAAAAGTAAGTTATTCCTCTTTTACCTCATGGAACTAAAACTTACTTTTTTCTCATATGGTTATAGGTTTGTTTTTTTTGGGGGGGGGGAAGGTTACTCTTCTTCTTGCCCTCTCCAACACGTTCCTGACTTCATCATTTTCCACACTTTACTGCACTATTTTAGGCATACATAGCACTAAAAGCAGGTGATATACTTTATAAAAATAGTTTTATTAATCCATTTTGTTTTTGCCTCCTCTTCATTTCTAAATATGTTCTTTACAAAATATCTTCCAAAGGACATATTCATTTCTTCTCTCTTATCCCCAGAGAGTCATTCCTTGTAACAAAGGACAAGAGAGAAAAAAAAGCACATCAACAAAAATAGCTAACATTTCAGTACAGATAGTATATGTAATGCTTCACAGCCACAGTTCAACACCTCTGAAGAGGGAGGTCCATTTGTCTCGTTCTCCTTTGGGGCCAAATTTAAGGATAACAGCAAAGCATTTAGTTTGGGGTTTCTTTGATGCTTTTTTTGTTTCTATATGTGCAGATCAAAAAAAATTATAAATGTGTGTATTTGCTTAAAATTTCACGGTTTCAGAATCATGCATTTCATCTTTTATGCTTTCCTCTTTCTGTTGGTCAAGGATATCTATCTATAGATATTTTTATATATGTATGTATACACATATGTAAGTATACACACACACACACACACACATTTCTCAAGCTACAAACTTCACTTTCTATCAGTTCATATAAGGCTTCCTATGTGTCTCTATATCCCTTAGTCACTATTTCTTACAGGACAGTGATATTCACTCATATTTAGTGTTATAATATACTTGGTTGTTTTTACTCAGTAGGGTTTTGTTTCCTGTTCTTTGCTACTGTTAAAAGTGCTTCTCCAAATCCTCGTTTTGTCATTGACATCTCTGGAATATGCTATCAGCAGGATCTCTGGGGCAGAGGGAATGGACTTTTTAGTTCCTTTAAAAAAAAAAAAGTCTAATTCCAAATTGCTTTCCAGAATAGTGGAATTCAATGCTCTATTATGTCTGTTTTTCCCAAACCCCTCCAACATTAGCAGATAACTGAAAATGGAAAATTGTTGGGAAGGTGAAACCTCAGACTTGTTTTGATTTGCATTTCTCTTGTGATTTGAATCAACCTTTCCTATTTTTGTTCTTGGTTGATAAATCATGTTTCAAGATGGTCATATCCAGTGATCAATTTTTTGGAAAATGGCTCTTGATCTTGTATGTTTGTTAATTCCTAATATATCTTAGGCTCTTACTATTTGATGCAAGGGTTCCTCTAATAAACACATCTTTTCTTATTCTAGATAAATACATTTTGTCATAAAGAAGTTTTTCAATTTCATGGGATCAAAAACATGTATTGCTTTTTATGCTTTCTTCTTTTCCTTCCTTAAGAAATCTCCCATTGGTCATAACCATAGTAATGTGTTTTGATTTTCTATTTATCTTGAATATCAGACTTGCTGTATTTGGTGGTAATGCTTTCTTTATTCTACAGTTTTTCTTGTTTTACCTTTATTAATTTTAGTCATTCAAAAGCTTTTTAATCTAAAGGAGGACTTTAAGACTTCTATTTTTTTTTAATTAAAAAATTATTTATTTACTTTTAGTTTATAACATTCAATTCCACAATCCCTTGAGATCCAAATTTTCTCCTTCCCCTTCCCCCCAAATACATAGGAATGTGTTTCATTCTTTGGAGGAGGGAAGGCAAGGCAATTGGGGTCAAGTGACTTGCCCAAGGTCACACAGCTAGTGAGTGTTAAGTGTCTGAGGTAGCATTTGAACTCAGGTCTTCCTGACTACAGGGGTGGTGCTCAATTCACTGCATTACCTAGCTGCCTTAACTTCTACTTTTTTAATAAAGAAAGATTCAACTCTTACAGCTTGTTCTTTCAGGAATTTTGGGGAGTGGTTTTTCAGTAACATAAGGATGAAAGCTGAAACACTGATAGATGTTTTTTCTTCCAAGCCAGGATGTTAGCTTCTTAAAATGGCAGGGCAGCAACAGGGTTTATTTCTTCAATTTGATTTGTACTCCCTTCCCTTAAGTGTGCTAACAACAGTGCTCTACGTTTAATAGAAGATACTGACTATTTTTGTGGAGGAAGTAGTCATTAGGGGCTATCCTGACTTATAAATGAGATATGGTCCTAGGTGCTGAGGTGAAGAGAATACAATCTTGTTTTAAGTGGCCTTACGAATAAGTAGAGGAAAAGGGACGTAGGTAGTAAGCGTGGATCAAAGATGAGATGCAAAATTCTTTAGGAAAATAATTAGGGAGAGATCATAGACCACTTTCAACTGCAAGAGAGAGGGGTGAAGGAAATCAAAGATTTCATGGAGGAGGTAGTACTAAAATGGGTCCCAATAAGAAAAGATTTCAACTGGCAAAGATAACATGACAAAATCAGGGAACAGCAATAGTCTGAGTGGAACAGAATACATAGCTAAGAGGGGTTTTAATTTCTTCCTCCTGGCAATAAGAAGCCACCTAGCCTCTCGAGTTTCATGGACTCCCTCTGGCAGTTTGGCAAAACCCATGAATCACTTCTCAGAGGTTTTTGAATGCATAAAATAAAATGTGAAGGACTTATTTTTATTTTTACAAAATTATTTTTACAAAAATGTTCCCAGACATCCAGATTACCTTACCCTAAAAAGTTCTGAAAAGGAAAGTGACTTGGCCATGTGAATTAGATTACTTTGACTTAAAGAAATTTGGAGGGCATGTATTACAATAGTCCAGATGAGAGGTGGCAGTACTTGAACTAAGTAAGAGGGTTGCAAACGAAGATTAGAACACGCCCAAAAGACTAGAGAGGTGAAATCAATGATTCGACAATAGTTCGTTAAATGTTTTCTTAAGATTTTAAATATGTTTTCCTTATTTATCTTCTAATAACTGAACTGCATCCTTTAGAAATCTGTTCTTTCCTTTCATAGGGTGAAAAACAGATGCAGATGAAATATAGAACTTCTAAGTCAAAATAATACTTAAGAGTTTAATCATTCAACTTTTTAAAAATATCTTTTAACAGTAAAAACCATAAGTTTTCTTAATGATATTTATTTCATAAATGTAGTTATTCCTTTAAAACATATTAAAATAGAAAACATGTTCTTCTGATCAATTATACAAAGAAAATACCAATATAGTAATAAAAATACTGAAAATATAAGAAAGCACCAGAACATTAGAGTAATTACACTGGCAACAATTCTAAGAATATATTTCTTGCAATTGTACAATAAAGTGCTATTAAATCCAGTCAAAATTAGTGGCAAAATTTTGAAAAGTTATTGTATAATGAAATTGAGGCTAGGTTCATTAGTTACCACAATTCTAGGCTACTTGCTAATCAATTCCGTGAAAAATGTTTTTTTTAGCTTCCAAAATGAAAACTGGTTTAAAACATTTAAATATTGGACCTCAATAATCTGTGAACAATTAATGACAATTTGAATATAAAAGCACTTAGAAGACAAATTGTATAGAACCAAAAAGACAGTACATATAAGACACTTGAGATCAGATGAAATCAAACACATGATAGATATAAGATTTAAGTATGAAAATTAAGTGTATTGAAGCTTTTGATTTTTATAGTATATTTTCAGTAATTCTGCTTACTTACAATTAATCACCGCATTAACATTAACACCTTTATACTACTGAATCCAATAATGAAAGACTGATCAAACTTCAACTAAGAACAGTCAACATTACTGCATCTTGGAACATTAAAGGGACACTGTTAGAACAAATAATTTTCAAATATGAGCAGAAGATATCTTAAATTAGCAGGAACAAAATATACATACTTGGGACTTGATTACTTAAAACCAATAATGCAGCATACATAAAAAACCCACTGTGCACATACACTGATAGAAAATCAAGAGTACTTAGTAGGGTGGAGAGCAGTCATTTTCACATCTGGAATTCATAAACTGAAACAGAAAAACTAAATTAAGAAAAAAATACCACAGCAGTGTCCTTTTAATGTTTTAATGCCTAGACCAATCTGAGGAATCTATAGTCTACCAATATTCATATATCAATTTCTATAGAGCCAATCCCTGAAGACAGATGGTCACACCTTATAGCAGAGTAAAACAACCAACCAAAAAAAAAAATACCACCTCTTGATCAAATCTCAAGATTTATGTTACAAGTATATTTGTTCTCTCATATACAATTGGAACTGTGAGCTGATACTCTTCCCACTGAAATGAACTTCAAACTTCTGGTTTTAATTATCCAATAATTCAAGTACAAAGGCAGAATACCAAATAAGTCAAATAAATATGCATTAAAAATCTCATGGTCCTATCCAGGCTCTTTCTCCTCTTTTAAACAGAGTTAACAATATCATATCAGAGTGCCCTTAGAGATAGCCAAACTTCCTAAGTTCTCTATCATGACAACTGATTTCAGCCAGGAATGTGTATGAATTAATGATATCATTATATTTCTCAATCATTAAAGCTTTCAAAAACGCCTTTTTGAATGAATGACTTCCACAGGGGATTAAGTGCCTCCTCCTCCTCTATATGAGAGAAATAAGGAGTTTTGGTGGTAGTGTAATTTCAGAATTACAAATGGCTAGTCAGGCCTTTGTAAGAGACAAAAAAAAAATGGCTTAGTATGGGTACAATATATTTTCTCCCATGAACAGGTTTTGTCTACATGTATCATAGTAATTCCTTTTAAAAAAGTAAACAAGAGTTGCTTAAAAATTTTTTTTCTGGGAAAACATGATATGAAAATTTTTAAAGTAAAAGCCACAAAAACAAAGTTGTTAGTTTTAAACCGATTATATCTAAATCAGAGTATTAGTCAAAAAGCCCTAAACTCATAGAAGGCAGGCTGTCAAGGAATACTGAGAGGAAACAAAGGCTGAAGGTGGTTTGGCATAGTTTTATATTCTGAAAGAACATGGACAATAACTGGCTAGTAGCTCTCAAAATTACAAAATCATGATTACATAAGTTACTCTGTATCTTCTCTTATTCAATATACACTTCCTTTATATACACAGTATAGAAAAGCTAACGTGTTTGGCTCAACTACAGTAATTCAGTTCCATAAAAAAGGCAGATTATATCTTTTGGCTGCAACAAAGCATCTGCTTGCATTTTTCAGTTCAGTTTATAAGAACAAGATAAACCTGAAACAAGTCATGTTTTAAAGTACTCCAACCAAAAGGAAAAAAAAATAATTTATGTTCAGAATAATAACATCCCATGGTCTTATTTTCACTTATAAGATAACTAGTCATCTAGAGTCAACTTCTTCTGTGTTCTTAACGTAGATCCTCATTCTAATATCGTTCTCTTTTCATGACAGACGGGTTCCTGTTTGTCACTCTCTTCTTAAATGGCAAAGAACATCCGAGAGCTGTACTTTGGTCTCCGGGGAGGATGGGTGTACGTGACTTTTTTTTTTCTAACTGGATAAATTTTAGGTGTGATTCTTCTTCACACTAATTAGGAGAGCCAGCTATCCCTCTTACAAAGCATTACTCCCTTGACTATATAGCAGGTAAAAGCAAGAAGTGGCAAAGGCAAGTAAGAGCACAGTTAAATAAAACAGCAGCTGTTGAAACCAGAGACAACGATCAACTTCATCTTGAAGTTTCCTACTGATGTCTAGTAAACGGGTGAGCTGAGAAAAGAAGAAACGAAAGACTGCATCCATAAAATATCGTAGTTATCATGTGAATGCTGAACAGGCACATCTGAAATCCAAACACTTAGGCAACGTAATTAAATGTAAACAAATACGTAACATAATTTGAAATCTAAATACTAAGTAATGTAATTAGATGGAGAAAAATGGACTAAAAGCTATATATATAGCACCAAAATACATTTGTTATGTGAGCTTGTGCCTGATTACTTGTAATTCAAAAAGGTCTACTTTTGTAGGGAAGGAAAAAAAAAACAAAGCACTAACCCCTAGGTAGAGAAAACTTTTGACTACCAGGAGCTGTTCAAGTTCATGGAACATTAAAGTGGGAATGCAATCATCTAATTCTACCCTCCATATTTAACAGGTAAAGAAATTGAGGCACAGAGGTGAAATAACTTCTCCAGGTCCCATAATCAGGGACAAAGGCAGGCTTCCAAATCAGATTTTGTAACTCCTGGTAGTAAAGTCTTTTCTATTACAATATGCTACCACTCTCATACTATCACCCCTGTGACCATCCATCAACCACCAATCCAACTGGCAACACAGAACCACCATAAATCTTATTTGGTTGGCAGAAATAAAACCATTATAAACTAATCTTGTGTAATAAATAGTACCTTCCCCTACTAGATATTTGAGATCCCTAAAGGCAATGGGAATGGCTTTGTCAACTTTTCTCAAAACTCCCCAAAGCACTCCATACTTTGCACAGTTGTGTTTTCATAAATAAATGACTGGGACTCAAAAATTTACAATTCACTAAGGTAAAAATGCCACCCATTGCCTATTCAGGACTTTCCTGAGAGGAATAGTTTAAAAATCTCCAACATAAAATATTATTTTTCTTTAACTTGGAAAAAAATGGATTTCTAATGTTGATAAAGGTGAACAGTTTGAATTTGATTTTAGTATTTAATTTAGAAAGAAATAAAACTTACTTGTAAATGAATATCTTCATTGCTTTTGGATGGAATGTTAAAAGAATTTTCTTTTAATGTGAGAGAAGATGGTTTACTGGTATCAACGTGGCATCTTAACCTGTGAAAATTTTCTTCAATCTTAGTATACAGCATGCAGCAGAAACAATTCAAACATTTAAAAATTTGAAAAGTCCCTTTCTAGAGTAATGAGGTCACATCACCTATCCCCAATCCTCCTGACTGGTACTAGTAATCAAAATTAAGAGGCAATCTCTACCTTTCTGTTCTGGTTGGCATTTTAGTGAAACTACTGTTAACATCTTAAGTACACTGAAAAGCAATGATGAGACATATAAGAAAGTAGAAATTCAGGATAATAATATGAATCTGTGGAACCATACAGGCTTTTCTTTCTTTAGAAAAATCAGTTATATAAAAATTTGGACTTACTATATTTTCAAGTGTATGGAAGTAATCTTGCTTTGTTATATTT
>CM053591.1:40954565-40972031 GCA_028646515.1 Pseudochirops corinnae | reverse complement strand
AATCAGTTATATAAAAATTTGGACTTACTATATTTTCAAGTGTATGGAAGTAATCTTGCTTTGTTATATTTATTTTAAAATGTTGTACCTATTCTGTTCCTAATAATAAAGAAAAATTTTACACCTGATTTAATGGTTGTTTTAAACAGTTAAACACATTTTAACAGATTTCAAGGATCCCAATTTAAGGTAAATAGCTATATATAATTCAATCTATTTTTTGCTTAATGGATAGTCTGAAGTTTAAATTAGAAATCTGACCTGTGTTTATTTCCAACATGAGGTCCCATGTAAGTAAGGACACTGAGAATTTAAATAGAACTTAATTCATTTTCTAGTTCCTTTTAATTATGTCACAGTTAAGTCCCAGACATTAACTCCTCTTTCCATTCACATTAAAGTGACTGATGTCTCAGTCAACACAGGCATATATTTATTTTTTACCGATGCCGCACCAGCTTACCTATGCTCCATTATTTTGCTTCTGGGTATATCCTTCCAGAACTGTGCCAGTTCTGCTGCCCCTGTACCACAAGGCTGTTCCATTTCTGCAGCCATTATTAGAAAACGATCTTGAGGGGAAATTGTGAAACCTTCGGTCCCAAATAATTCAGCACAGCAATGAAGGAGAAAAAGACAAAAAAAAAAAAAAAAAGGCAAAAGATGAAGGACAAAAGAAAAACAAAGAGGTAGGTAAAGAAAGTGGGAAAAAATGTCACTTGCACGTCTGGATTAAGATACTTTTTTTTATTCTTCAAATTATTATATTTATCAAAATATTTATATTATTTATTTTTCCAATTAGAAAATCCTGATTTAATCTTTTGATTGTAAGCCACAATTTTAGAACAATTTTTTTAAAAAAAAGAAGAAAAGAAATGCTGATTTAATAAGGAGAAGGTTCTTTTAAAAATGAAAGATTCAGATTTTATTGGTAGCTAATAAAATACCACTTGACAGTGATTTGATTTAACTTACCCCCGTGAAGAGACACCACTATATCTAATGATGAACCAGGGTCACAGCAACTATTACTTGGCTTAACTCTATATTTGTCTGGAGCTGTTGTTCTCACCTGAAAAAGTAAGTGCACTTAGTTGGATTAAAAATTCCAGCCTCACTTAAAGTCAATTTCATCCAATACAACAAAGCATTTATTGAATGCCTACTATGTATGATGCACTGTGTTAGGTAAAAAAAAAAAAAAACGATGAAACTATCCCTGCCCTCAAAGAGCTTATATTCTACAAGGGAAGATATCATGTATACATAAGAATATGCAAAATATATAGAGAAAATACACAGTAATTTCAGGAAATGGAGAAAGAACAGTAATAACTATGAATTTAAGGAAAGACTCCATGTAGGAAATGGTTCTTGACCTGAACCTTAAAGGAAGTGAGAGTTTGTAAAAGACAGGGGGCAAGGAAAGAGAGAATTATAATCAGAGAGTCAGAAGACTGCCAAAGCACAAGAATGGGGTATGAAATATCAAGCAGTGGCACACCCAATGTAAGATGCTTTAAAAATAAAAATTTTAATTTAATTTAAATTTAGAGTAATGAGGTCACATCACCCATCCCCAATCCTCCTGACTAGTACTAGTAATCAAAATTAAGAGGCAATCTCTACCTTTCTGTTCTGGCTTGCATTTAAATTTAATTAATTAAATTTAAGACTCTAATTCAGTGGTTCTCAACCTTCCTAATGCTGCAACCTTTTAATACTTGTATGTGGGCATATCTGCATGTGGGCGGATGCTCCCTGGAGACAGACAGAGGAGCAATGTCTCGGTTCCTAAGACCATTGAAAATATGTGTTTTCCGATGGTCTTAGGCGACCCCTGTGAAAGGGTTGTTCGACCCCCAAAAGGGTCATGACCCACAAGTTGAGAACCGCTGCTCTAATTGAATGTGAAATGAACTAAAAACAAAAACAATGTTTAGGCTAATAGTCTACTCTTACGGAGGCATTAGGGTAGAATGAACCTCCAATTTCACTGGTACAGTAAATTTACAGTAAGAAAACTGTTATTACCGATAAAGCTTGGCATGCTCTGAAACTTGGGAGTCTCAAGACAGCTGTCCAGGGCACTTAGAAGTTGAATGACTTACAGAGCGTGTCAGAGATGGGACTAAACCTAGCATGGTCTGACTCAACAGTCACTATAACAGACCGCCCCTTACATTACTTAAAATCCCCCAGAAAATTCAAAATGCAATCTTAATGGATAAACATATAAAATCTTTGTTATAAAAAATAAATGTATCGAAGCCAGTAACCTAGTATTTCCCATGATCTTAGCTGAGCTATCATGACCACTTGGATTACAAAAGTACATAACACAGGAAAAGAATGATTTGATTCCAAAAAACCTGGAACTACACACAAAAAATGCTACATTATGTTTTATTCACTAATAAACCTTAGTTAACAATAGTATACCTAAGAGCAGTAAAGCAATTTTACTATCCGTTAAGTATTAAAGCTTAAAACATTAATGCATAATAACGATAAGTTAAATATATATGCATAAGTATATATACATAAGTATATATATATATATATATATATATATATATATATATATATATATATATATATATATATACACACATATACATATATATAGATAAATCCATATCTATATATGTACAGGTATCATGTTCATTAATGAGATAAAAATGCTAAATCCAAACCTTGAAAATACATGCACTGAAGGACTGAACCATTCATTCTTGTAATTCCATCTGTCTTTACTGACTGGATAAGTTATTTACCACATAAGGGAAGTGATTTGCTAGTATTTTAATTTATGTTGACTTATTTAACACTGAAGCTTAATGCTACATAGATTCAATGTTAGGCATTCTGGAGAAAAAGATTGCTTGGGTAAATCAAAGTACAGGTAGGATAAAAATAAGTTATGATTCTATGTTTAAAAGGTAGAAACCTAAAATAGTGGACAGAAGAGAGCAGCTGTTAGAAAAGTTATGACATGTCTCAAATTTATAGACTGACTCTTATGCTGAATATTTAATCATCAATCTTTTGAATGTTTTATTACTAAAATGCTTCCTTCTCCAAAACTTGCCTAGATGACCTTATATACATCAGATGACTTCATTAAAATTAATTAGACTGATTTTGTGACATTCTGTAGATTTTAAGCAATTTACCTTAAATGCAACTATGTTTTTGGTTACATTTGTGAGTATTATTAAGCACTTCTTCTCTCCAATTTCTTTGGATCCAAAATAAAGTTCTTCAGCAGGACTATATATAAACAAAACAAGATTGCTATTTAGTTTGAATAATTCTTTGTACTACACTTAGGACTAATTTCAATCAAAACAAGGTAAATGTGCTTCTTTAGTATCAATACTTAGACACAATCCAACAGAAATCTGTTGATATGAACTTGTCAAAAAAGACCAAAAGCAGTTGTTATTCTACTTTTATAAACACAATATGTTTAATTTATACAGTATTAGGAGTTAACCTAGGACAAAATCCAAAATAAGAAAACTGTAATGCTGACTCACAGTTATATACTGCTATAAAGTGTTTCTCCACAAGTCAGTGAGGTAGACAGCACAAGTATACTTATCCTTCATTTTGCAAATTTAAAAAAATGAGGGTCAGAAAAGTAATTTCCCCATAATAATAAAGATAAGAGCTAAAACTCAAGTTATTTTTCCTTCATCATACTCATATCCTAAGACAAAAGAAAAGAACCAGGAAGGGTAGTTCATCAATCCCTTAATGTATAAACTCAAAGCACATTTAACATTTTGGAAAGTTATTTAAAATTGACCAAAACATAAAGAATTAAGAACTGAAATTACAGCTATAAGATAATGAAAAAACACTGTTTTTACAAAAATCAAGTCTAGCAGTAAATAATTTGGAATTATAAGAATAGAATGTAATCAAAATGAAAATTTAAAATTTTGACATAGGGACATCTTTTTATAGTTTAGACAGAAATTCAGCATTACAAAAAACTAAAATAAAATTTTAGGTATAATTTACAAGGAAGAGGTCATAACAATGGTTACTGTTTTCAATTTAGAATTAATTTTATGATATTTGCCCCTTTCCTTAATGACATTAAAATGTAACACTTTTGAATTACAGTTTACTTGGTCAAATTGCATCAGGCCTCTCCTAAAGGACAGCATGAAATCACAATATTTTGGTTCATTAAAAAAAAAAAAAGTTGGGGGGAGGGTGGAGATGAGATGGCAGAGTAAAAACAGGAAGGAACCCTGCTGGGTTCCCACTTCAACAACCTCCAGCACCTGTAAAATATGACTCTAAACAAATTTTAGAGCTACATAACCCACAAAGTGACAGAGGGAAACAAATCCCCCATTGAAGGCAGCCTGGCAGACTGAAAGGAAGGGTATATCACACCATGCTAGGAGCCGAGCACAGTCCTGAGTAAGAGACTTGGTTCCTGCCCTGGGGCAGCCCTGACCAGTGGCACAGACTGGCCAGCAGACTTCAGGAGAGTGAATCACCAGCAGCTGTGGCAGTTTCCAGACTTCTCAACCCATAAATGCCAAAGAGAAAGCAAAAGGTCAGTGGGGAAGGTGGGGGGAGGGGGGGGGGGTCAATGTTGGAAGTGGATATAGAAGAGCAAGGTCTGGTCCCTACCCAGGGCAAGAGGTGGCAGAGGTGCAGCAGCTGCTGCATGGCTATCTCCAGAGCTCTGGCCTGCAGATTGTAGAGGGACCAAGTGACCATTCAGAGGGTAATTGCTCTTGCTTTGACCCGCTTAGATCTGGATCATGGTCTTGGGGTATGTGTCCAGTGTGCCTGACCTTGTGGCGGCTGTAGAGAGGGGGCCCTCCTCAGACCTTTGACAACACTTGCAAAACCCCCAGCAATTTGGGACACAGTTCTCTCCACTCTGAAAGCAGAGTTCCACCATGGCAAAGAGCTCCAAAGTCAAGTAATTGGCTGGCAAGATGACCAAGCAGAGGAAGCACAATCAGACCATAGAATCCTTTTTGGGGAGAAAAAGGATCAAAATATGGAATGAAGAGAAGTCAACAAAGGCAAAACTCCTGCATCAAAAGCATCCAAGAAAAATATGAACTGGTTACAGGCCATGGAGGAGCTCGAAAAGGATTTTGAAAATCAAGTAAGAGAAGTGGAGGAAAAACTGGAAAGAGAAATGAGAATGATGCAAGAAAATAATGAAAAGCTTGTCAATAGCCTGCTAAAGGAGACTCCCCCTAAAAAATACCGAAAGAAAAATGACACCTTAAAAAATAAACTAACTCAAATGGAAAAAGAGGCCCAAAAAGCCAATGAGGAGAAGAAGGCCTTAAAAAGTTGAACTGCCCAGATGGGAAAGAAATCTCAAAAACTTAGCTTAGTTAGAAGCAAACACTTTTGAACAGTGACAGGGTAGGAGCAGCTAGGTGGCACAGTGAATAGCACCGGCCCTGGAGTCAGGAGGACCCGAGTTCAAATGTGACCTCGGATACTTAACACAAGAACTAGCTGTGTAATCATGGGCAAGTCACTTAACCCTAACTGCCCTCTAAAAAGCAAAAAGCAAAAAAAATGACAGGGTCAAAGGAGAAAATAGAGTAAGTGGGGGGCAGGATAGGATGGAGGGAAATCTAGTTAGTCTTTCACAATATAACTACCATGGAAGCATTTTGCATAACTACACATGTACAACCTATATTGAATTGCTTGTCTTCCCAGTAGGGGTGAGTGAGGAGGGGAGAAGGGAAAGAATATGGAAATCAAAGTTTTAAAAACAAATGTTAAAAAAATTGTCTTACATGCAACTGGGAAATAAGATATACAGGCACTGGGGTATAGAAATCCATCTTGCCCTACTAGAAAGTTACAGGGAGTATGGGGGAGGATATAAGAGAGAGCAGATTGAAGAAAGGGGTACTCAGTAGGCTTGTTATCTTGGGTTGGGGGATAGGGGAAAGATGGAAAGAAAATTTGTAACTCAAAATCTTGAGGAGTAAGGGTATCTTCAATAATTTATCTTTATGGGCATGGTTATGGGTATGGGTGTAGGTGTGTAAATGTGAGAGATGAGTATGTAAAAGCTTTTTGAGACTAGGGATAGTTTCATTCTTTATCTTTATATCTCTAGAACCTAGCCTGGTACATGCTTCTTATATAATAAATGCTTCTTGATTGACTGAAAAAAAAACATTTCTCAAAGGGTTATACTACCCCAGAAGGCAGTGAGGCAGGCTGTAAGATTTTGAAACTTTCCTCTTTTCTATTGATGAAAGGAAAGAGGAAGGAGTAGAGAGTGGTAATGACCTGCCTTCTCCTCCCCAACCTTTCTCCCCCTTCCCCACTCTCAATAGTGACTTGAGCTACTTGGCTTTGTGGAGAATATAGAATCACAAAAATCATGCATTCTTGACTAATGTGGAAATATTTTTAATATGATCATATATCTATAGCCTATATCAGATTACATGCTGTCTCGGGGAGGAGGGAGTAGAGTGGAGGGGGAAAATTTGGAACTCAAAATCTTACAAAATCAAATGCTGAAAATGAAAAATAAATAAATGAACAAACATGTGATGTAAAAAAGAGCAAAAAAGCCCCCATCATCCCAACCTAAGCTTTTGAAGACTCTTCGTTGCATCAAGTATTCCCAGGTATCAGAGAAATTCTCAAAAAATATTAAGAATTTTCCTTGTTTCTTTTAAAAGAATCCTCTTGGTCAACTTTTGATATGATAGTAGTATTATCTTCAAATGGAGAGATAGCATAGACAGAGAACTGGCCTTGGAGTCAGGAGGACCTATCTTCAAGCTATATGTTGGAGATATATTGGCTATAATACCCTAGGCACGCTGCTTAAGCTCTTGGTAATAGGTGCCAAGAGGGTAAACTGCGAAGAAGGTGATGGATGACGTGTATTGGTAGAAGGTCTTTTTTTTTCATCCAAGAGAGTTCTCCATATCAATGAAACCACAAGTCCAGTTCCTATTTCCTTAACTCTATATTTTCCAAAAGCAATGAACCACAGAGAACTGAACTGTATTTCACAACTCTGTTAAAATCATTTTTTAAAAATGCATGTTACACACACACACACACACACACAGACACACACAGACACACAGACACACAGAGTAATGGTAACCAAATCTTGAAATCTTTACCTGATGTGCAACAGGACTCCTTTAAACACGCTCAATGATTTCTTCAAAGTTTTTATCTTGGAATCCACTTTATCAGACTCTTCTACTTTGGAAATCTGTTCTACTGAGCTAATCTAATAGAAGACAAAACCCAATTATTATAGAGAAGTGCAAGGTAATAAATCTATTAACAATTAAACAGTTTATTCTTTTGAAAATAATGGTAAAAAATGATGCTTCTATATAATTAAAAATTTATAGTTGACTTTTGCATCATTATCACCATCACCACCAAAAATATTCCTTGCGTGCTACTGTGTGCTAGGCTGCAAGGATACAGAGAAATTGCAAACTGTCCTCAAAAGATTTACAATCTCTAGGAATTAGATCACTATACTACTATCTCTTCAGCCCACTTAGAATAAACAGCTTAGGGAGAATAAATTATATACTGAACAGCTATACTGATTCAACAAAATAGCCAAAAGAAAGAAGAAAAAATTGGTGCGTTATAAATGTACAAGTTTCATGTAATTTAAGATACACAAATATTGCCATATAATTTTTCCCCATCTTTTATACCCAATGTCATCTTATTCTTAAAGTTACCTGTCTGGGAATGACTACTTGTTCTTCACCGGAATTTGCTTCCCCAGTTTCTTTATTATCTGTTTCTATATCTTCTTTACTTTCGGTTTCATCCTCACTGGTAATAGGTCCATTTTCACACAAAGGAGTTTGAAAATCATCATCCACTAGTGGTGGATAACTATATTTGAAAGGATCCTGAAACATAAAGAATAAACTATCAGTCATTATCATAAAGATGTTAACAAGAAAAATACATTATTTCTCCCAGTGGATTTAAAATGTACTTGGTCTTAAAGTGTTATTTTAGAAACTGAATCATTTAAAAAAGGTTTTTATTATATTTTTAAACTTTCACTTACAAAAGTTCTATGGGGAAATGATTATATATATATAAAATAAGAAAAATTTAAAAAGCTATGCTGTTTCTAATTTAAAGTCTCAAGAAAAATGAACAAAAAGCTATACTATGTAGATTTTTGGATCTGCCATTCATTGGTTCTGACTGTAAATCAAAGTCAGCCTAGTAATCACTATGATGCTAACTTGATAGAAAAAAATCAGTCTTTAAAAACAGTCCCTGCATGTTTTAACTGACACTTCCAAATAAGCACGTACACTGCTCCATAAAATGTTACATTTTAAAAATGTCTTTAGCACCACTACTTTACAGCTTAATATTCATATAACTTTTAACATTTAACTGACATTCCCCTAGCCCTATATGCCAGTCAACCAGTCATAATAAAGGAGTTGTGGGTTATGGAAAGAGAAGTGGATCTGGTGTAAGAAAATCAAGTCCTGGCCCTTACACTCACTGCATTGCTAGGCACCAAGTACTTCCCTCTCTGGGCTCTAGTTTCTTTATCTGTAAAATGAGGCAGTTGGACTAGAATCGAGGTGGGGAACCTGTGGCCTGCCTTGAGGCCACGTGTCCCCCTAGGTCCTCAAGTGTGGCCCTTTGACTGAATCTAAATTTCACAGAACAAATATGCCACACCTGAGAACCTAGAGGGTCACATGCGGCCTTGAGGCCATAGATTCCCCACCCCCAGAAGATGATCTTTAATATTTCTTTCATCGCAAATCCTATGTCCCACTTGGCTGAAAATTTACAATTAATTTTGTTAAGGTCTTGTTCATTTCTTTTTGTGATGTGTAGTTATTAATTATATGTTAATAAATTCTTACTTTACGACTACTGGCTACCTATGATCTTCCTCTATATAATAATTATATTTCCCATTGCTGAATCTTTAAGGGTCCATCCCCTCCCCCAACTAAGGAAAAATACAAGACTTTATCTACAAATATTTCAGACTTGTCAACCACCATACTTACAGTTCCACCCATGTGTGGGGGCAAGTATTCTACGCTGACGTACTCCTGCACTTCATTTTTACCAGTAAACTTCAACATGTTCACTGCTTCTGGACCAAGCCAGCCTCTCACAATTTTAAAAGCAGCTAGAGAATATACAATAATTTCATTAAATTGTTTCTTATTTAACTTATTGCACACATCACAAAAGGCTGGTCTTAGAATTTAATAGTCAATTTTTTCTTAAAAGATATATTTATTAACATTTTCTAATGCTATGAGACAGTTATACCATTATTTTACTTTATAGTTTCTAAATGCCTAACATTCAGTAAGCCAAGTTGCCATAACCATCATTCAGTCCGCCATTTTCCCCAAGGCTTTGGACCTTGCAGAAATCCATGGTGACTCCAGGTGCTACTGTTTCAAAGACTGGGCTCACTAATCACAAGGGTGGAATGAAATGGACAATGGTGTTAAGTAAACTGCAGTGTTTTCACTGGCACTGCTTACCCATGTCGGGGCAGCCTGTGTAGGTTAACTTCATGTCAGAACATATCCCATGCATACCAAGACAGTACCTGAGGTGCACTGGATTGACACCATAATCAATCAACAAGCATTTAAGTACCTACTATGTGTCAAGCACTGTGAACAATCTGGGAACACAAGATTTTAGGCTATAATTTTCTACCTCAATTCCAGATTTTCTCTCATCTAAGAACTCTCTCAGCCTTTCTCCCAGAACTCATCTAGCTGTGAGGTCAAAGAAGGAGTTACCCAGGAAAGGAGTGGAGGGGTAAAAACATCATGGAACCCCCACAAATGTGGTTGTTTGGTAATTCTCCTCTACAAGCCTCCATTTTGATTAAGCCAATATGGATATTTTTACTGGTCAAAACAGTCTGAAGCATATCCAGTGAGAAATGATTAAACATATATTTCCTTTACTAGGCATGTGAATTTTTAACCAATCTTCTCTGAGATCATTTTTAAAAAGCTGAAAAAAAGAACTTTATAAATCTTATTAGCAAATATAACTAAGGTTTGCAAAACTTTACATAGCCTATAAATTAAGGTTTCTTTTGAAGCTTTTTTCTTTGTATAGAATTTTATGTATTTTAATATAGCTTAAAATATATTTCAAAAACATATTCAAGATATAATGTGTATAAGTTATATGTATATATTTTAGCCCATCCTGGTTCAACTTGTCTTTCTCAATATATCTTAAAAATATTTAAGAAAGGTATCTTAAACATATTTCAAATAGCTATTTAAATATGTATTCAAGATATATAAATTATAAATACATAAATTGTTTATTATAGTTAATAGATTACAAATATAGTTTAAAAACCTATTTTAATGTGTATTTTATCTTAAATACATATTTTTAGATAAGATGGGCTAGGATGAGTTCACAAATACATAATATATGCATGCTAAAAAAGTTTAAAAAAAACCATAAGGTTTAAATATATTTCACATATATGTGTATTTTAATATCTTATATATATATTTTAAGTAAGGTAGGTTGAGCCAAGATGGTTGAAGAAAGTAAGTAAAAAGATATAGCTCGGAACATGATTATCAGGAATTCCATGCTGATAGGTGCTTACTTCTTTGACTATGAGATTCCACAGCCTGGTATAAACCCCAAAGAAATCAAAGTATATGAAAATTTTTCTTTTCAAGCATACTATAAATCCAAATAGGTAGGGTCAATTCACAGACTCACCAACAGTGTATTACTGTATCCAACTTTCCTTAGCCCTTCCAATATTTCCCATCTTTCAGTATCTTTGACACTTTTATGAGTATGTTATGAAAACTTTCCAGGCTTATTTCATACCAATTCCTCTTCATGAACTGAAGAAGCTGACCTCAATATTCTGTTCTCATACCTCTGTTTATATAAGGTGTTCATCACGTTGGAATGCAATCCCTCTTATATCCGCCTCTTAAAAACTATGTCTTCCTTCAAGGGTCCACTGGTTTGGAAACCACTTAAAAATTCTTTCCTACTGTGTTTTGCAGACAATAGCAGTAGTAAAATGAAGTGAGGATTTATTCTTCATGAAGCTTTCCAGGACCATCCCATTTGTTTGTATCTCATTTTTTCTTATACTAAACTTTGAGATGTGTTTTGCCCCCACAATAGGATATAAGCTCCTTGAGGGTAGAAAGAATTTCATTTTTGTTTTTGTATTTCCAGGACCCACTACAGTGATAAACACACAGACACTTAAAAAACACTTGTTGAATTGAACCAGTCTTCAATATTATTCTACAATAGTTTTAATCAAAATCTCAGGGAAACATTTTTGTTAATTTTACAAACTTGAAATTGAGAAGGAAAAACCACAGCAACATTTTAAACCTTGGTTAAATGTGTTTTTACGTTTTTTTTTCTGCAGACTACATATATAATGTATATGCATGTGCATATAAATATTTTTTCTTGTATTTGTGACTAAACATAATATTAGGCCCACTGACTTAACTGTAACAGAATGTTAACATTTATTTTTATATGCAAGATAAAGAAAGTCATTCTAAAACTTTTCATGTGATGGTAGAATGAGAATTGGGAGATCTGGAGTCCAAGGACACAGACAAATCCTAGCTCTACTACTTAGCACTTGTAAGACCGTAAGCAAGTCACTTACATCTTAAGGCCTCACTCACTGGAAAAATGAAGGGGTTGGATTGGATAATAGCTAAGGTCTCCCATCTCCAAAACCTGCTGTAACCTAAAATAAGTTACAAAAGTAACTTATTACGTGATACTGTCAAAAATGCTTCACAGACTTTTGTAAACAAGTCTTTGGGGTATACTTATTGTTAAATCTATTCTAAGCATTTGGTCCTAAAGAGAACTTTGGTTTAATGTTTACAACCTGAGACCCAATGGCCTCCATAGCTGAACCGATTTTTCTGACATTCTAGAAAAGCCTCTGACCAGAGCTTCCTTGAAAAACTCTGATGCTTGTAGACAAATGCTTCCAGGGCTACCTCTGAAATCTAGATAGATAGATAGTCCAGGGATTTCAGGAAAGGCATTCAATGTTCTTTAGGGTATTAGATTTCAAGGAAGTTCATAAAACTCATTACCACTGTATATATAGATAAGGACAAAACATGAAGAGACTATGTGAGGGTAAAGGGTATTTTTGCTATATGAAAATTCCCAAGTAATAAAAACTTACCATTCATTATCCATGGCATATCAACGACTACAATTTTTGCTGAAAGATAAAAAGAATGAATGAATTTGATAAGGCTTAACACTTATAGTAATACTAATTATCCATTTATATCAATCCTAAAATTGATTGGTCAAGAAGCTAAAACTAAAACTGGGAAGCTTACAGTCTAGATTGCCTATTAGTAGGTGAGATGTCCAATAAAATGCCCAGTACAGAATATACAGCACCAATAACACTGGGAGACCCAACATGTCATAATGATGTGATTCTAGTACTGTCTCCTGCCAACTCTTATCCTGAATCTTCAACCACTGCTGTTGTTTTGTAAGCATGAAATGTAAGAAAGGACTAAGTAGCAAGCAACCTAATGCCAACTAATGATAAACGAGTAAATGGGCGGGGTGAGAAGAAGATAGGGAAATTAAAAAGAGGCATAAAGGAAGTTAAAGAATGAGAAGGAGAGGGGGCAAGGGAGAGAAAGGGAAAAGGGGAAGAAAGTATACACAATGTTGTTTATTAGTAGTGGGGGAAAAGTGAAAATTGGTCTATCAAATTTTGTGGGCCACTGAGTTTTTTGAAAAGTGATTTCCAAATCTGAGTAATATTTTGAAAATATTGAAATTATGTCAAACTCTACTGATTATTTATTTTTAAAATGAATATGTTCAAGCAACAAAAATAATTGATATATTTAACATTATGCATCCTAAGAAGACTCTACTACCTAACACAAAAATATAATTTTCATACTGAGATGAAGATATCAAGTAGACATTTATAAATGTGAGAAAGGACCAGAAAATACAAGAGAGATTCAGTATTATTATACTCTTAGAATTCAGATGAATAAAAATGGACCATCATTCTCTCAAGCATGCAGAGTTCTTGAAGCACATATCTGTATTGTAAGTAAAGAACAAATAATCTGAGGACAGATCGTTGTAGTTAAATCTCTCAGATAAATTTAATCTAAGTTTCAAGTTTAAGATTTTACAATTACAATTTAAGCATAGAATTCAATAAAAATTGCAAATACTTCAAAAAATTATTTAAAAAATATTACATGCATACAAAACTAAATGGTCGCTATAACAATCTTACTTTAAAGTGAATCTATGTAGTCAAAATGTAGTACATAGAAAACCTTCAAAGAAGACCGTTGTAAAACTCAGATAAAATTAATGTGTGTGTATATGTATATGTATATATATATACATATATACACATATATACACACACACACTCACACATTTATCATACACATACACATACACACGACACACACACACATACATACACAGACACACACATCACCCTAATTATAAATTAATCTTTCAATTTAATTCAGGGCACTGGCATTCAAATTCATTTTGCATAGGTTCTTTGCTCCTTAATGTGCTTTGGTTACTTCAAAAAGCAGTCAAGTATAATTATTCACAAGGTTTCCCAAGTTGCTGGAAAGCCTAAAACATTACATAAACCATTTCCATTTTCTTCAAGAACATTAGGAAAACAAGAAGCCAAAGAGTAAACCAACATAGCCTCACAATGACCACTGAAACTGACCTACATGCCTTAATGAATTAAGTGGATAAAATGAACTCAGGGCTAACACATCTTTAAAACTGTGGGCCCCCATGCTGGATATTAGCCAAATTGGACTTTTGTTTAGACTATGAAGATGACCAGAATTCTTCCTGGAAACAAAGTTGAAAGGACAGTTCAGTTATCACGAGATTATATTACTGAATATAAATTCAAAAACTGAGTTAGAAGGAGAAAAATATGATCACATAGAGTTTTCTTCTCATCTAGTATTTCACGTTAGAGCAATACTCTGAGAGAAATCGGGAGTAAGTCATACCATAGCATCTGAGCTATTGTATCCAAAAGAACACTGGTTATGGTGTTTGTTATACAAGGATTTAGGTGGTTGTTGATTTGAATTTTTAATTTCTTGATCCTTCATTGTCCTTTCTTCCTTTTTAAAAAGGTCTTCCTTTTAAACTTAGCTTAAAAATGTTAGCATTTTTAATGATATATGGAATGATATACGGAACAAATAAAACAAGAATACCCAAGTTGCTACCCAATTTTTTTCTTTTAGGGAATTAATAGAAGTTAAAGTACAAAAAAATGTGACTTCTGTATACTAGCTTCTAGGATCAAAAATTTTTTGTGATATTCTGTGGCTGGGGGTTAACTGAAATTTTGTGAAATGCTGTCAATTTTTTCTTCAATGTAAAAAAAACAAAGCATCAGCACAGTAACTATTCAGGTTAAACTCTCCCTAAGTGCCAAAACATCTTCTATAGCTAAAGTATAAAAAGTCTATAAAAAGAAACCAGTTACTTACTGAGATATTTAGGATAATAAACCTTAAAGCAGTTGATGATGAACCGAACAATTTCCATGTCCTAAAATAAAGATTATATCTTTAATAAATGAAGATTTCTTTACTAGTCTTTTTTGAAAGTTTCCTATGTACTATATTTCCTCGACCCCTTAGGTTAGTTATCCTCGATTGAGCATAAGAAAGATAACTTTCTGACCAAAATTAAATGGTACAAATAGATAAACTTATATTGGCCTAGGTGTCAGTTTGGGGGAGGTTAAATAAACTTTTAAAATCTGTAGTTTTATGGTGTTTGAAGATATTATTATGCATCTGCTCATTTTATATTTTAAATTTTTCATCTTCAAACCAGGTGGAAGAAAAATGTCATCATTTCATACCTAATCACTGAAGAGGAGCTAAGCTTCCCTTGTATTTCATCATTTTTAAGTTATTTGCTATCTTGAGAAAATTATTAATGGTATAAGACTTTACAACTCCTTTTATAGCATTTGAGGGGTTATATCAACACAGAAGAGTAGGAGGGTTGTTGTTACACTTTTTTTCCCTTCTTTGACAGGATATGGATGATTGCATAAATGAAGCTTAAAAATCAGTCTTGTTTTTAAGTCTTCTGAACCTTATATCTATCTACCAGGTTAACTGGTTAAATATCATTACTACTGGTAGATGTGTTTTACTCTTGAGTATAGCCAAGCAAGAAGACTTTTAGACTAAATATATCTTGTATTATAAAATGTACTGTTTCCTATGAAGTCTACCACTTTAATATGAAACAATATAATAGGGCCTGAATTCAATCACTTAGGTAAAAACTGCAGTCATTTTTTGATAAATTTTGATAAATCATAGCTTAAGGTAAATCAACTCAGTACTATATCACAGCTTTTATTGGGAGTGGGGAGGGAAGTAAAAGCTTTCCCCTTTATAGCCATAAGCTTTTACTACATCAGTTTTGATGACTAGAAAATAAGAAAATCTCTAAACATCATGAAATAGACCAAATATCCTAAAAGTTAAAATTATAATGTCAATGAAAATACTTACTATGTTACTCAGTCCAGTTTCTGACATGTCAAACATCACTGTTAAAGGCTTTCCATTCTCTCTTTTGGCATAACGTTCTAGCCAGAAAGCTACAAGCTTCTTTTTGTCCAAAATAGTTTTGTTGTCTTTTGTATGAAACTTCACTCTGAACCAGACTTGAACCAGAAGAAAAAGTAGAAAAAATTTGTAGAAACATTAAAATTTTCCAAATGCAAAAAGAGTACAATTAATATCATTAATTTTCCTTGACATATTGCTTTCTATTTCATTTTTCCCAAGATTAAGAATATTATTTCCTTCTAGTGAAGGTAGCATAGTAGAAAAACACTGCAGAACAAAGAAAAAGTCCACTGAAAAGTATTAAGTGGTAAAATCAATTTTGCTTTGGGAAAAATTGCTTCAGTACCCTTCAGATAATTCCATTTTAATAAATTTGGACAAGTTTTTATACCATAAATAGGCATATAATATTTATCACCTACTGGTAATTAGAATTCTAACTCTAACAAATGTTGCTATTTCAGTAATGTTCTTCCAAATAAATAATGTTCTACTGAAGTCAAGCTACAGCCTCCCCAGCACTGTATTTGCCACACAAATTATTAAAAACAAACACCAAATCACTGAATAATGATTGAACTAAAATGATCTTGAGATGCAAGAAAACAGACAGCATTTAATGGGGATAAATATAAAATTCAATTACATGAGCATAGGATAAAGGCAACATGGTAAGTAACAGTTCATTTAAGAAAAAAAAAGCTATAGAGTTTTCAGTGGTTTGCAACTTCAGAAATTGCATTAACAGTGTGATGTGGTGTAGCTGCCAAAACTTTTGATGTTCAAAATTTAAAAAAGTGAGATCCACATATACTTACACAATTTGTTGCCCTCTTTATCATACCCGTGAAGATATACAACACCAACCTCAAATATCCATTTTGGAAGAGTGGATTCACTCAGGTCTAAAAGTTAAAATATGTTGATAATTATCAGTGGTTGTACTTTAGGGGCCTGCCTAAATGAAACAGAAAACTAAGACAATTCAAGACAGCTTGAATAAACCTCAGTAATCTTATTCAAACTTACAGTGATTTGTTCATAGTAAGCACTTAATAAATGCTTTTTTCTTTCATTCATTCATTCATTCAAATTTGCAAAGATTAAAAAACCCACAAATTTATACTTGGACTAAAATCTTTTAATTACTTAAAGATGACAGAAATGCCTAAGGTAGACTATCATGGTCTTCAGGACATTACTTAAACAACTGTATGTAATTAAGTAGCAGAAAAGACATCAGTTCAGAGGTGTATCATTACAAAAATGAGCTGCTATAGCAGCAGTTCTCAACCTGTGGGTTGTGATCTCTTCGGGGGTCAAATGACCCTTTCACAGGGGTCACAGGGGTAGCCTAAGACCATCGGAAAACATATATTTCTGATGCTCTTAGGAACCGAGACACTGCTCCTCTATCCATCTCCAGGCAGATCCCCGCATACGCAGATACGCCCACATATGAGTACTAAAGGGTAGAGGCATTAGGAAGGTTGAGAACCACTGTGCTACAGTAAGAGATAAGAGAAGGGTAACAAGTAATGTTAAATTACCTAAGGAAAGGTTTTCATCATGTTGCACAGACCCACTATGATTTTTTTTTCTCTTTTTTTTTTTAAATTTTATTATAGTTTGCATCATTCATTTCCACAAGATTTTGAGTTACATATTTTCTCCCCCTCTTTCCCCCACCCACTGCCCCAAAACAGCCATCCCAGTGTGTCCCCCCGCCCCCAGT
>CM053591.1:40938738-40954065 GCA_028646515.1 Pseudochirops corinnae | reverse complement strand
TAGGCTTGTTATTTTGGGGTGGGGGTAGAGGAAAGATGGAGAGGAAAAATTGTAACTCAAAAACTTGTGGAAATGAATGTTGAAAACTAAAAATAAATAAATAAATTTTTAAAAAATAAAAAAGTAAAGAAGAAAAAATAAATATGAGTGTATATACATATTTATGCATTTATCTCTATCTCTATCACACATCAAAATGTACGTGTCTTTCTACACTTTTAAGTCTTGCAGGAGGTGGATAAAGGGCTTCATCTTCAGTCCTCTGAAATTGTGGTTTGTCATTGCATTGATCAGTTCAAAAATCTTTTGAAATTTTTTCTCTGTAACGTTGTCGTATAAATTGTTCTCCTAGTTCTTCTCATTTCTCTGCATCATTATCATTTTCCAAGTTTCCTCTGAAAGAGTTTATTTAATCATTTTTATGGTACAATAATATTCCGTTTTATCCATATACCATGATTCGATTAGCTGCTACAAATATCTTTGTACATATGGCTTTCTTTTCTCTTTTTAAAATTTCTTTGGGGTATCTGCCTCAGACACTTACTAGCTGTGTGACCCTGGGCAAGTCACTTAACCCTGTTACCTTAGTTTCATCATCTATAAAATGAGCAGGAGAAGAAAATGGCAAACCACTCCAGTATCTTTGCCAAGGAAGCCCTAAATGGGGTCATGAAGAGTCAGACACTTCTGAAATGACTGAACAACAACAGAATAAGCCTGGTAGTAAGTATTGCTGGGTCAAAATATGAACAATTTAGTGACTTTGGGGCATAATTACAGATTCCAGGATCCATTCAGAATGGTTGGATCAATTCACAGGTTCACCAATAGTACCAAGTAATGCACTTCAAATACCGTAAAGTGCTATTTAAGTGTCAGTTGTCATGATAATCATTGTTGTTATTATTATAGTGATGGTTGATTTAAGGAAAAATTAGAGTAAATGATCAACAATGACAGAAGCAATTCTATCTATGCTGGTTTATTCAGTCTATGAAAATGTGTTGTGGGGTGGGGGGGTACATCATATTTATGCCTGCTTTATTTTTCACAGAATTCTAAAGTTGGAAAGGATCTCAAGAATTCTAGTACATCCAAGAATTAAGAGACCCATTATCCTAATATCTAAAAGGATCTAGGCTGCATAAAAATACAAATTATATTATAATATAGACACCCTAATGCAGTTAGATGGTTCAGTGGATGGAGTATTGGGCTCGGAATCAGGAAGAATCTTCTCCCTGAGTTCAAATCTGACCTTAGACACTTACTAGCTGTGTGACCCTGGGCAGATCATTTAACTCTGTTTGCTTCAGCTCCTCATCTGTAAAATGATCTGGAGAAAGAAATGCAAACCATTCCAATATTTTTGACAAGATAATCCCAAACTGGCTTATGAAGAGTCCAACATGACTGAACAACGAAACAGCACAGACACCCTACTTGGGTTGCTCACAGACTCTGACATTATGATGACAGTAGAGAAGGGAAGGAAAGGACTAATGAGTTTTTGGGGCTGGTAATGCTTTGGGCAAGCTTACCTCGGGTGCATTTTCTGTTGATTGCATCTCTTTCACTAGTAAGCACAGAGAGAAACTTTAAAACTGTTGCTATAGAAATTTCATTGTGATGATCACAGGGAATAAACTGTGCTGAGTATCATGACTGACTCTTTGGGATAAAGAAAGAGAAATGTCACAAATGAGAACCTGAAACACAGGTGAGCTAAGGACTCATATTAATTATAAGGCAATGCTTTTTGGAGGGTTGATTTTTTTTTTTTAACTAAAGGCTATGAAGGTAACAGTCAGCAGTTACACAGTAAAACATCGTAAAACGCATCAGTAGAAGGAAGTCCCCAGTGTGTTGGTTCACAAAAAGATTATTTTTCTCATGTTGGTTGATGATCAAAATGTATTCAAGAAATATAATTTAATCCTCATAAATAGTCCTGCTTCTCACAAGGTGGAAATAAGGCAAAGAAATGTTTGCACTCATACAGAAGGAATTCATCCTACAGGAGGTTAAGGCTTTCTAGTTCAAGGGATCTTCGATGAGACTTGGGCTTAAACCTATACATGCTTATCTTCTGCATCCCTACATATTGTATGTCTGTGTTCTAAGAATAACGAGTTTTAAAGATGAGAAAATGGGTCCTGGAAATCATCATTCAAGACCTTCCACAACCTGGAAAGATTGTTTGGTTGAAGATCTAATCTCATACTACTAAAGTGAGTGTGTGTGTGTGTGTGTGTGTGTGTGTGCGCGTGTGTGTGTGTATGTGTGTGAGTGTGTGTGAGTGTGTGTGTATGTGTGAGTGTGTGTGTGAGTGTGTGTGTGTGAGTGTGTGTGTGTGTGAGTGTGTGTGTATGTGTGAGTGTGTGTGTGTGTGTGAGTGTGTGTGAGTGTGTGTGTGAGTGTGTGTGTGTGTGTGTGAGTATGTGTGTGTACATGTGTGTGCATGAAAGTGTATATGAATGTGTGTGAGAGTGTGTGTGTAGCATATCTCTACATGTGATATGTTGTTATGTCCTCCATCAGAGACACTGGGCAGGGGGAAATTGGTGTGCTATAGATAAGATTATCCGTTATCCAAACCTTTGACATTTTCCTGTTACACCCAGACTCAGTCTGCCTCCTCATCTCTCTCTCATGGTATCTTTAGCTTCCTTCAAGTTTCAAGTACTCCTTCCAATAAGCAGCATCTCCTTTTTGTGAATCCTCAGACCTCCTAAAATTATTTTGCATTGAGTTTGTACATCTTTTGGATCTACTTCTCAGGACACATGTTGTTTTCCCTCAGGAGAATGTCAATTCCTTAAGGACAGGAACTGTTCCATTTGTGATCTTCCTCGATGGGAACTAAAGCTAAAAATGTGTTGATACCACAGAAAGGTAACCAACCCCTTCATGCCATAGGATTCTTACACATAGAAACTCAAGATGTTTTAAGTGATTTGACTTAATTCATGGGACATTCATTTACTCAACACCTAAGCAGCTAGGTGGCACAGTGAATAGAGCCAAAATCAAGGAGTCTTGACACTTACTAGCTGTGTGAGTCACCTAACCTCTGTTTGTCCAAGTTTCCTCATTTGTAAAATGAAGATAATACAAAGCAGGGTTATTGTGAGGATCAAGTAACAAATGAATAATCATAATCATAAGAACTAAAGAAGAAGAATTGAAAGGCACTTGGCATGGTGTCTGACACAAAGTAAGCACTCTATACATTTTAACTATTATTATTGCTAATTCAATTCAATTCAGCAATAATGCCTATGTACAAGGCATTGTGGGTAAAAAGACAATAAAAACAAGGTGCATTCTCAAGAAGTTTATATTCTACTGGGGATTATGACAGTAATCTAAGTAAATACAAGTTAATATGAAGAGGAAGAGAATCTCAATCCATCAATGACTGGGGGAAGAGAAGTCAGGAAAAGCAGCCTATGGAAGCTGGCATCTGAGCTATGCTTTGACAGAATATTCTCAGGGGTGAAGGTGAGGAGAGAATGTACTCTAGGCACAGGGGACACTGTGCAAAAAGATGAAGGAATAAGATACAATAACAAATTTGATGAACAGCACACAGACCAGTGTGGCTGAAACATAGGACATGTGAGGGAATAATATGAAATCATCCTAGAAAAACAAGCTGAAACTGGATTACCAAAGGCTTTAAATGCCAAACTGAGGCATTTGTACTTTATTCTAGAATCAACAGGGAGATAATTGGAGCAGAAGAGTGATATCAGTGATATTGAAATGCCTGAATCATACTTGGTCTATATTTAGACACACACATGCACTCGCTGATGGCCTTCTGCTAAAGATATGAGTGTATTGCTGCTTTTCGGTGTTCCAGTTTTCAATGTCCTGTTTTAAAGAGAGGAAACTGAGGTCCAGGTAAGTCAAGTAGCTTGTCTGAGGTCACATAAGTGCTAAATGGCAGACACAAGCTTTGAACCCAGGTATTCTGACTCCAAATCTAATTTCCTTTCTGTTGGACCATGATGAAAAAGAACAGCTTATAAATGATAGACTTTTGGCAGTAACTTACTTATTTACTGTTATGTTAAAATTTGTTGCTGTTGTTCAGCTATTTTTCAGTTGCATCTGACTCTTTGTGACCCCATTTGAGGTTTTCTTGGCAAAGATATGGGAGTGGTTTGCCATTTCCTTCTCCAGCCAATTTTACAGATGAGGAAACTGAGACAACAGGATTCAGTGATTTGCCCAGGGTCACACAACCGGTAAGTGTCTGTAGAGCCAATGCAATATTTAATGCACCCACGATCACAATAAAGACCATGACTATAAGTATTGCATGATATCCAATTGCAAAATATACCAAACTCTCCAGATAGAGGATAGAACTGAAGCACTTATTTAGACACCAGAAAACCAAATCCCAAAACCAGTAAACCAATTCCATCATAGTACCAAAGATATTCAGAAGCCACAATAACACTGAGAGCCACAGCATCCTTCAGCCTTCCCACAAACCAACACAAGATCAATATCTACTCACAAACCTATCTGACTCCTTGCCTGAGGTCCTCCTCTCTCCTTCACCATCTGGCTAGCTCTAACCAGCTTCCTGTGGGCTATGCTTCCCTTCAGCAAACTCCTCCCACCACAGGCTCCATGTGACTACATTCAGCCTATTGGGGGGCATAGTTGGTTTTTCACAGCAGGGAAGCTTCCTGTGGGTTCTGTTGTACCCTTTAGCAAATTCCCCCCATCACAGACTCCATGTGACTACATTCAGCCTATTAGGGGCAGAGTTTACTTTCAAAGCAGGGGAGGTCTTCAAACTCCCCCCTAGGTCTATTAAGGGGCAGGGAAGATCTTCAAATTTCCATTCCCATTACAGTGTCTGAGGCCAGATTTGAACTTAGAGAGAGATGAGTCTTCCTAACTTGAAGCCAACTTCTCTATCTACATCACCACTTTGCTGCCCAAAAGGGACTTGTTGCTTTTCAATTGTTTTGGTCATATCCAACTCTCCATGATCCCATTTTGGGGTTTTCCTGGCAAAGATACTAAATTGGCTTGCCATTTCCTTCTCCAGCTCCTTTTACAGATGAGGAACTGAAGCAAACAGGGTTAAATGACTTGTCCAGGGTCACATAGTATCTGATTGTATCTGAGTATGTGACACTAGATTTGAATTCATTTTTAATAATAATAAACCCTCCAGGCCTGCTCCTGATTTGCTGGGCCCAGATCTATGCTGGTGTGGCTTGCACTGGATTACACTCCACTCTTACCCTGATACAACAGACATTTCCTGCTTACCTTCTAAATTGTCTTGGGCTGGAAAATCATTTCACTCTATCCTTTTGTGGGTTCTGCCACTCTAGAATTTGTTTTCAGGCATTATTTAAAGTGTTTGGAGGGGCTTGGGGAAATAATAAATGAATAAAGAAATAGTAAACAAAAGAAGCTGGATGGAGTTTGGGAAATTGGCCATTGTTTTCAATAATCTCAAATTACGGAGGCAGAGCCAACATGGCAGGTGATCTAGGCAAACTCTCCAAATACTGCCCTCTAAACACATTTTTAAAATGCCTCAAATCAAATTTTGGAGTCACAGAGCCAGCACAAGGTTGAGGTGAGACAGTTGTCCAGCTTATTTTTATTCCAATTTTATTCAAAGTATTCAGATTGGGGTCCTAATTGTTTCTTCCATCATCTGGGCTTTGTTCATTCTTGTTGGTTTCCAGTTGCAGGAGTCAATGGACAGACCCCTGAGTTCGGAATCACAACATTTATTTCAAATTCCAGTTCTGTTACTTACAAACCTGTTCAACCTCAGTCAAGTCCCTTAACCTCTATAGGCCTCAGTTGTTTTAATCTATAAACTGAGAGGTTTGACTGGATAACCTCTGAGGTCTCTTCCATGTTTAGCCTTTTACGTAGAGATTGGGCTGTGTGGTCATATTGTTGACTCTGGTCATTGTTACAAAAGCATTGAAAGCAGGCTCCTAAACATGATAGGTGTTGTTTAGCAGAGCAGTGACATAAGCCACAGGAATCTGTCTTAATAAAACTCTCCTTTCAGTCCAGTGAAGATAAATCATTCTGACAATCTCTGTCAGAAGTGTCTGTCAAGGGCACACTGGCTTCTGAAGGAAAGAAAGGTTTCTCAGGGGAAGGAGCAGTCGACAGGAAATTGGATTCAACTTAATACTGTGTTTTAGAACAGCTCTTGACAACCTGTGAGGTCAAACAAGGTTGTATGATGACTGCTAGAAAAGTCTAGTCCAAGAAGCAGGTAGAAGATACAAGCCTCTTGATGTAATTAAGGTAAACTCAATAGAGTGGAAATAAAATTTCTTGATTTGGGGTACTTGGAATGCAGTCGATATTCCTGCATCTTCTCTATGTGAAAGAGTACAGCCTCTATAGTAAGAGAATCCCATGCTACAATGGGACAAGTCATCCTTTAAAGGGTATTATGCTTGTTTTAGCTTCAACCCATTCCTGGGTTCATTCCATTAGAAGGAGGATGTTAGTCTCAACTTGAAAGACTGACAGGCCCTTCAGCCCTGGAGCTGGTGTCTCCTGGATTTAGTTACATGAAAATTCCCCCCAGTAAATGTCCTTCCCACTAGGGAGGGGGTCATTGGACCAGAGGAGCAGAACTCTAGAGTTGGGAGGAAGCTTAGACATTATCTCATCCTACACCCTCATTTTATTTTTATTTTTTTTAATCTTTTTTTTGGGGGGGGAAGGCAAAGCAATTGGGGTTAAGTGACTTGCCCAAGGTCCCATGGCAAGTGTTAAGTGTCTGAAGTCATATTTGAACTCAGGTTGTTCTGACTCCAGGGCCAGTGCTCTATTCACTGTACCATCTAGCTGCCACCTAGCTGCCCCTACACCCTCATTTTAAAAATGAGAAAATTGAGGCCAAGAGAGATTGTTAAGATCACATCCTGACAGAGCTAGAATTTGAACTTAGGTCTTGTGATTCTAAGGTCAGTATACTTTCCACTGGACAACTAGACTACACTGTTTTTTAGTCAAGGAAATATTCTTGATAATCCTTGAGGCTATCCAAGGATGCCAATAGTTTCCCTATTTTCTAATCTCAGTGTACTAAGTGAGATTAATGAAGACATCAAGTAAACAAAAAATCAGGAGGATACTTTCCCATGTTTATACATACATATATACATACACACACACACATACACATAGATATGTATATATATATGTACCTTGTCTGTGTATGTATGTATGTATGTATGTGTATGTATATGCACACATATATGTGTATCTACATATACATATATATATATTTATCTGCTCTGGCAGTTAATTGACTTAGTCCATTCACATGAATATTTATCTCATTTAAATTCTCTAGATGAACTGTGAGGTGAGCCTAGAATAAGAGAAACAAAGGAAGTTGGATGGAGTTTGGGAAATTGGCCATTGTTTTCAATAATCTCAAATTATGGAGGCAGAGACAATATGGCAGATGACCTAGCTGAACTCTCCAAATACTCCCCTCTAAACAAATTTTTAAAATGCCTCAAATAAAATTTTAGAGTCACAGAGCCAACACAAAGTTGAGGTGAGACACTTTTCCAGCTTAAGAAAATTTAGGAGGTCAGTAGGAGAGGTCTGTGGCAGTGGGGTGGAGTCCTGTCAGTAGCCCACAATACAGTGGCAGCAGTAGCTAAACCAGTAACAGCAACTTCAGGAACTCTCAACCCAGAGACAGTAATGGGGTCAGACAACTGGGCAGAAAGAGATAAAAGAAGGCCCTTTGCTGGCACTGGGGACACCTGGCTCTGTTCGGCAATTTTATTGCCAGTGTGCAGTTCTTGTGTGTAAGGGAATGGTGGGAATCAGTCACAAGGGAGTAGGGTTTCTGGTAACAGTTCTAAAACAAAGAAGTGTGCTCTAGTATTTACAGTGTTAGGGGCCAGGAGCCCTAGTCTAGAGCCCAAAGATTGAGCCACGATGGAGGAGAGAAGGCAAGGACTGTCCTGACCTTTCCCCAAGCCCCTCTAAACAATTTAAATAATGCCTCAAAACAAATTCTAGAGTGGCAGAACTCACAAAAGGATAGAGTGAAACAATTTTCTGGCCGAAGACAATTTAGAAGGTCAGCAGGAAAAGTCTGTTGTATCAAGGTGACAGTGAAGTGTATTCCAATGCAAGCCACACCAGCAAAGTTCAGGAGCAGACCTTGGGGGTGATTGAACAAGTGGCAGGCAGCACTGGTAGTTTCTGGAGCTCTCAAGCCACAGATAGTAAGATGATCAGACAAATGGTCAGGAGATTACAGGGGTCCCTTTGCAGCAACTGGAGGCAGGACTCTATTACCTTGCCTATACTTGAATCTGGGTCACAGTCCTGGGTGGCAGTCCCAGGTTGAGGAGGAGTACTAGCACATCAGGCCCCAGGGGAGTTGAAACCCTGGTCACAGTTCCTGGGTCTGTGGTTACTGACAGACCAGGAGAAGAGTAAACACACCTCTCCCAAGATCATACCACCTTGGAAGAACTGAAAACTTACAAGTCTCTAGAATTGTCTCTTAAAAAGCTGCACAAAATCCTTGAAGCTTGGGAGAGTGTGCCCTCCACCCTAGATTCAGAACCCTACTTTAACAACGAATTAAAAGTCAAGAAACAGACTGAGAAAATGAGCAAACAAAAGAAAACATATGCTGATTATAGAAAGTTACTATAGTGACAAGAAAGATCAAAACATATACTTAGAAAAAGATAGCAAAGTCAAAGCTTCTACATCCAAAGCCTCCAAGAAAAATATGAATTGGTCTCGGACCATGGAAGAGCTCAAAAAGACTTTGAAAATGAAGCAAGAGAGGTAGAGGAAAAATTGGGAAGAGGAAGAATCATGAAAAACAAGCCAACACCTTGGTAAAAGAAACATGAAAACATACTGAAGAAAATAACACCTTAAATAACAGACTAGGCCAAATGCTAAAAGAGGTATAAAAAGCCAATAAGGAGAAAAAAAAAATAATGCAGAGAATTCTGCCTTAAAAAGCTGAATTGGCCAAATGGAACAAAGAGACACAAACATTCACTGAAGAAAAAAAACTCCTTAAAAAGTTAAATTAGACAAATGGAAAAGGAGGTAAAAAAAAGCTCACTGACAAAAATAACTCCTTAAAAATTAGAATTGAGGGGTGGGTAGGTAGTACAGCAAGTAGAGCACCAGCCCTGGAGTCAGGAGGACCTGAGTTCAAATCCAGCCTCAGAACAATTAACACTTACTAGCCATGTGACTTTGGACAAGTCACTTAACGTCAGTTGCCCTGCCTTCCCCCCTGCAAAAAGCACCAAAAAAAAAAAAAATTATAGTTGAGCAAATGGAAGAAGCAATAAAATAAAGGCAAAAGAATAAAAAAAATTGAAGACAATGTGAGATATTTCTTTAGAAAAATAACTGATCTGAAAAAATCAATCCAGGAGAGATAATTTTAAAGTTATTGGTCTATGAAATCCATGATCAAAAAAAGAGCCTCAACATTATCTTTGAACATATTTTCTAGGAAAATAGCCCTGATATTCTACAGCCAGAGGATAAAATAGAAATTGAAAGAATCCACCAATCACTTTCTGAAAGAGATCCCAAAATGAAAACTCCCAGGAATATTATAGCCAAATTCCAAATTCCAGAATCCCAGGTCAAGAAGAAAATACTACAAGCATTCAAAAAGAAACAATTCAAGTATGGTGGAATCACAGTCAGAATAACACAAGATTTAACAGCTTTTAAATTAAAGGATAGGAGGGCTCAGAATATGATATCTCAGAGGACAAAGGGTCTAGAATTACAACTAAGAATTGCCTACATAGCAAAACTTAGTAAAATCCTTCAGGGGAAAAATTAATATTCGATGAAACAGAGTACTTTTAACCATTCTAGATGAAAAGATTAGACCAGAATAGAAAATCTGACTTTCAAATATAAGACTTAAGAGAAGTATAAAGAGGTAAACGGGAATGGGAAATCACAAGGGACTTAATAAAGTTAAACTGTTTACATTCCCATGGGAAGTTGATATGTATAACTCATAAGAACTTTTTCATTATTCCTGTAGTTAGAAGGAGACAGAGGGCACAGGTATGAGTCGGATATGAAGGGATGATATGTAAAAAATAAAACTAAGACATCAGAAAGAGGGATGGAGCAAGAGAAAGAGAGGGGGAGAGATAGAATGGGGTACATTATCTCACATGAAAAAGGCAAGAAAATGCTTTTACAATGGAGGGAAAAAGGGGAGACATGAAAGGGATTGAGTTAACTTTATTCTCATCAGAATCATCTCAAAGAGGGAATAACATACACACTCAATTGGGTATAGAAATCTATCTTACTCTACAGGAAAGTAGGAGGGAAAGGGGATATGGGAAGGTGGTTGAGGTGATAAAAAGGAGGTCAGAGGGATAGATGGGATGGGTAGTCCAAAGCAAAACACTTTTGAGAAGGGACAGGGTGAAAGGAGAGAAATAACAGAATAAACAGGGGGGAAATAGGATGGAGAGAAATATAGTGCAATAGTAATTGTGGAAAAAAAATTGAATCAAGTTCCTCTGACAAAGGCCTCATTTCTCAAACATATAGAGAATTGAGCCAAATTTATAAAAATAAGAGTCATTCCCCCAATGAATAAATGATCAAAAGATATCAACAGTTTTCAGATGAAGTCATCAAAGCTATCTATAGCCATATGAAAAATGTTCTCACTCACTATTGATTGAAGAAATACAGATTAAAACAATTCTGAGGTATTACATCATACTTTGTAGATTGACTAATAGGACAAAAAAAGGAAAATGACAAATATTGGATTGGATGTGAGAAAATGTGACATTACTGCACTGTTGATGGAGTTATGGACTGATTCAACCATTCTGCAGAGCAGAGCAATTTGGAACGATGCCCAAAGGTCTATAAAACTGTGCACACCCTTTAACCCAGTAATACCACTACTAGATCGTATCTCAAAGAGATTAAAGGAAAAGGACCTATATGTATAAAAAATAATCATAGCAGCTCTTTTTTGTGGTGGCAAAAAAATTGGAAATTGAAGGTATGCCCATCAATTGGGGAATGGCTGAACAAGTTGTGGCATATGATTGTGATGGCATGCTACTGTGCTGTAAGAAAGGATGAGGGGAGCAGTTTCATAAAAACATAGCCAGACCTTTATAAACTGATGCAAAGTGAGATGAGAAGAACTAGGAAGTCATTGTGCACAGTAGAAACAATGCTTCAATGATGATCAATCATGAAATCTCTAATCAATACAATTCCAAAAGACTCATGATAAAAAAAATGCTATTCATCTCCAGAGGGAGAACTGATGGACTTTGAGTACAAACTGAAGTATAATTTTCTCAATTTATTTTTCTTGCTTTCTGAAAAATATATGGCAAATATGGAAATATGTTTTTGCAGGATTTCACATGTATAATTGATATCATATTGTTTACCTTCTCAGTGGGTGTGGGAGGGGTGAGAGAGGAGAGAATTTGGAACCCAAAATTTAAAAAGAAAATAATGTCAAAATAAATAAATAATAGATTAATTTTTTTTTAAAGTACCCATCACTAGAATGAACTGATCTCAAGGGACGGAGAGCCTAGAGCATCCTGAAAGGCTCTCTTTAGAAGAAAAGACACATATAACACCTGTATATCTTGGGTTTTATTACATTTTTAATAAAGCAGACAAATCTGTAATAACATGTGATGTTGAAAGCTCAAGACAACTCATTTCTCATAAAGGAAGTTCTCAAAAAGTAGAAGTCAATTAGTCATACTGAGATTGTCTGCTTTTCACTGGTCTTGTCATCTGAGCCTTGCTTGACACTTGCTAAAACAAATTTCAGCAGAGGAACTGAAAAAAAAAAGCCCAAATTGCACTCTTCTGCCAAAGTCCAACTTTAGACCTCTAGTGACCATGCCAGGGAGGACCTATGTCACTGGACTCATATATATTGCCCTGGGACCATACAAATTTTACAGACTTGCTCTGTGAGAGCGCCATAGAATGATCTAGCATAGACTGCCTCCTTAAGAGTCTACCCCATATGGTGATCTTTTAATGAACTTCCAATAAACTCTACTTTTCTTTGGCTGAGAAGACTTGAGTTGAATTCTTTTGGCAGGACCTGGAGTATTGGTATTTTGGGGTGTCAGTCACCCTTAACCCTCTTTGGGTAAACCTCTTCATTTTTATTTATTTATTTTTGCACTAGACATCTCACACTCTTTTACCTGCTCATTTCTGGGGATACCTTGTTGTTGAAGAATTATTTTAGTTTTTTCATTTCTGACTTAAATCCATTTATGGAAAAAGATTTTTTTTAATGTCAAGTTAATTCCATAGCAATAAGTTGGGGTAGTAAAAGGACAGTGTGTGTGTGTGTGTGTGTGTGTGTGTGTGTGTGTTTCTTTGGTATACATAGAGTTTCAAGAGACCTTTGGGTCCCTAGGGTGGATTTATGAAAGGACAAGAACTAAAAGTACATAAGACAGGCACAGAGGTATCGTAATAGACTAGAGAGCATAATCATACTGAGAGATCAAACAAAGCTCATAGGATCACAGATTTAGGGCTAGAACCTTTGAAGTCATCTAGCTGAACTTTCTCATTTTATAGAGAAGGGTACAGTGAGGCAAAATTCAAACTCCGGTTTGAAGCACTCGAAATCTAGCATTCTTTTCCACTGTGGCATTTTGGAAAAGAATACCCCCTACCTAATTTATGACATGATTGTGTGGATTTTTTGGCAGCAGAGTCTATATTTCTAGTAATGGAAGATGTTAGTTTGCTATTTCCCCAGAGGTTGGAACTCCTACCTAATTCATGACATGATCGCTTGGGCTTTTCTGGCAGCAAAGACTACAATTCAAATAATGAGAGAAGTTAGTTTGCTATTTCCCCAGAGGTCAGAAACCTGAACTAACCACAACCCTTATTTTCTACATCTTATTGTTCCCAAGGTAAATTTAGGATAACGGTCATGTCCATAGGGTATTCATACCTTAAGAATGGTTCAGTAAAAGCTCTCTTGGACTGCAACTGACAACCTCCATAACAGTGAAGGGTGTCATCAATGTGCATATATAATCTTTCAAAGGCTTGTCTATGTCCTTCCATGAATCTTTCGTAAAGGATTTACTCAATGCCCTGGAAGCCTTCCTTTTGGTGATTTGTTATTTTGTATATACCAGTTCAACACCTGGGATGAACATCTTTTATCCCTTACCTTCACTACAAAACTAACCCACCTCAATTTTTTCATACCACATTTCATTCATACTGCTTTTGCTAAGATGATGCAACTTACTCTTACCCACCGTGTGTCTCTCCTTTGTCCTTTGAATCACCTGAAATTCTGATTCTTCTGAGAAAGTCATGTCCCATGATTTATATTCTGAGTAGAGACATAGTCAGATAGAATAATTGTTAAGTAAACCATGGATTTTCATCCTATATCTCATGTAACTACAAAGGAAACTTCCAATAGAGGCAGAAATATTTGTCTATTACTAAATAGAACGTATCAGAAATATAACCTCCTTCAGACTAGGAAAGCAGTCTCTTAGGTTCTAAATACATGTGATTTCAAGGGAAGTATTGACTAAACCTTGGGTGATGTCAGAGAGAAAAATTCTCAGATTAGCTGGGTGAAGGCAATGAGCCAGAGAAATATGAAATCCCCCATGGCATACTTGAACTCTGTTACAAGATGGAACTCCTGATATAAGGATTATATAAGTATTGACCCATAGGCCCAGGGCCTAAACAAAATTGAGGGGGTGAAAAGAATGAGGTTTAGATATGAAAATATACATATATCTAACTTCATATGTACATATTGTTATTCAGGCATTCAGTTGTATCCAACACTTTGTGACCTCATGGACCATAGTGTCCACAGGGTTTTCTGGAATGATTTGTCATTTCCTTCTCCAGTAGATTGAGTGATTTGCACAGGGTCACACAACTGAGGCCAGACTTGAACTCAGGTCTTCTTGACTCCAGGCCCAACTTTCTAACTACTAAAATGCCTTAGCTGCCATACATGCATGCATGCATGCACGCACATATTTTTTATGTGTGTATATGCATTTGCATGCAAAACACACATACATATATGTGCACACATATGTAAATAAACATATGAGTCTATTCTTGCTTTACCTATCATTCCATAGTATTATTTTTAACTATGCAATTTATAGTTATGCATTATGTAGATATAATGCAAATATATTTATCCATCCATACATGTACACATATGTATTATACAACATATGCATATTATATACATATATGTAAGTATATCTATCTATGCATATATATGGTGAGTGTATACACATATGCATATGTATGTGTGTGTATAACTGAATAAATATGTTTTCAGGTCTATATATGTATAGTTTTATCATATTTTTTTAGTCACCAGCATGAGCTTCTGCTTAGATGCTATCTTTGTACTTGTTACTTCTGTTGATAGTCGAGACAAGAAGCAGTAGTAGGAAGTATGGAGGGAGGGAATTTTATTGGTGATAGTGACTAAACCCAACCCAGATTACTTGAACCAAATAGAATTCTTACAGATCTGATGATTTTGGAAAACTATTTGCAAGGCTGATCATAAACAATAAACATAATTAGTTGGGAAAGGAAAGGAAAGGACTTGGTGCATTGTGCTGGAAAAATTGATTACACCACATAACACTAAAAACGAGCCGAGATTTGATGAGGGATTAAGCTACGGCTCATCCAATCCATACAGCACATTCTAAGGGGAGGAAATTCATAATTATAATATATAACGCTGGGCAATTACAGTTAATCACAGCAAGGGGATGAATAGAAATGTGAATTTTGAGCTGTGCTTCTAGAACCTCTTTTCCATGTTATCTGAAAGACCACGGAAAATACCATAGAGCAGGTAGAATTCGGAGTCATTCTTGATGTTAACCTATACTTCCTATATAGACTTTCAGTTTTCAAAGTTCTGTAATGGGTAGTTTGCCCCATATATTTCATTTTAGCCAGTGCTTTTCAATAAACCCATTCCTCTTATGAATTTTGGAATAATATCCCCATTCTTTCCCAATATCTTCTGGGAAGGCTACCCCATCTTAGTCATTGTCGGCACTAAATTAAACAGCATGATATCCTGAATCCTAATGTTCAAAGCCTAACAAGCTGGAGGAAAATTAGGAAACATTATACTTTATGATAAAGGGTCAAAGAAGAGCAGTAATAGGCTGCTGATCTGACTTGTACTTCGATTCCCTCCCCCCC
>CM053591.1:40925824-40938238 GCA_028646515.1 Pseudochirops corinnae | reverse complement strand
GGATCCAGGCCGCTCAACGCGAGAGCACTGGCCTGAGAACAATCACTTAGTCCCCCTGCTGTCTGCAGGCCGTGGGTGGGAAGCTACCATGTGGAGGCAGGTGCAAAACCTCTGCCTTTTGCTTTTCCACTCTGGAGGCCTTCTGGCCAGACTGCTTTTCTCCCCCTTACGCAATTCCCACTTAGCTAATTCTGAACACTGCTCGCAGCTGCTGCTAATCTGCTCACCAGAGAGGCTCCTCTGCTCCTCCCATCCAGCCGCCCCTGGGGCACAGCCGCAGCTTCAGGCCAGGCTGGTTTCAGTTCGCAGTGCTGATATGGTTCCTCATAGCCGAGCTGACTTTAGTGAGAAGTATCTTTGTGTGTGTTTTGGAGTTCTAGGATTGGTTTAGGGTCCTATTTTATGGGTATTTTGGGGTGGCTATGTGAGAACTGTGATATGTTGCTGCTGCTACGCCGCCATCTTGGCTCCACCCCTCCTAAGGCGTTATTTTCTTCAGTATATTTTTGGGTCTCATTTAGCAGACTGTTGACTTGTTTTTCATGATTTTCCTGTATCATTGTCATTTCTCTTTCCAACTTTTCCTCTACTTTTCTTTCTTGATTTTCAAAGTCCTTCTTGAGTGCCTCCATGGCCTTTCCTTGGAGGCTTTTGATACAGGAGTTATCCCTTCACTGTCTTCCTCCCACTCCATGCCTTGATCCTTTTTGTCCAAAAAAGGATTCTATGGTCTGTTTGTGTTTCCTGTGCTTGCTCATATTGCCAGCCAATTACTTGACCCCTGAACTCTTTGCTGGGGTAGAACTCTGCTTCCAGAATGGAGAGAGCTTTGTCCCAAATACCTGGGGTTTTTTCAGCTGCCAGAGCTATTAGGAGAGTGCTATCTCTACAGCTCCCACAAGCTCTGGCTCACTGGTCACACACCCCAGAACCACCACCCAAGACCATGATCCAGATCCAAGCAGGTCAAAAGCAAGAGCAATTACCCTCTGAATGGTTGCTTGGTCCCCCTACAATCTGCATTCCAGGAGCTCCTGAGGCAGCCACATGGCAATTCTGCCACTTCTTGCCCTGGGGGCAGCAGCTAGACCACACTCTTCCATCCCTCTCTGTTCCAACAAAGTTCCACATGGACCTTTTACTTTGTCTTTGCCATTTATGGGTTGAAAACTCTGGAAGCCACCATAGTTGCTGGTTATTCACTCTCCTGAAGTCTGCTCTGGCCGCTGCTGGTTGGGGCCACCTGGGGCTAGAACTACTGGCTCCTGTGGGACTGTGCTCGCTTCCCAGAGAGCAGCAATAGACCCTTCCTGTTGGCCTGCCTGCTGTCTTCAGTGGGAGATTTGTTTCTTTCTGTCACTTTGTGTGTTCTGTAGCTTTAAAATTTGTTTTGAGTTAATTTTTTTTTACAGGTTTTGGAATTTTTTGTAGCCAGAGCCCATACCAAGTTTGTGCTTCTACTCCACCATCGTGGCTCTACCAGAGTACACATATTTATTAAGAGGATTTCCTTTCCTTATTTTTTTCACTGGAAGATGTAGAAGAGAGGGAAAACACATGCTTTTAAAGTATAAATTTTAAAGTAAAAAGAAAAAAACCACATTCCTCATATCTCATTTGAATTGGAGCATAATTCTGTAAGACGGGGACTACAAGTATTAATAACTTCGTACTACAATTGTGAAAAGTGAAGTTCTAAGAGATGCAGTGACGTTTTCTGGTCCCAGTGCTAGCAATTATGGGAGTTGATGCTGAATTCTAATTTTCTTGATGCCAAATCCAACCCTCTCTCCTCTATGCTAATGACAATATTATTTTTTCAAAATAGTGTGCCATTTATTCCTCATCTGACTTTTAATTCAAATCTCAATGTAATAACAGTACTCAAATAGTATTCTTTCTTTCAAAGTAATTTCTATATTCAAGGTGTCCAAAAGGTCAGTTCAGTTTTAAGCCGTGAAGCTTAAATTATTAAAGCTTAAATCTGAACTAAGACTTTTAGGACATACTATATGTGGCTATTTGGAAAATTTTGTTGTTGTTGTTCACTTGTGTCCTGTTCTTCATAACTCTTTTTGGGGTTTTTCTGGCTAAGATACTGCAGAAGTTTGCCATTTCCTTCTCTACATCATTTTACAGATGAGGAAATTGAAGTAAATAAGGTTGAGTGACCTGCCCAAGATCACACAGCAAGTAAGCATCTGAGCCCACATTTGAATGCAGGTCCTCCTGACCTTAGGGCCAGTGTTCTATCCACTGTACCATCCAGCTGCCCCTGTATATCCTTTCAAAGATTATATTGTTAGCAATGATTGCATATGCATTGTTGTATTTTTCACATTGATAAGGCAATACTCACAAAGTTAGCCAACTAATTTGTGAAGAAAAAAATTTAAATGCTGGTACCTTGAAAGTCATCACATTGGGAGACTGCACACTCATTTCAGTGATGCTCAAAACATAGCTAAAGCTCATTTTTTTTAGTAAGATCTCTAGAGTTTTTGTCTTCAGGGCCCATCACGTGATCATTTTCATTCCTTTTAAATCAAATATGTTTATTCACGAGAAATGATATTATTCCACTTAATCAGATCATTCCCTCCCTCCCACCCCCAGGCTCAATCTGATTCCAGACGACCTGTTTTTTCCCCAGAAATCAAAGCCATCCTCATGGGAGGAAGATTTTCCACCACTGTGAAAATGCAAAGAATGGGTCACAAGCTCTATAAGATCAGACTTTAAGTTTCCTGAAGGTAGAGACTCCTTTTTTCTTGCCTTCATTTCACATCTAGTACCTAAAATGAGGTCTAGTACATAGCAAAGACTTGCGATGCTTTTGTTGGCTTGCTTTTTTTGTTTCAGCTTGTTTTTTAAATTATGAATAGTAACATGGTATAGTAGAAAGGGAACTGGCTTTGGAGCCAGAAGATGTGTTTAAACCTTGACTTCAGTGGACAGTTATGGGCACAGTAAATAAAACCCTGGACTAACTAATAATACTAGCTACTTCCCAAGGTGTTGGTGAGTGCTTTGTAAACCTTAAAATATTATATAAATGTCACCTATTTGCCATTATTATTACACTAACATTACCTGTGTGACCTTGAGCAAATTACTTAACCTCCTGAAGTGCTTTGCAAACCTTAAAATGCTATATGAATCTTTCCTATTAGGTATTATTATTGTACTGATACCATGTGTGAGACCTTGACAAATTTCTTCAACACTCTCTAAACCTGTTTTCTCATCTGTGCAATTAGGAGGTTGAATTCTGTGACCTATAAAGTCCCTTCCACTTCTAAATCTATCTTGCTATGAATTTAGATTATAAGAAGAAGGAAGATTTTTTCTGAATTAAATTTGGAGGTACAACATTTATTTACATTTTTAAACACTAGTATATGTTTTTTTTTTAAAATAAAAGTATCCATATTACCCCCAGTGCAGTCATATATTTTACTGGAATGACACTGACCTAAGGAAATTCATACATGGGATATCAGTTCTCCACATGCCACTGAAGTTCTTACAGCTGTGGTGATTAGAATGGAAAGGGAATATCCCTACTGAAGTTTTAGAAGAAAGAAACAGAGTTCTCCCAAGGGTAAATCCTATGATAAGTAAAAAATATAGAGTACAATAGGTTGCATGTACAACCATGAAGGAAAAGGGGTGATGCTTTCAGGTACACATTTTTTCTTGAGTAAAGAAAGAGGAAATAAACTCTATGCAGTTAGGGAACTATAACATCAGTCTTTCAGATCACTAAAAGTAGATTTTTGACCATAAGAGTAATGGAAGCTGGTTTCACAAAATACAACCAATCCACCAAATGCTCTGAAGGAATGTTACTAATATGGAACAGATTTTTAAAAGAGGTTTAAAATTTTCAAATGAACCAGTGAATCAGTCATCAAGCATTTATTTACAAGGTTCGATTGACCATGTACATACAGTAAGCCTTCAGCAAATGCTTCTGGAATACATGAATGTGAGACTTTATTTATTTACTTATTTATTGAGACTTATTTATTCACGCCCTCCCATCTGCCTGGATTGTAATGGACTGTCTCCCACCTTCATTTTTTTTTTTATTGAGGTCTCTTCTCCTTTCTTCAAGGTACAAGGCAAATTCTACCTTCTCCATGAAAGCTTCCCTGACACCCTTCCTGGTGCAAGGTGAAAGAGATCTCTTTCTCTTTAAATTTCTCATACACTTCATCAGGTCCTCTCACATCTTTATCTCACTCTTCCATCACAGTAATTTCTATTCTGATCCTTGCCCTTCATACAGCATAAAGACCTTGATGGCAGAGTTTTCATATCTAAGCTATGTTTGTGTTCACTGTTCTTAGCATAGTGTCTTATACTTAGTAGATGCTTTAAAATTATGTATTGGCTCAAATTAGATTTGCAAATTAATTTTTATACCAAAGATGAGCACCTAAATTGGACTAAGGGAATGTGTAAGTAACCTGATTGACAAGGTCACTGATGCCTCTAGAGATTGACTTGCTATTATTTTTTAAAGAAATGTTCTTTATTTCAAATTCAATAATCATGAACAAATATAACATTTCAACACAAAACCGAATCTAAACAAAATCTTAAAAAGATTCATATAAGAAATTGTGAAGTGTTTTTGTTGTCATTTAGCCATTTCAGTCATGTCTCACCTCTTTGGGGGGATTTTCTTGGCAGAGATACTGACATGGTTTGCCACTTCTTTCTCCAGTTTATTTTATAGATGAAGGAACTGATGCAAACAGGGTTAAGTGACTTGCTCAGGGTCACACAGTGAGTGTCTGAGGTCAGATTTGAATTTGAGTCTTCCTGACTCCAGGCCCAATACTCTATTCATTGTGCCACCTAGATGTCCCTATAACTTCCGTTATACCATTATTTCAAAGAAAGTTCTTTACTGATAAGAAAAAGTGACAGTCATGGGCTATATTACTAAGATATTTTATAGCATGCACTTTTCTCCTCATCTTTTTGAATTTTCTAAGGAAGATGAAAGGTCAAATAACCTAATTTAGGAGAAAGCAATTTAAGGACTTCGATGAGATTCACAAGGTATTATCTCTTAGGAAAGAGACTTGTTAGTGTAACATCACATGTCAGTGATAATCACACTTCTTCCACCAAACCATGAGCTCAGCTGGTTAAAGAAAATTGAGTCTGCCATGCCCTCAAAGACTCTCCCTCTCAAGAACAAAGTGGAAACCAAAGAAAGTTCTCCATGGTCCTGGTAGGAAGTTGGAGATGTTTTTGAAGATGAAGAACAGAGATTGAGCAGTGATTACTTTGGAATTAGCTATTTGACTTGCATCAGAAAGTCCTGAAATTGAACTGATGACTTCTTAGGACTCCTTCAGCTCAAAGTCTACGATTCTATGAAGTTCTTTTCCACAAGTTCCCACTGTATCTTTATTAGCTCCCTGTATCTTTCCACTCAGCAGCTATTACAAATCTTTTCTTTTTACCTGCAACTATCCTTTCACATATCCCACTTAGAACACATGACCTAGTTGCTATTTCATTGGAGAGTGAGGCTTATCAGATGCCAGTTCCCTCCATTTCAATATCATATACCTCCTTCCCTCTGTTCACAGAAAAAAGTATCCCTGGTCCTTATCTAGGCTATTCCTAGGTGGTTCAATGGATAGAGCACTGGGACTGGAATCAGGAAGATTTGAGTTTAAATTTGACCTAGGGCACCTATTAGCTGTGTTATCTTGGACAAGTCACTTAACTTCTGTTAGCCTCAGTTTCCTCATCTGTAAATAAAGATGCAATAGCACCTGCCTTTAGCATTGTTGAGAAGATCAAATAAGATAATATCTGTAAAGTGCTTAACACAGTTCCTGGCACAGAGTAGGTACTATATAAATGTAAGCAATGAGGAGGAGGAGGAGGAAGAGGATGAAAATGTGCCCTTGATCCCATTCCCTCTGACATTCTTTAGGTCTGTTTATGTCCTTCCCATCTCATGAACTTCCAATCCTTTCCTACCGTTAGTTCTTTCCCTTCCATCTATAGCCATGTTCAGATCTCCTCAGCCCTAAAAAATAGCCTTCCCTTGATATTTCTATTCCATTCACCTCTCAACTCTCTATCTCATAAGTTCTCTTTTCCTCAATGACTGCTAAACTTCTAAAAAAAAATTATCCACATTTCCCTAATGTCTCCCCATTCTCACTAATCTCTCTCTCTCTTCTTAATCCTTTGTAACTGGGCGTCCACCAGTACAATTTGACATTTTTGTTGTCCATTCCCCACAATATTTTTTGGAGCTTTTGGCACTGCTGGCTTCTCCATCCTACTGGAGAACATCAGGACAGTTTAAACTACTGGGCTCTACACTCTTTCAGTTCTCCTGTTTTCTCTTTAACTTCTCTGTCCCTGTCTGTGTCTCTGTCTTTCTGTCTGTGTCTTTGTCTCACTCTATCTCTGTCTCTGTCTCTCTCTTTCCCCTGGCTCCTCCTCCTCTTTCTGACATCTTAATACGAATATTCTACAAAGGTTTGTCTTGGACTCTCTTCTCTTTTCTCTGGACATGTCTTTCCTGGGAAAGCCCATTTATCCCCACAACTTCGACTATCACCTTATAGCAGGAAACTCCTAAATTTCCATTTCAAGTCTGCATTTCTCCTCTGAGTTTCAATTCTGCATTAAAAATGCCTTTCTTTTAACTTTAGGAAAGGAAAGGTAACATTTGACAAGTTTGTTTTTTTCAGAAGTATGCGATATAAAGATCTTCTCTTAATGTGTTGTAAGCATACAATCCGTGAAGATGATATAAAAAGTCAGACATAAAATAGTAATGACATTTTTACCAGAGACAGTTAGAAAGTAAGAAAACATTAATTCAATCTTTATTCATTATTTACACTTTCCTTATAAAGAAGAGCAAGATAGGTTTTCTAGACATTGTCAAGAAAAGACAAATGTTGTTTTCTCTTAAAATTATGTAAATTATTCCAGTTTGGGAACACTATTGAATACCTTCATGATCTTCTACTTCATATATACACAGAGATAATGAAAGTTTTCTCAGCAGCTTTCTGATCCCATTGGGTGTTTATATTAGAGATTCCAGTGTAATGTTCCACAAGATACTCACATCAGCTTGTTCAGAATTAAGTTTTTTCATTGTGTCCACTAAAATAGCTTTTCCTTATGACTCTACTAGTTCTATCTGTAACATAATAATTAACTCTCTCCTATTTTCATTGGAGTTACCTTTGATTCCCCACCACTACCTTTATGTCTGAATAGTTTCCAATTCCTTTCAATCCAACCCTTGTAATATCTTTTAATTTGTCCCTTTCTTTTTATTCCAAATGCCATCCTAATACAGGCCCTTTTAACTACATGGATTATGGGTACAAAGCTGGGGCAAGGAGAGAAGGAAAAGAGAAAACATGACAAATGGAATAAAAATGCAAGAGTATGTAACCACATGAAGGTGCAAGAAATGTTGTTTGCTCTGCCCAAAGGGCTATGAAACTATACAAACCCTTTGACCCAGCAATACCACTTCTAGGTCTGTATCTCAAAGAGAGCATAAAAGTAGGGAAAGTACCAACATGTACAAAAATATTCATAGTAGTTCTTTTTGTGGTGGCCAAGAATTGGAAACTGAAGGGATGCCCTTCAATTGGGGAATAGCTGCACAAGTTGTGGTATATGAATGTAATGGAATACTGTTGTTCCACAAGAAATGATGAACAGATGGACTTCAGAAAAACCTGGAAAGACTTATGGGAACTGATGCTAAGTAAAGTGAGCAGAACCAGGAGAACATTGTACACAGTAACAGTCACATTGTGCAATGACTAACTTTGATAGACTTGGCTCTTCTCAGCAATGCAAGGTTCTAAGATAACTCCAATAGACTCATGGAAAATGATATCCACATCTAGAGGAAGTACTTTGGAGTTTGAATGCAGATGGAAGCACACTATTTGCTTTTTGGTTTGGTTTTTTGTTGTTGTTGTTGTTGTTGTTCTTTCTTTCTCATGGTTACTCTCATTGGGTCTAATTCTTCTTTACAACATGATGAATGTGAAAATATGTTTAATATGAATGTATATAGAGAGCCTATACCAGATTGCACACTGTCTTGGGGAGGGGGAAATAGAGGGAAAGGGAGAAAATTTAAAACTCAAAATCTTATGGATGTGAATGTTGAAAGCTAAAAATAAATTAATTGCTTTTTAAAAAAGAGGCATTGGTTGAAGAAAGAAGCAACTTCTTTGTTTCGCTGGAGATAAGGGGTAGCTAGGTGACAGTGGATAGAGCACTAGGCTTGGAATCAGGAAGACTAATCTGCATGAGTTCAAATCCCTTCTCAAACATTTGCTAGCTGTGATGCTGGACAACTCATTTAACCCTGTTTACTTCAGTTCCTTATCTGTAAAATGAGGTGCAGAAGGAAATGACAGATCACTCTTGTATCCTTGCCAAGAAAACTCTAAATGGAATCACAAAAAGCTGGACATGGCTGAAATATCTGATCAAGCAGGCTTCCCTGGTGATGAAAAGGCAGCCAAGGATTGCTCAGAGGTCTCGGAAATTCAATTCAGCTATGTATAGCTGTACTCAAAGTTCCCATCAGTGACAGAAAAGTTACTAGAAAGGCAGCAGTAAAAGTCAGCCTAGGTTCCTAAGTGACTAAGGAGTTCCCTCGGTACACACACACTCCCTAAGTGACTGGGATTTGACTCTTCTGAAGGCTGTGACTAGAAAACCAAACTGGGAATGCTATACACTTGTTAGCTCCCAGTGGGAGCCACTTAGTCTGAAACGTATCTAGGAACTTCTTGTATGTTTGGGGAATACCCATAGCCTCATTTGGGCCTATCTTTGTTTGGACAGAGTTGGAGGAACATAGATCATGTGGCAATTGTTTTTTATATATTTGATTTTGTTACTTCTGGGGTCATGAGTAAAATATGTAAACAGTTAAAACAAGCTTGTGGGATTGATTCTGTTACGGTAGATCCACATAGGATGATAGATTTAGTACTGAAAGAGGTTTTAGATGTCATTACATTCAGACCTCTCACCTCACAAATAAGGAGACTGAGGTTTAGAGTGGTTTGATTACTTGCCCAATGTCACACAGCTAGTAAGCAGAGGATGTGGGGTTGGAATACAGATCTTACTGACTCCAACGTGGTTGCTGACAATCCATGCAGTTTCTCAACATGACTGGGAAGGGAAGAGAATGTAGTTCTCTATGAAATGGAAGGAAAGAGAACAATTTTCCCAATGTATGTGGGTTCCTGCAAAAGATCCGATGGACTGATAGAAGATATGTGTGTATGTATGTATATATGTGTATATACGCTTACCATACACACAGAATTTAATAGACACTATGTGCAAGGTACTGTGCTAAGAGCTAGTACTATAAACAAAAAAGATAATCTCTACCCTAAAGGATCTTATATTTTAGTGGGAAGACGACACATAATAGAAAATTGAAAACAGTATGGGTGGGTGTCAGGGGGAGGGGGAGGAATCCCATCTTCATGGTGGTGAAACTGCTGCCAAGGAGGTTAAAAATTCCAGAGAACAAAGGATGGAGACAGGAGTAAAGTAAGAATGTCATTGATGCCTCATGAAATGGTGGTCTGGGCTTAGGAATTCACCAACCAGAATGAAAGGGGCTAATTCCATATAGACTATCTTTAAACTAATTAGAAAAGCATTATCATCCCCAAAGGATGGAGCTGGGGGACAGAGGGAGGAGCTCACTGAGAACTTGGCCTTTCCATTGGGTATGCAGAGGAGTGGATGCAATGTTCTGGGTCCAACATGGGACTTTCCATACTAAGCCCTTCTGGCACCACTAGCACATTCTGGAGATAAAACCAATATTCAAGATGCAGAAAGACAAAGTTGTACATCTGCCAGACTTCAAAGGTCACGGACTTTCTGAATCACAACACATCTATGAGACTCAAATTTCTCTCTCCAGGACTATTGGGGCTTGTGCCAATCATCGTTTGAGTAGCTCAATAATGGAAATGAAAAACCAACATTCTGCACTAGATGATGTCAGTCTTCCCAGGTTTTCTAAGAACAATGTAATCATCCCTTCCCATTGCATTTTTTCCCTTCTGCATGCATTGCATTGTATTTCCACTTCTCTCTCTGAAGCCCCCCAAATTTGTTTGCTGTATGCCAAGGGTCAGCATGTGGTGCAGCCATCCGTCCCCAAAGAAACACCCACTGGAAATGGCAGAGTGAAAACCTAGGCAGAATCTGTTTTTGTGCTGTGGTTTTGGTCCATTACTTGCTGGGAAAGCCTTGCTATTTTCTTTCATCAGCTTTGCCAGCAAGACAAATATTGTTAGACAGTATTTTTTTTTCTTTTTCTGAATACCATTTGAAATTCTTGTGTCAACTAACAGTGAAGGAATATAGCTAATTCATGTTAAGAATGTTGAACATGGAGATAAAGGATGCTTTTTTTTTTTGTACCTTTTTCTTAAGTTGCACAGTGGCCCCCTTCTCCCCCTTCTCTTTGTCTGGACCTTCCCCTGAAATATAAAATCAGAGGTAAACTCAGCTGCTCAGAGCCAGAAAAGTTATAGGAGACAAAATCTGATTTTCCAGTTTTCATCATTACTCTCTCAATACTGGCATCTGGGTGGGGATGGACAATGATTATTGGGCCATAAACCCTACCTCTATTCACATACAGTTATGACTGGATATTATGGAACATAGGGTAAATTCAGTTGGCCAGGTAAAGAAGGTGAAAAAAGCTTAGTAAACTGTCAGGTCTGTGTATGTGAACATTGCTAATGATTCAAGAAACTGAGAATGGCATGGGTCTCCAGTCACTGTGCATTTGGGCATTTTGTCCCAGTCAGTTATAGCTATTCTGGTCTGGTGGTGTAGGAGGGTGTGCTCCAGGAGAAAGGAATAATGGTGAGGGAACCAGAAGGGGAAGGGAGGAAAGAAAGATTATAGTAAAGGTGCAGGTAAAATTTAGTGGCACTTTTTGTGCCCAGGATACCCATTAAGGGTTGCTTTTGCCTCTCTGAGGTCATCTTCTATGACTTAAGTTCTCTGTCAGTCTCTTGATGTATAACACCACCACTACAGGGAGGAATAGTGTCCCACTTTAGTTTGGAGCCTTGGGACAAAGTCCTCCTCACCCTGTGTTCGTTAAGGCTTCAGTGCAATTCAGGATAAGGCTTTCAGTAGTAATCCCAGGGGCATTGGTGTTTTGGCCTCTACATTACTCTCATTATGTCTCAGCTGCTGTATTTTTAGAGTTTATAGTTTTATGACTTACTTTTTTATTAGTTCAAATTAAATACTCAACCACCATGTCAGAGAACATATATAGCACCCACCTTTTCTCCTTCCCTGCCTCTGCTCATAGCAAGCAGGCTAACCTCTATTCACCGTCAAATCACAGTCATTAGTGGCCTGGTTATTTTCTAAAAATATTACATACCCTCTTTGAGACTGAAATAAAGGGTTCCCCTTTGCAAACAAGAACCAATGGTAAGAAGTGGGGAGAGAATTTTCCTATACAAGTAACAATGGAATGTCTGCCTTCTCTTAGGCCTACAATTTCCCAGATTTCTGCCACCTTTCTTCTTTCTTATTGTAATATTTCAACTCAAATAAGTTCAATTCAATATAATCTAACTGAATTTTTGTTATTCTTTCATTGTTTTTCAGTCATGTCCAACTCTTCATGACCCCATTTGGAGTTTTCTTGGCAAAGATACTGGAGTGGTTTCCCATTTCCTTCTCCAGTTCGTTTAAATAGATGAGGAACTGAGGTAAACAGGATGAAGTGACTTGCCCAGGGTCACACAGCTAATAAATGTCTGAGACTGGATTTGAACTCAGGAAGAGGAATCTTTCTGATTCCAGGTCTAGTGCTCTATTTACTGTACCATTTAGCCACAACAACAGAATTAAGCAAATCAATTAATAGTAATAAAAACAATAATAACTAGTATTTATATAAAACATTAAGATTTTCAACATGCTTCATGAATTTGATTTGATCTTTAAAACAACCTTGGAAGGTAGAAGCTATTATTATCCTATTTTACAGATAAGGCAATTGAGGCAGGTAGAGGTTAAATGCTTTGCCCAGGGTTACACAGTTAGTAAGTGTAAATGTCTTAGGCTTGATTTGAACTGCACTAGCTACCTACTTACCTGCCTGTTAAGCATACTTAAAGGTATGTTGAAAGTGCAGTATAATGGATAAAGATATGACCTAGTAAGTGAGTGTTATGGGAATCTGAAGATCTTCCCTGCCCCTAGGCCCTTTGCTAAACTGGCTACGTGACTCTGAGGACCCTTGGATATTTGAAAGTATACTCTATTCCCTAATGGGCTGAATGTGGTCACATGGAGCCTGTG
>CM053591.1:40869311-40917698 GCA_028646515.1 Pseudochirops corinnae | reverse complement strand
TATCTATCAATCTATCTATGCAATTATTATTATTATTATTATTATTATTATTATTATTAATTATTGACTACGTCCAACTGGAGCTTGAGATACACAGGCACTGTGGTTGGGAGATCCATCCTGCCCTACTGAAAAGTGACATAGGAGAGAATAGACTGGGGGAGGGGGGAGACACTGGGATGCCTGTTTTGGGGTGGTGGGTAGGGGAAAGAAGAGGAGAAAATATGTATCTCAAAGTCTTGTGGAAATGAATGATGCAAATTAAAATAAAATTTCAAAAAAAAAAAAGAAAAAACACTCACTAGCTTTATGACCCTGGACAGATCTGTTAACTTTTGTTTCTTCATCCAAAGAATGAGGATACCAATACTGCCTGCCTTCCAGGGATTTCATGAGGAACAACGAAAGTAATGTTTGCAAAGTATTTCACCTTAAAGTGCTATAAATGCTAGGAATAGATGTAGGATATAAATACAGGAACTTGAAGGTCTTAACAATTCAAGTGTTTTCATCTCTATTTCCAGCTGAAGGTCATGACCTTGGAGAAGAAAAAAGAAGGACATCGAAAGCAAACAGCTTGTGTCAAAGAACAGCTGGTAGTGAAAAAAAGGAGATCGTTTTTCTGGACCATGGCTTATAATTGTAGAATAAATTCTTGGTAAGGAATGGAATGCATCTCCTAAGGCCTGAGAAGAACAGTCTTGGCAAGAAATTCACTGACTTAATTAAGATGATTTAAAACTTAAATTTCAAGGGAAGGGAGAAAAATGCCAAGGTAAAATTGCGAAATTGTATACTTTTGAGGACAATAGATGTTACATAGAAAGAAGCACAATATTTGAGGAAGTTTGTAGTGATTAAAAAAGAAAATAAAAGAGGAAAAAATTTAAGAAACAATACTTATGACCTCTGAGGTCATAAGGGGTTTGGAATATCAGGCAGTTAATAAATATTTATTAATTGCCTAAGATATTCCAGGCACTGGGTAAAATGATGAGGATGAAGGGTTTTTTCAGGGATTTCTACGAAATCCTTGAAGGGTTCTTTTAGTCTGAAAGAATTCCCAGACACCAGCAATCTTGGCAGTCAGGATTGTAAAAGTTTATTACACTTTTCAGCTGGTAGAATGGGGAGGAGGTGTCAGAGGAAGCCTGCAAATGTGTAGAGATACAGATTATATAGCCATAATAACATAAATCAGGTATCATTTATGCTAACTGGTAAGGGAGGGATTAGGGAGGAGTTAAGGAGTGGTCATTGCTTAAAGGGACATGCACTTTTTATATCAACTGTGCAGTTGTATTGCCCATAATTCACTGGGAGAAAGCCCACGGGGGGAGGGGCTACCAGGAAATGTGGTTTTTGTCTTGAAATATCACTGGGTCATTTTTTGGTCAGGCTGACTGAGAGGTGTCCAGTCTGTTACCCATCAATGTCCTGTTTGACAAGATAGATGTTGGGAAACTAGACTAATTGGAGATCCAGGGTATACCTAATGGTGAGGAGTTATCTTACTGATAGTGCATTGAAGGATTTGTTAGGTGCAGCTGGCCACCAGAACAAGGAGGCATACATTTCTCTAAACTAAAGTGGTTGTTTATAAAATGCTTTTATGAAGGATTCATAGATATAGCTTGGTATAGTACCAAGCAGGGATAATTGCAGCTAGGCAGAGTTAATGGTTTCAGGCTGGGGGGAAGTTTGGATTTACAACTTAATTGAACAAGCTGATGTTACAAACATAGGTACCTGAACACAAGTGAGATTTTACAGTCTGATGTTACAACAATGTTACAAACAAAGGCACCCGTAATGTTACAAAGGCATCCCAGCACCCTATCATTAACCACTAGTCATACAGAGAAAGGCAGCTCTTGCCTTTAAGGAGCTTGCAATCTAATGGGGGAGAAAGGCATTACACAAAAGGAAAAATAAGTGAGGGGTGTGGGGTAGAGAAAAGGTACCCACCTCTGGGACAGGATGGAGAATTCCAAAGAAGTGTAGCCAGATGGAAAATAACATAGCCAAAACTGCCTACTAAATTAATCTGAATAGGACATTTTTGATGACCTAAAATACAATTGATGCAGTAAGGGTGGCAGGTAGATGACACAGTAGGCAAAATGCTAGACCTTGATTGAGGAAGACATGAGTTCAAATGCTGCCTCAGATACTTACTAGCTGGGTCACCCTTGGAAAGTCCCTTAACCTCTGTCTTCTTAAGTATTCTCATCTGCAAAATGGGAATAAAAGTAGTGCCTCCCTCCTAGGATTGTTTTGAGAATCAAACTAGATAATATTCTTAAAGCATTTTTCAGACATTAAAGTGCTATGTCCATGCCGGATGTGCAGAGTAGAGATTTCTCCCTAAATGCAGCAACTTTTTGAGCAAGGAGATGATTAAGAGGAATGTAGAAGATTTTGACTGCCCAGCCAAGTGCTACAACACCAACAATTACATAGCTATTTAGTTCTCATTATCTTGCCGTTATCACCCAAATTTGGAAAGAGCATTCTATTTCCCACTTGCTTATACTTTGATTGAGATTTGCATGGGCTAATAGGTTTGTTCATACAGTTTTGGATTCTGTCCATGAACTTTTTTAAAAAAAATGCTATCCCTTCCCAGAGAACTGATGGTGTCTGAATACAGATTGAAGGGTACTTTATAATTTTTTTTCTTTTTCATTTTTTTTGGGAGGGGGAAGGGGTAAGGCAAGACAATTGTGGTTAAGTGACTTGCTCAAGGTCACACAGCTAGTTAAGTGTCAAGTATCAAGTATCTGAGGCAGAATTTGAACTTAGGTCCTCCTGATTCCAGGGCCGGTGCTCTATTCACTACGCCACCTAGCTGCATCGAGTTTAGTTTTAAAATTTAAAAATTTTCCAGAATCAGTATACATTTCCTGTTTCAGCATGCTAAGAGAATCTTAGAAGGTTCTGATGCTTTGTAAGATTTATTTCTCCATATTATGGCATTCAGATGTGCTCTGATGGGAAGGGAATAGTTGTCATTTATTAAATTTCTCTTCAAGAAAGAATGAAGAATACAAATTCAGATGCCCTGTAGCTAACTTGGCCAGGTTATTAAAAACTGCTAAGATGTTTTAGATTTAAACGTTGTGGGCTTTGACCTTAAAAAAATATCTCAATGATTTTCTACAATCATTTATAATGTATTTGACAATGAGAGACGTGTAGTACTGAAAAACTTTTGTAGTCCATGAAAGTGAGGCATTTTAGATTTGGTGGAAAAGGTTTAGAACACTAAGTCAAAGAAAGAACTGGTTAAAGAAGACTCCAAAGTTTCTAAGGAGAGGTCCCTGCTTCACTTTCAAAAAAACCCATTAGAAAATGAATAATAGGTTTTGCCCAGTCACAGTACTGCCGCATCATTTCTATCCTTGGCATTCTGTGCAGGACAGAATCCTTACATGGAGGTGTATGGTCCTCCTGCAATGATATGCCTTTTCTGTAAGCAATTTCTCTGGCATATGAGAGACAGTATGATATCCTAGGAAGGGTACTGGACTCTGGACACTTGTAACTATGGGCAATCACCAGCAATAATGATAGCTAAATAGCTCTCTCTGTGTGCCAAGCACTTTACAATTATTATCTTTTTTGATCCTCACAACAGCTCTGCCATGTGCTATTATTATTCTCATTTTAGAGAGGAGGAAACAGAGGCAAAGACAGGTTAAGTGACTTGCCCAGTGTCACCAGCTAATAAATGTAGGAGGCCAGATTTAAATTCAATTCTTTTTGACTCCAGGCTCCAGTATTCTAGCCCTGTGCCATCTAACTGCCACACTATCTCTTTGGGACTTAATTTTCATATCTCAGAAATAGGGATAATAATAATTGCACCGTCCACCTTGCAGCCTCACAGAGTTTTTGTGCCAAGTGCTTTGTAAACTTTTCAAAGGTCTAGAGAGATGTGAGCTACGATAATTATCTGTAATTGCCTTCTGTAGCTAAGTTTTCATTTTGTTTGGTGGCTTTCAGATTAATGAGTTGCAAAGCCATTTGACGCTATAGTTTTTCTTCCTTATTTTTCTGAGTTGTATTTTCACATAGGCCATTAGTCAGTACCCAAGGAATTCTTTTGTTCTCTTATGGCCACATAAGAACAGGTCTCATATTGTGCCATCTCCTCTAAGGAGTAGACTAAGACCCCAGACATTTACACAGGGTGAATGTCATTAAAGAAAATGAATGACAAAAAGAGCATTATTAAATTCTTATTGCATGGCAAAGCTATGCACTAGAGATTACATGCTAAGCACTAAAGATTACAAATAGGAAATAAAAGAATCTCTATTCTTCAAGGAAGTGAGGTAGTACAATGGATAAAACATCAGGAAGATCCGAGTTCAAATCTAGATTCAAACTCTTATTAGCTGTGTGATCCTGGACAAGTCACTTAGGTTCTACCTGCCTCAGTTTCCTCAACTGTAAAATGGGGGGGATAAAAATAGCACCTACCTCCTAGAGTTGCTATGAAAATTAAGTGAGACAGTATTTGTGGAGCTATTATCACATTACCTGGCACACAGTAGGCACTATATTAAAACTAGCTATTATTATTATTATTTATTATCTCAAGGAGCTCATAATCTTCTGAGATTGATGATATGGAAGGTTTCAGAGGAAAGATCTCATTAGCGGTTACAACAAAAAAGTAGCTGGTAATTAAGTCATTTCCACTGATACAAACCATATCAATTTCTGATGTTGAACCATTTGGCAGTAGCAGGGACTTTGGTGGCAAGAAGTCAGTTTTCTGGACCTCCCACATGTGGATGCTGCAGCATCGACAGAAGCACGTGAGTTACATCTTAAAACAATATATCAAATCTCTAAAAATCTTTCCCTCGCTGTATAAAGTAAGGTCTTCTAAAGCATGACTGGAGAAGGGAATACAGTGGCCACAGCAATGAAAAATCCTGGATTAGGAATCAGGATCCCTGGGTTATCCCTCAAGCTCTAACACTAATTCTCTGTGTGACTGGACAAGACTCTTCACCTGTCTAAATTGTGAAGGGAGGAATTATTTGAACACTCTTAATTTCAAAGAGAGTGAATCTGTTAGGATTAGATATGAAAAACATTAGACATTTGTACTGCGTGTGTATTAGAGGATGAATTACATGGGACTTGCTTGGTGGGAGACTCATAGGGGCTATCCTAGGGAACATGTGCCACAGGTCCCCCTGGAAACTTGCAATGTCTCTGGGGATACATATGGTCCCTTGTCAAAGAACCTTTCTCTTTGAGATGACAAAGTATTCCTTTAGTGGCCCCTTAGAAGAAAGAGTGATTTGCTGAAATAGATAAAATGTTTTGTCTTCTTTATTTTTCAGTCTAAAGATACTTTCCGGAATATCTGAGCCTTTCTCCGAAGCACTGGTGGATGTGTGGGTGAGGAATGGGACAAACATGGATGCCCTTCTCCAGCTCTAGTTGCATATTGATTGTGAGTACATAGCAACTAAAGCACATACCCTGTGTAGTTAAAACCTGAGACTGGCTCTCAGAGCCCTAGTTGCCTCTTTTGTTTCTTTACTCAGTATAAATGACCAAAATGCAATTCCTAGATAAGTGTTTCTAGCCTTGGAGGCCACTTTGTGAGTAAGGAGGACCAGAGTTCCTGGGACCTTAGCTAGTGGCAGACATGTCCCCTGTATCTACAATAACACTTCTTAGAGAAAATAATAATCAATGACTGTAGGCTACGTAAAATTAACCCCTGGCCTGGCTGTTGAGAAGACCTGGATCTAAAGGGAATTGTTTGGACAGTGCAGAGTTGAGGTGAAATGTAAAATGCCCATTCAATTGTCTCATAAGCTTCCTCATATTTAGATTGTTTAAGTCTCAATCTCCTAGTAGAAAAGAAGAATAATTATGTTATGTTTGCTTTTTGTCTTGAGTTTTTGTTCATATGTGCTTGGAAGTCTATACTAAGCATATATATATATTTTCTTCCTTCCTTCCTTCCTTCCTTCCTTCCTTCCTTCCTTCCTTCCTTCCTTCCTTCCTTCCTTCCTTCCTTTCTTTCTTTCTTTCTTTCTTTCTTTCTTTCTTTCTTTCTTTCTTTCTTTCTTTCTGCTTAATACTAAAGAAGAAGAAATATAGAGAAGATGTATAGCAATCCTATGCCTGATCTATATTATATATTGAGTTCCTTTCTACTCCCTCTCTTTTAGTCTGACCCTAAGTATGAATCAAACCCTAGGCTTTAAGTAATTTTCCCTGGGTTTCCAGACTGGAGATATATTATAAAAATGGAAGAAAATAGCCTAATCCTTTCTCTTTGGAGATAAGCCTCCCTGAGGACTGAAGCTCATCTGTGCCCATTTGAATTCAGAACTGAAGACCCCCTATTGGAGAGAGGATGTATTATTCCAGCCATTTGGGTCTTGTTTCTTATAGTTTTCATAAGCTTAGAATTTGATAGAACATGTACTTTATTAACAATATAAGTGAAGTAAATCCAATAAGTATTTACTAAATTCATATTTCCCCTAGGCCCTGTGCTAGATGCTAGGCATCCAAAACCAAAATATAATAAGCCCTGTCCTCAAGGAGCTTACATTCTACTAAATCTATACTACATTCTCATATAAGTAATATATATATGCACATATATACATATACATATATACTTATACAAATACACACACACACACACATATATATATAATAATCAAGATTCTGAGAGGTACAGACAAGGAAGGAGAATATGAAAGTTACATGAGATGCCTTCCTTCTATAAAGACACAGAGGTGGCAGATGGAATCAGCTTCAGAGAACAGTTAATAGTCTGGTTTGACTGGAACTTGGGAGTTTGTGGAGAGGGGTAGCATGAAGTAAGGTAAGATGGGGTGAACCTGATTATGAGGGACCTTAACACTACTGAACTTAAATGATATCATATCTTGGTGTTGTAAGAACAGGCTCAGAGATCTTCCTATACCTCGGTATTATCCAGAAGATCAGCTATCATTGGGTTGTAGACAAGCAGTTTTGCTCCTTAATAGAATTTCTGCCAGTTGGAATGTCAGAGGAATTGTTTCTCACTGTATAGTGAAACACACATACAAAACAGAGCTAATCAGAAATCTGTCTACTCACAGATAAAGGACACAAGAGTGGTAAAAAATTAAGTAGGTTTTCAGGCAAATTGTTTTAATCTTCTTGATTCTAAAGATAACGAATCTGTTTAATGAATTCTTTATGAACACCATTAACAGTCTTTATCTTTAGCGATTGAGAGTGCTTATCTGCAAAGGGTAAAGGCAAAGTCAAATGATAAGGGAAATTAGAGATTGAAAAAAGTACATACAGATGAAGATTAAACTTTAAAGGAGCCAGGCCAATCATTTGCATGGAAGCCCAGGTGCACACAATTTAAACTGGACATACAGGAAAAAATAAGAGCTTAGTGTGCAGGAAAGGAAATTGTAAAATCAGAATCTTTTGTCCAGTATAGTTATGACTGTCAGAGGAGTGTAGCAGAAAGGTAAGAAAATTCTCCAGTTAAGGGATGCAACATAAAGAAACATAGTTGAAAAATATATACCTCAAAATATAGAAAATAGATCTCTGAAAACTTGAATTAGCTGACTGTTTTCAACCCACTAGCGTCTCAGCAATGAGTTCTCACAGGCTGCAAATCTTAGCTGGAAACCACTTTTCTTGAAGGAGAATTGCCTCCACAGCAGTGACTATTTCTTTTACCCCTTCTGGGGATCTCTTTCTACTTTTTCCCAGGAGGACATTTCGATTAATTTTCCCAAATTACTAACAAACCGCTTATAAGATCAATAATTTGGAGGGAAACAAAAAAATGCCCAATTCAATCATTTGGAAAGCCCCATGACTAAGTGATATGACACCTGTGGGGTAAATATACAAATAAAACTTCAGAATATTTGACTTTTCTTTCACTGATGTATACTGAAAGCAATTAGCTGGATTCATATTTTGGGGCTGAAAAAAGGAGGGAAAATACTTTGCTACAAACAAAACTTCCTGAATACAGATTTTAAAATCGTATTTTTCCATGCCTGATAGCTCACTTAGCTACCATAATTTGTTATTTTGTGTGTGACAGGGAAACTTTTATATAACCTGAGAATTTAGTCCAAATCAATCTTGGGATAGCTTTGTATGGAGCTGTTGGTAGTAGTAGAGGGTTTTTTTTTATTAGCATGTAAAGGTTTGCCAAAAAAAAAAAAGTTTTACATATCTGAACCCATTTGATCTTCACAAAAACTTTATGAGATAAGTGCTCTTATTAACCCCATTTTGCAGAGAAGGAAACTAACTGAAGCTAAGAGAGGTTAAAGGATTTGCCCGGGGTCCCAGAGCTAGCAAGTATCTCTAGCAGAATTCACACTTAGGGCTTGCTGATTCCAAGTCCAGAACTGATCATTGTTCCGCTGTTCCAGTTGTGTCCAACTCTCTGACCCCATTTGGGGTTTTCTTGGCAAAGATACTGGAGTCGTTTGCCATTTCCATCTCCAACTCATTTTACAGATGAGGAAACTGACACATACAAAGTTAAGTGATTTATCCAGGATGACACAGCTAGCAAGTGTCAGAGGCTGGATTTGAATTCAGGTCTTTCTGACTCCAGGGTCTGATAATTAAGGTTTAGGTTTTAGTTAAAAATAACCAAGGTCTCTTATTAGAGGGATTAAGAATTCCAGGGGGTTTGTTGTCTGGTAAAACTGGTGAAAACAAATGATTGTTCTGTATATATATTCAGAATATGGGATATATATTCCCCCTGGGGGGGAGGGAAGAATTATTGAGAAAGGTACCTGACTATACTTAAATGTTTCCAATTCTTAAAAAGCTTTACTCTAATTATATATTATCTTTTTGTAGCAGAGCTGATCTGGGAAGCCAATATAATAACAAAAATGACAATGCTACCAAAAGTCATTTACAGCTTTAATGTCCTGTCAATCAAACTATCAAAGTGATACTTTACGCAACTCAATAAAATAATGCCAAAGTTCATTTGGAGAAACAAAATATCTTGATTAACAAGGGAAATAATGAAGAAAAATGTAAAGATGAAAGGGAAATAGCAATTTCAGACCTCAACGATATTATAAAACATCAGTCTTCAAAACCACTGATTTATGATCAGTTAAAAGACAGAGAAGAAGATGAGTGGAATAGATGAGAGAAGAGAGAATCAGGAACAAGGACACTCAACAACCCAGTGTTCAATAAACCTGAAAACATAAATTACTTAGGAAAGATCTCTTTATTTATAAAACAAAACAAAATAAAACCCTGGGAAAAGTAGAAAGAAGCCTCTTACAAATTAGGTTTAGATCAATATCTCACACCATATACCTCAATAAATTGAAAAGGGATATGTGACGTTAAGCTGGACATTTAGAGATGAATTTTTTGACCATCATAATTCATAGAATACCAGGGGTGGGCAGCTTGCAGCCTCAAGGCCACATGAGGCTCAGTGTGGCCCTTTGACTGAATCCAAACTTCACAGAACAAATCCCCCTGATAAAAGGATTTGTTTTGTAAAAGTTGGATTCAGTGGAAAGACCACAGCCAAAAACCTAGAAGACCACATGTGGCCAAGTTTCCCACCCCTAGAATAGCCAGACTTGTAACAACCCAAGAGAGATGCAATTCAACCAGTCCTCTCCAAAAAAACTGAATTCTGAATGGTTGCAGAGGCCCAGACCACTCCTAACTAAGTCAAGACTGTAATACCACCAAATAGAAGTTCGTGGCAAGCTTTGCCCATCCTACTCCATTGTCAGCAACTTAGGACTTCTGCTGAGCCTTCTCTGTCTGAATATTTTCCCCAGAGTCAGTAAAATGCCCCACTTTCTTACGTTCCAATCCCAGGGATACTGGATCCCCAACTACCTAAGAGGAAATGTCTCCAGTCCTAACCTTCCACTGCCTACTCTCTCATCCCTATCCATATTCATCCGATTCTTCTAATGACACACTCCAACGCTGCTTGTTTCCTTTCCCTATGGCCTCTGGAATTTCTGTTCCATAATTAACCAACATTTTCTTGAGCTTCTTATATCTTCCGGATCTCACAGAGACCTAGCTCCCCGATAATTATGTATCCCTGGCCATTTTTTGAGTACTCATTTTAAGTGAGAATGGGTTACATCTCCTTATTCCCTCTGATACACTAGTAATGAAGAGGGGATAAGAATACTCCTTAATGCCATGGCTATTTCCAGACTCTCTGCTTCTATCACTTAGTAACCATTCCTATGCTTAATTTAGGAGGCTACCAGATCACAATTCATTTTTCCTCTTTCCTCAAAGCATCTTCAGTACCTGGTTTATAGTTTTCCTTACCCCAATTTCTACCCTGAAACCAGGGGACTTCACTATATGGTACACACTGATATTCCTTCAAATATGCCTTCCTCTTAATTCCTCAATCTACTCAACTTTCATGAACTACCACTTCTCATCTCCACTTTAGCTACTGAAATGATCCTGCCATCACCTAGAAGTGTTCCACTCCCAAATCAAGAGCTCTGAAATTCCTTTATCTGATCATTTCCTCTTTCTCTTTCCCTTACACTTTCTAAATTTATTCTTTATAGGAAATAGAGTTAGGCAGGTAGGTAGCAAAGATGGATGGAGTACTGTACCTAGAATCAGGAAAACCTGAGTTCAAATCTAACCTCAGAGACTTATTAGCTGTGTGACCCTGAGCAAGTAAGTTATTTAACCTCTTGTTGCCTTAATTTCCTTATCTCTAAAAGGGGGATAAGAATAGTACCTACTCCCAAGGATTGTGGAGAGGATCAAATGAGATAATAATTTTAATGCACTTAGCACAGTATCTGGCACATAGTAATTGCTCTCTAAATGTTCCCCATCATTGTTATTTCCACTTTGAGCCCCATTCCTCCCTCCCTCCATCCCTCAGTACTTTCCCAAATTGCCATAACCATTCCAGCATCACTTTCTTCTCTCCTTATTTTGAGTCTTTAGTTGACGACTACAACTCTTTGTTATTCTTTATTCTTAAATCTTTTTTCCTATTGTCACTTACAACTTGTCATATCCGAAGCTGTATTACTTCCACTTCCTTCACCCCTATTCACATGATGCTGATGAACAAAGCTGGAGAAAATCATGGAACCGTGCTGACTACAATTTTAGGATATTGAATCTCAACTGGGCTCTCACTACAGCAATCTTTCTATTCCTTTTTAATTGAGCCTTTGTCCCACTTCTCCCAACAGCTGTTCTAAACATTCTCTTCTCTTCTGAAACCTCTCATACCATCCCTCCAATGCCCCATACAGGTGAAAACTTTTCCTCCTAATTCACATAGAAAATAGAGGCCATTGGCTGGGAACTATTTCTTCTCTCCTCTTTATCACATAACTCCTTGACATCATCCCAATCATGTCTTATGAAAAAATGGTCCATTTCATTTCCAGAGTCAATCCCTTGATATGGTATCATATTATCATAGTATGAGATTTGTAGATAGAAAGGACATTAAAAGTTATCCAGAGCAGCCCCCTCATTTAATGGATAGAGAAACTGAGGCCCAGAGGGAAGAATACCTTGGCTTACAGGGACAGCATTAAAGAAGAAAAACTAAATCAGAAAATAAGGAGAGGAAAGCCTTAATGGAAGAGAATTCTCTGAGGCTAATTACTATGAAAGTTGCCCAAGAGGAAATCAAAATTGTGTGTTGGGACAGGAGACTGAACCTCCTAACATCTTTAGAGTTAGCTAAATTTTCTTCTTTGCTTTCTGAAATCATGCCCAGAACCCCAAACTTCCCTAACATGTACCCTTGATTCTGACTCCCATCCTCTTCTATGCAAATTGCTCCCACTATTATCTCTCCTTTATCCATCTACTGATTCCTTCTCTACTGCTTAGAAACCTGCCCAAGTCTCCCTCCCACTTAAACCAAACAAATAAAAACCTCTCACTGGACCCTCTTCTTTCTCAGCTAAACTTGAAAAAGTTGTGTTTACTTTGAGTTGCATTCACTCCTTTTCCTCATTCTAAATAGGTTATGATAGAACTTCGTATCTCATTAGTGAGCTGAATTTGCCCTTTCCTATAAGTGTTCCACTCCCAAATCAAGAGCTCTGAAATTCCTTTATCTGATCTTTTCCTCTTTCTCTTTCCCTTATACTTTCTAAATTTATTCTTTATAGGAAATAGAGTGAGGCAGGTAGGTAGCACAGTGGACGGAGTACTCCTTAATCTCATAATTGACAAATATCTTAAGTACTTTTTTCCAAGTGTCATCTTTCCACACTGTTTGGTGCTGTTAACCACGCCCTCCTCCAATAATCTCTCTACTCTCCAGGTTTTCTTGACACTTTTCTCTCTTGGTTCTCCTCTGCCCTCTTTAAACTGTTTTTCTCAGTATCTACTTAGGCTCATCACCTATGGGATGCCCCCAACTGTGGGTGTGTCATAGTTTTGTCCTGGGTAGCTCTTTTTTTTTCTCAAAGGATAGTGGAGCAATGAAAAAATGGATATGAGCAGGCTGCAATACATAACAAGTAAGGAATTACAAAGGAGAACTGGAATAAATGATATCATCAAAGATGACCAAGTGAGACATAAAACAGGGAGACATATCTATCCTGGGGCTTCTGTTTCTTCTCAGAGGAGAATAGAGAAGTGAGCAATGGAGAAATATCACAAGTGTTTGCCACTGTCATGAAAGATGTTTAATGAAGGATCTAATTAAAATTAGGTTTCCTAATGAACTCCTCTCATTGCTCACATTTGCATGTGATTTTGTCCTAATTACATTAAGCCCCAGAACATAGTTGAACCTCCTAAATGAATTTCACCATTACTCTAAAGAGTTTGGCTTAGTAAGCCTACATAGGAAAGCCCAAGTTAATGAAGTGTCTTGATTTCCAGATATCTTTTAATGTCAATATTGTTTGAATGTTCCCACATGACTATGAATCATGGAATTCCACAAACTCTAAAAACTCAAAATTACAGGTCACTCAAAGGACAACGGAATGATGTATGATAGGTTGCAACATATTACCAATGGCCAACTGTGTATAAGAAGCAGTATGAAAGATATAATTAAAGCAATATGTAAGTGGAAGAAGAGATAAACTTATGACATGGAGCAAATGAGATGATAGATGGAAAGGCCTCATACTGCAATGGTACCAACATAATATCAAAAGATCTCCAAAAAATTAAAAGCATCCATGAAGAAAAATTTTTGGTTGGACATGGACAGTTGTACAGAACTAAAGTTATACAGAATAAAAGCTTTACCAGAATGCATCATAAAAGAGTTGTACAGAAAATAAAGGTAGGGGTTGGCTATGATCTATTGGTGGTGGTGGTGATGGTGGTGAGTCATTTGAGTGTTCTTGACAAAGATACTGGAGTTGTTGCCATTTCTTTCTCCAGTTCATTTTAGAGATGAAGAAACTGAGGCAAAGAGGTTAAGCAACTTGCTCCAGATCACCAAGATAGTAAGTGTTAGACTGAATTTGAACTCTGAAGATAAGTCTTCCAGAGTCCAGGCTGATCACTCTACCTACTGTGGTTCCTTTGGAGAAAATAGCTATGTTTATGAGATCCCAGGTCCAATGAATATTTGAAGTTTTTAAAGCAACCATAGGGTACATTTTTCCTTCCTCTATCTGAGCAGGGTCCATCTTACTATCTGCCTCTGCCTTTCAATTTATGGGTATATGAAGTACACATGAGGTAACCATGGTTTCTGTCAAAGCATTAAGCTTTCTATTTGAAGTTTATTTGAAGCATAGTTCCAGTTACTATATTTTAAGATTGCCTAGCAAATTGGACTTAACTATGATATTCTGCTTCATGGAAGTTCCATCAGTATTTGAAGGGCATATACTCTGTCATCATTTATCTAAGACTTGTCACACCTTGTGATAACATATTTAGAGGAAATTCTGCTCATGCTGTTTCCGGATTCTTCTCCCTATGAAACTCATTGCTAAATATTTTGCTAAGAAATGTCTTTCTTAATAAAATAATTAGTCTATTCTGGCTTCTTATTAATGACCCTATGAACACAATTCTTTAATGCATTCATTTTCTTTTTCAAATACATTTTATTGATTTCCCTTGTTTTTGTATAACCTCCATTTCTCAATGTACCACTCCTTCCTTCTTCCTCCCAGAGAACTATTACTTATAACAAAAAATAAAAAGAGAAAAAGAATAATCAAAACTCATCAGCATATCAAAAAAGCTCCACACTATATTCAGCATTCCACCTCTGTAGGTAGGGAAAGAGGTGCAACATAGTCACTTTCATTTTAAAATTAAATTGTATTTTTTAATGAACAAAAATCTATTTTCTCTTCCTTCTCTCTATCCTTTCTCCATTTAAAAAATACAAATAAAATATCTCTTCAAAGAAAATTTTGCCAAGCTGTCATTTTGTCTATCCAGACTGCATCTTCTAGCCCCTATAAGGCTAGTAGGGATCACCTTGTCTGAGTAGTTATGATAGTTTTGAGTTTTTCCTTATGTTCCTCCTTCAAGAGGAAACATGGATTCTATGACTCTTAAGGCTCAAATAACCAAGATCCAAAAGAGGGATGTGATGCTGAAGGTCTAGGTAGGCCATCTCCAACTAAAGAATGTAATTTTGTAGGGATGGCTAGTGATCCTCAAAGGGTAGAACACTCGATCTCTAAAACAGTCTTTCAGGGTTGCAGACTGTGGATTTACACGGTATTTGCTGCCTTCATGGCCCAGACTCAGATGTTTCTGGAACCATAGCTTAACCCTAACCACTGGTCCAATATCATATAGGTCTTATCAAGGTCAAGTGAGCTTCTGGAACATGTCATATATTACTTAAACTTATCTACTTCATGGTGATTTTGTGGTCTTTATCTAGGAGACCCAAAAGGTCTCTCCTTTATTGAAACTGGAAACTGAGATATCAGAAGATTCCCTCCAGAGCTATGTTGTTTTCAATCATCCCTGTGTCTTGCAACATCTCTATTCACATCACCATTGGCATTCTTGGGGTATGTTGTACAAAAGCCAGATGGAGTGAGGATGGAATCTCCTTTGTTTTTTAATGGAAAGTCTTCATTCAGGTTATCACATTGCCCTCATGCCCCATCTCTGAAACTTTACATCCTGTGTTGAGTGGGTTAGGATAATGATGCTTCAGAGTCACCATATTGGTCAGGGAATTCATTCAAAATAGTGGGGGAGCAGGATGTAGATGAGAATTTAATGGAGAATACCTCTGTTTATTTAGAGCTGAAAAAAGCAGATCAGGAGATCTGATAAGTCCAAGCCTCAAGTGGGAAATGTGTGCAAAGTGCTAATAACGGAGCAAGTCGCTAGAATGAACAGATTAATCAAGCAAGGGTCCAGGACATATAAGAATTCAGTGAGACTGGACTATGTGAGTTCACTAAGCTGATGGCAGCAGAAATATATTTTGAATGTTAGCAGAATACCATGAATTATTAGTCTTTTCGATCCATTGTACCACCAGCAATCTGATCTCCCAATGAGTTTGTTGGGAAGCTAGGTGGTGCAGTAGATAGAATGGCAGGCCTGGAGTCAGGAAGGCTCCACTTTCTGAGATCAAATCTGGCCTCAGACACCTACTAAATCTGTGACCCTGGGCAAGTCACTTGACCCTGTTTCCCTCAGTTTCTTCATCTGTAAAATAAGCTGGAGAAATGGTAAACCACTGCAATATCTTTGCAAAGAAAACCCCTAAATGGGATCTGTTGAACAACAACAACAATCAGCTGGTACTGAAGCTCTTAGTGATATCATTCCAAATAGATAATTATACTAGCTTAGCTTACATTTAATTGGTGTTGTAAGATCAGCAAAGCACTTTATATACACGAACACATTGTGTAGCTAGAATGTAACACAATTAGCCATGACTCATTTTAACACTGTCAAATTAGATCTAAATGTAAGCAGGCTTTCCAGACTTCAAATATTAGGAATCCAAGTGCCAATTTTGTTGATGGGAGATTTTTAAACCTCCTCGCTCCCCCACCCCATTCCAGTCTAGTAAAATGTTAAGCTCTTTGAGGCCAAGGACTAATTAGCTTTGGACTTTGTATTCCTTGAACCTAGCAGGGTACCTTCACTATAATGCACAGCTAATAAATGCTTATTGAATTAAACTGGATCTCCTTCCAGGAATTCCACAAAAGAAAGTAGACAATGTAGACCTGTTCCATTATTGTCAGGCCACTCTTTGTATACTGTCTGTTCCCAAAACCCATTGTACTAAGTTCTGGGGTTCCAAAGTATGGAAAGATAAAAATCACATAGAAAGAGTTGAATACCCTCAAAAATCTTTGAAAGTCATTCATCCAGTTTGAAAAGGAACAGGTGACAAGCAATAATAAAGCCCTGGTGCATCACCCTTCACACACACACACACACACACACACACACACACACACACACACACACCATCTACTAAAGAAACAAGGCCCAGAGGTGCCCAGAGGTATTAAATATAAATGAAGTGTAAACAAAGTTAAACTTCAAGGATTAAAAAAGGTCAAGATCTGTCAAGACAATATCAGCAAAGCAGAAGAAAGTCTGAAGGGTTTTCAGGCTCTGAAACAATCTATTAACATCAAGACCCTGATGAAAAACTAGATCAGCAGCCACGTTTTCTGTCCTTCACAGTTTTCAGCATGGCTCATAGATGTACGCTGGGCTTCCTTAGTCTTTGTGAAAAGGTGGAGCTTTTTGGAACTTCAAAAGATACAGTGCAACCCCAAGAACTTCACTGTGCCTTGAAAATAGCAACTACAAAATTTAAAAAAAAGGAAGGAAGGAAGAGAGAAAGAGAAAAAGGAAAGAACAAGAAAGGTAGAAAGAAAAAGGAAAGAAGAAAGGAAGAAGAAAAAGGAAAGAAGGAAGAAAGAGAAAGAAATGAAGGAAAGGAAAGAGGAAGAAAAAAGGAATAATAGTAGAAAGAAAGAAGTGAAGGAAGAAAAACAAAGAAAGAAAGGAATAAAAAAGGAAGGAAGGAAAGGGAGGGAAAAAGATGGAAGGTAGGGGAAGGCAAGAAGGGAGGGAGGGAGAAGGAAAAAAGGTAGCAAGTGAAAGAAAGGAAGAAGAAAAGGAAGGAAGAAGAAAGAAAATGAAAGGAAGTAAGGAAAGGATAGAAGAAGGGAAAAGGATGAATAGTAGAAAGAAAAAGAAAGAAATGAAGGAAGGAAAAGAAAGGAAGACGGAAAAATAACGGAAGAAAAATAAAAAAGAAAAGAGGCAAGGAAGGAAAGAAGAAAGGGAGAGAAAGAGGAAGAAATGGAATAGAAAAAAGCTTATAGGAACCAAAGAAATCAGGACTCTGAGAGTCAGGAGCCCTGAATTCTAGTCTAGACATTACCACAAACTAGCATTGTGGTCTTGAGCGAATCATTCAAACTTGCGGGGGCTCAACGGTTTTATCTGACTTTTTCTATTTATATCCCCGGAACTTAGCACAGGGCTTAGCACATAGAAACGACTTAATAAATGTTTTTTTCATTTTCTTATTCATTCATTCACTCATTCATTTGTTCACCTGCAAAAGTAGACAGTGACCATTGTTACAGCTACATTGTGGGGTTATTATAAGAAGTTGAAAAAGACAGAAAAGAGCTTTGAAAAATATAAAATGAACTACAGAATAAAAGGTACTCCTTTTCCTTCAATACTTCCAATGAGCTATGATTTCACAGAGAAAGAGAAAGTTTGCTAATCTGTTTTTGTGTAACGGCACTTTGGTAGTCTGGTAAATCCTACGGACCCCTTCTCTTAATAATATTTTTTAAATGCATAAAATAAAACAACACAACTACAAAGGAAATCAGTTATACTGAAATACAGTTATCAAAACATTAAAAACCAAGTTCACAGACCCTGAGTTAAGAACTCCTGAATTAAGAGATTGCAACCCTTCTATGGCTTGATAGGCAGCCTTCGTGAGTCGCTATGGCCAAATTATTAATCACTTAGTGGTCAACATGCTGATGAGGCTCTCTGAACTTGACCAGTCTGTTCCCTGAATGTAGTCTATAGCTGAGTCTGTAATTAAAAGCTTTCCAACTTGGTAGGACTAGCTGAACCTCACTCTCTCTCCACTGGCAAAGCTTTGAAAAGTCAGGGACATCGGATTATGAATTTAGAGGAAACTTGGTGATTGCTAGGTTGTATTAGTACTGTTCCACTGCAATTTATGGTTTTCAAATTGTTTTTCCATCTCTTTGAATTTCTCATAAATCCCCTTGAATATTGTTATCATCCCTAATAGCAATAATAAAAGCCCTAGTAATATGGTACTTTGTGCTTACATTATATATTTAGCTTGGTGTTTTCATTGCATCTCAGAACCACAGGTAGAAATTCTTTTACCTTTGGTGAAACAATGGGGAAGGGAAGAATTGGTGATGCAGAGGACATTCCCACTGCAGGTGCAGTTGTGTGGGACGAGGAAACACTTGTTTCCCCAGAGTCAGTTCTCACTGACATGGGAGTTATGAGAGGAATTTAGCCCTAGGTGAATGGAACCACAGGAATGAGATCCTGGGAGTGCTGTCACACAGGGACAGTGCTCTTTGCAAGGAAGGAGATATGCCTCTTTGGATATTGATTCCATGAAATAAAGTCCCATTCACTTACTATTAATTAACAAGAAAAACAACAATACTTGAGACAACTAATTGGTGCATTTGGGTCTGGAGTCAGGAAGACTCATGTTTATATCCACCCTCTGACACTTACTAGCTGTATGACCCTGGACATGACACTTAAACTGCAGTCTGCCTCAGTTTCCTCAACTATAAAATGAAGAAAATAACAACAATTGCCTTGCTGAGTTGTTGTGAGGATCAAATAAGATTATATATGTATATGTGTGTATATATGTATGTGTATGTGCGTGTATATCTATCTATATCTATACATCTATCTATTTCTATACATACATATATTGCTTAGCACAGTGCCTAAGACCACATTCTATGTCTATAGGTCCACAATATGGCTTGGACATATGTTTTCATGCTTATCTCCAATAACTCACCTCCCCAAACCCTTCCCTGCACCCCAACGGGTCTATTCACTATTTATTTTTGTTCATATTTTCCCCACTAAATGTTCCCTTCCCATTCTATCTGCTATACTAATCCAAATATAATCCACCTTTCAACACCCAGATCAAATCATTCCTTCTCTTCCACCAATGTAAAAATGTCTCAGCCTTCCAACACCCAATGACTTCCCCCTTCTCTTCATGCTTACTGTACATACAGTCAGCGGTAAGCATTTCACAGTTAACCAAAATGTATTTTGAATTGTTCTATCAAACTGATATTTCTCTCTTGAATTAGTATTTAATTTTACATGTGATAATTTCTTATTTCCCTAAATAAATTGTGATTTTTTTTTGACAGCATGCCAAGAGTCTTATGTTTCATGTATACTGTGAGCTTTCTTTACATCCCCAGCACTCAGTACAGTGCCTGGCACATAGTATAAATACCAGGTGATTGACTATAACATGTGCTATAACACTGTGCTATATAAACTTACAAAAACAATGTGTGTTTTTAGGATTAGTCATTTTCTCCCACATTAACACTTTACTTTTTTTTACTTTTAACATTTATTTTTAAAAAAAATTTTGAGTTTCATGTTCTCTCCTTTGCCTCTCCCCCTCCCCCGCCATTGAGACAGCAGGCAATATGATGTCAATTATATATGGTAAGTCATGCAAAACACATTTCCATATTAGCCATGTTGAAAAAAAAACACGATAAAGAGAAACATAAAGAAAGTGCTTCAATCAGCACTCAGAGCTCATCAGATCTCTCTCAAGGGGTGGATAGGATTTTTCATCATGAATATTTTGAAATAAACTTGGATCATTGTATTGATCAGAATGGCTCATCACTATTAATCCAAATTAATGTCTTCTTTAGTTTCTGTGATGCCATAATCTATGATGAAAAAATGCTCATATAAATATATATAAACATAAATAAGCGATCAAGGGAATTAGGATAATTAGACTTTCATTGACAAAGATGAAATGATATGGTAGAAACACTATGCTTCTGTTTTTCTTCTAACCTAAGGATTTTAAGTTGACTTGATAGCTAATACTTGAAAGTCCTGTTACCATGGAGTTAGGAAGTGCTGAAATGTGTGAATTCTAACCCTAGTCAGCATGAGACTGTCTGTACCCTGTCAACCCAGCCCGGCTATCTTTGTCTCCAAATAGATTCCTGAGAGAAATGTTTTTAACTGAAGGACACACTGAAAAGCATCTCTCTTGTTATAATGAGGATACTTGTGGCCAAGTAGCTGTAAACATGTTGAAATCAGAGACTAATAAGAGTCTATGTGTGTGCATGGAGCAAAACAATGTCTGACTAAAATACATTAAAATCAAGTATCACTGCTGTGTCCAAATCAATGTATCCATTCCTTTTGTGATTATGTGGATGGATATATACAACTCCCCCTAAGAGGGCCTGATGGAAGGAGGCAGAGCCAAGATGATGGAGTAAAAACAGCAATTTACCTGAGCTTTCCCCCAAACTATTTCAAACATTTTAAAATAATGCCATAAAACAATTCCTGAAGCAGCAGAGCTCACAAAAATGGTAAAATAAATAAAAAGTTAAATTAATTTTAAAGAATGTAAAATAATTTTGCAGCCAAAGACAATTTAGAAGATCAATAGAAGAGGTCTGTCATACGAAGGTGAAAGAGGAGCATAGTCCAGGGCAGGTCATGGCAGCACAGACCCAGACCCAGACCTAGCAAAGCAGGAGCAGGCCTTGGGAACCAGTGAATCAGCAGCTGCTTCTGGAGCTCCCAGACCACAAATAATAATGGGATCTCAGTCCTGGGTGGCAGTCCTATGGTGAGAAGGAATACTAGCATACCAGAGTTTGTAGCCACAGTGGAGCAAGGACCCTCCTCGTGCTTCCAGGGCAGAAAAGAGTGCTTGTGGTCACCCAGAGACCAGACTACAGGCCAGGAGAGGAGTAAACACTTCTCCCAAGATCATACCATGTTGGAAGAACTAAAAACTTACAGGTCCCTAGAAGTGTCTCTGAAAACAGCTGCACAAAACCCATGAAACTTGGGACAATGCACTCTCCACCCTGGAAGGAGAGTCATACTTTCACTAAGAGTTAAAAGCTAAGAAACAGACTGAGAAAACAAGCAAAGAACAGCAAAAAATTTGACCATAGAATGTTACTATGGAGACAAGAAAGATCAAAACACACACCCAGAAGAGGAAAACAAATTCAGAGCTCCTTCACCCAAAGCCTCCAAGAAAAATATGAATTTGTCTCAGGCCAAGGAAGAGTTCAAAAAGGATTTTGGAAAACAAGAGAGGTAGAGGAAAAGTTGGGAAGAGAAACCAGAGTGATGCAAGAAAATCATGAAAAATCTTGGTAAAGGAGACACACACACACACACACACACACACACACAAAATACTAAGGAAAACAACACTTTAAAAAAATAGGCTAGACCAAATGGTAAAAGAGGTACAAAAATTCAATGAGGAGAAAGACAAATGCCTCAAAAAAGTAGAATTGGCTAAATGGAAAAGGATGTCCAAATCTCACTGAAGAAAATAATTCCTTAAAAATAAGAATGGAGCAAATGAAAGCTAATGACTTTATGAGAAATCAAGAGACAATAAAGCAAAAAAAAAGAATTTTAAAAAGTAGAAGACAATACAAAATATCTCATTGGAGAAACAATGGACCTGAAAAATAGAACCAGGAGAGATCATTGAAAATTATTGGACTACCTGAAAGTCATGATAAAAAACAAAAACCAAAACCTAGAAATCATCGGTCAAGAAATTATCAAGGAAAACAGCCCTGATATTCTAGAATCAGAGGGTAAAATATAAATTGAAAGAATCCACCTATCACCTCCTGAAAGAGCTACCAAAATAAAAACCCCTAGGAATATTATAGCCAAATTCCAGAACTCTCAAGTCAAGGAGAGAATATTGTTTGCAGTCAGAAAAAAAAAATTCAAATATTATGGAGCCACAGGCAAAATAACACAAGATTTAGCAGCTTCTATATTAAAGGATCAGAAGGCTTGGAATATAATATTTCAGAGGTCAAAGGAGTTAGAATTACAACAAAGAATCACCTACTCAGTAAAACTGAGTATAATCCTTCAGGGGAAGAATGGAAATTTAATGAAATAGAGGATTTTCAAGCATTCTTGATGAAAAGACCAGAGCTGAATAGAAAACTTGGCTTTAAAATACAAGACTCAAGAAAAACATAAAAAGGTAAACAGGAAAGAGAAATCTTAAGAGATTTAATAAGGTTAAACTGTTTACATTCCTACATGGAAAGATGATACTTGTAACTCATAAAAACTTTCTTATTATTATGGCAATTAAGAGTATATATGGACAAATGGAACAGATGTAAGCTGAATATCAGGGGATGGTATCTACAAGGATAAAATTAAGGGGTGAGGAAGAGGAATGCACTGGGAGAAAGAGAAAGGAAGAGGCAGAATGGGGTAAATTATCTCCCATAAAAGAGTCAAGAAAAATGTTTCATAGTGGAGGGGATGAGTGGTGAGGTGAAGGGGAGTGAGTGAACTTTTACTCTCATCAGAATTGGCTAAAAGGAGGGATAACATACACACTCAGTTGGTTACAGAAATCCATCCTACCTTACGGGAAAGTAGTAAGGGAAAGGATAAGAGAAGAGGAGGGGGTGGGTTGATAGAAGGGAGGACAGATTGGGGGAGGGAGTAGACAGAATCAAAACACTTTTGAGCAAGAATAGTGTGAAAGGAGACAGAGATAGAATAGATGGTGGAGAGAGAGAATAGGATGGAGGGAAATACATTTAGCAATCATAACTGTGAAAAAAATTTGGAGCAAATTTCTCTATTAAAGGCATTTTTTCTAGAATATATAGAGAAAGGAGTCAAATTTATAAAAATAGGAACTATTGCCCAATTGATAAATGATCAAGAGATATGAACAGTTTTTAGATGAAGTAATCAAAGTTATGTTTAGCCATATGAGAAAGTGCTCTGAATCTCAATTGATTGGAAGAATGTAAATTGAAACAACTCTGAAGTATTTTGTTAACATCTATAAGATTGGCTAATATGTCAGGAACAAAGAATGATAAATGTTGTAGGGAATGTGGGAAAAATGAGACATTAACACTCTGTGGTGGAGTTGTGAACTAACTCAATTCTTTTTTCTTTTTGCACTTAATAGTATTTTATTTTTTTCCGGTTACATGTAAAGATAGTTTTCAACATTCATTTTTGTAAGATTTTGAGTTCCAAATTTTTTTCCCTCCCTTCCTTCTTTAACCCCTCCCAAAGACAGCAAGCAATGTGATATAGTCCATACATGTACATTCATGTCAAACACATTTCCTCATTAGTCATATTGTGAAAGAAGAAATAGAACAAAAGGGGAAAACCATGAGAAATAAAAAACAAAAAACAAAGTGTAAATAATATGCTTCAATCTGCATGCAGACTCCATAGTTCTTTTCTTCCCCTTTTTCTTTTGTTTTATTCTTGATTTTTGTTTTCACAAGTAGTCAAAGTTAAATTAATTGATACAGCAACCCCATCTGACAACATACACCACATGTCAGATCTGTAGACCCTCACCTCTCTACTAAAAGGAACAAAGTATGTTTTATCATCTCTATGAGGAAGAAAGTGTCCATTACAATTTGTTAGATTTTGATTGCTTAAGTGTTGTTATAATTTGTATTAGTGTAGTCATATATATAGATCTATCGTCTCTGCTTTCTTCATTCTGTATTTCACATTCTTCTCAACTTTCTGTGAATTGCACATAATTGTTGTTTCTTATGGTATGATAATAATGCATAGTATTAATAAAACAACAGTTTACTCAGTTAATGGAAGCCCATTTTGCTTCCATTTTTGTTGCTTTTGCAATCAGTGCAGGATTTTTAAAAAATTAATTGATTTATTTTTAGATTCCAACATTCACTTCCACAAAATCTTGAGTTCCACATTTTGTACCCATCCCTCTCCTCCTCCCATGAATGTGTGCATTCTGATTACCACTTCCTTCACTCTGTCCTTCCTTCTCTCACCCCCCCGCTTCTACCATTCCCCCTTCTATTATTCCCTTCCTCTTCTGTTTTCCTGTAGGACAAGATATATTTCTATACCTTGTTGCCTGTATATCTTATTTCCCAGTTGTTCTGGGAATTGTTAACATTTGTTTTTAAAACTTTGAGTTCCAAATTCTCTCCCTTCCTCCCTTCCCACCCAGCCTCATTGAGAAGCCAAGCAATTCACTATAGGTTATATATGTGTAGTTATGTAAAACACTTCCATAATAATCATGTCGTGAAAGACTATATTCCCCTCCATCCTGTCCCAGCTCCCTATTGACTCTATTTTCTCCTTTGATCCTGCCACTCCTCAAAAGTGTTTTGCTTCTGACTACCTCCTCCCTAAACTGCTCTTTTTTCTATCATTCCCTCTTTTCTTATCCCCTTCTCCCCTACTTTCCTATAAGGTAAGATAGATTTCTATATTGAATTGAATATATATGCTATTCCTCCTTAAGCCAAATCTGATGAGAGTAAGCTTCATTCATTCCCTCTCACCTCCTCCTTCTTCCCCTCCACTTCTTGCCTCTTTTGTATGAGATAATTTTCCCCATTCCACCTCTCCCTTTCTCCTACTCCAAGTACATTCTTCTCTCACCCCTTAATTTTATTTTTTTTATATCATCCCTTCATATTTAACTTACCTTATGCCCTCTGTCTATATATGTGTGTGTGTGTATGTATTTTTACTCCTCTCCTAGCCTGTGCTTTGGTCTGTGAGTGACCACAAACAGTATCTTCTGCCTTGGAACTGTAAGGAGGACTCTCTCTCCACTGCTGCCACATGTTCCACCATGTCAGCACTCTTCTTCACCCCAGAACCATCACCTAGGACTATGACCCAGATCCAAGAACGAGCAAAGCAAGAGAATTCTGCCTTAGCACCAGCAAAGAGATCCCTGCAATCCCCCTCTTATCAACTTCTTAATCCTCCCACTGTCTATGGATTGAAAGTTTTAAAAGCAGCCTCTGCTGACGCTGCCCCAGGGCTGGTGCCAGATTCACACTTCTCTCTCACCCAGATCCAATAGCCCTTTCCTACTGATCTTCTAAGTAGTCTTTTGCATTTGTGGGTTGAGACGTCTAGAAACTCCCACAGTTGCCCTGGACTGCCAATTCAGTACCCTGGAGCATGCTCTGGGTTTGCTGGGGCCTGGTCTGTGATGGTATGTTTTGGTCTGGACTGTGCTCTTCTGTTAGCTCTGTGCAATAGACCTTTTCTGTTGTCCTTCCAGCTTGTCTTGGGTTGGAAATTTGTTTCACTGTCATTTTGTGGGTTCTGTTGCTCCAGAATTTATTTAGAGTCATTTTTTACAGGTATTTGGAGGAGTTTGGGGGAAAGCTCAAGCAAGTCTCTGCTTTTACTCCATCTGTCATCTTGGCTACAATCCCCAGACTCCATAGTCCTTTCTCTGGGCGAGGTTAGCATTTTCCATCATAAGTCTTTTGGAATTGTCTTGGATCATTGCATTGTCGAGAACTAAGTCTATCATCACTGAGCATCAAACAGTGTTGTTTATAGTGTGCACAATGTTCTTATTTGCACACTTCACTCAGCATCAATTAAGCTAAGTTTTTCCAGGTTCTTCTGAAATCTGCCTGCTTACCATTTCTTATAGCACAATTACATTCATATACTACAACTTGTTCAGCCTTTCCCCAATTGAAGGGCATCCCCTCAATTTCTAATGCTTTGCACAACAAAAAGAGCTGCTATAAATATTTCTGTAAATGTGGGTCTTTTTCCCTCTTTCATGATCTTGTTAGGATTCAGACATAGTAGTAGCATTGCTGGATCAAGGAGTATGCACGGTTTGACTGTCCTTTAAGCATAGTTCCAAATTGCTCTCCAGAATGGTTGGATCTGTTCACAACTCTACCAATAATGCATCAGTATTCCAATTTTTCCATTTCTTCTCCAACATTTATCATTTTCCTTTTATATCATATTAGCCAATTTGATAGGTCTTAGATGGTACCTCAGTATTGTTATGATTTGCATTTCTCAAATCCATATTTATTTAGAGCATTTTTTCATGTGACTATAGATTAAATTTCTTCATCTGAAAACTGCCTGCTAATATCCCTTCATCATTAATCAATTGGGGAATGACTTGCATTCTTACAAATTTGAGTCAGTTTTCTATATATTTTAGAAATTAAGCCCTTATCAGAAACACTGGCTATAAAAATTGGTTCCCATTTTTCTGCTTTCCTTCTAATCTTGGTTGCATTGGATTTGTTTTTGCAAAAACTCTTAAATTTAATGCAATTAAAACTATCCATTTTGTATTTCATAATGTTCTCTGTCTCTTGTTTGGTCATAAATTATTCTCTTCTCCATAGATCTGATAGGTAAACTATTCCTTGCTTTCCTAATTTGTTTATGGTATCACCCTTTATGTCTAAATCATGTACCTATTTTGACTTTATCTTGGTGTAGGGTGTGGGATGTTGGCCTGTGTCTAGTTTATGTCATATTATTTTCCAGTTTTCCCCACAGTTTTTGTCAAATAGTGAGTTCTTATCCCAAAAGCTGGGTCTTTGGGTTTCTCAAACAGTAGATTACTATATAATCATTGACTACTGTGTCTTCTGTACCTAATCTATTCCACTGATCTACCACTCTATTTCTTAGTCATTACCAAGTAACTTTGATGACTGCCACTTTATGATATAGTTTTAGATTTGGTACTCCTAGAAACCTTCCTTTGCATGTTTTTCATTAATTCCCTTAATATTCTCAAACTTTCATTCTTCCAGATGAATTTTGTTATTATTTTTTTAGCTCTATAAAATAATTTTTGGTAGTTTAATTGGAATGGCATTTAATAAGTCACTTTATTTAGGTAGAATTGTTATTTTTTATTGTATTAACTCAGCCTACCATGAGCAATTGATATTTGTCCAATGGTTTAAATCTGACTTCATTTTTGTGAAAAGAATTTTGTAATTGATACATATAGTTCCTGAATTTGTCTTGGCAGGTAGGCTCACAAATGTTCTATATTGTCTACAGTTATTTTCAACGGAATTTCTCTTTCCATCCCTTTTTTCTGGTCTTGGTTGGTAATATATAGAAATACTGATGATTTATGTGGGTTTATTTTATATCAACTTTGCTTAAGTTGTTAATTGTTTCAAGTAGTTTTTTAGCTGCTTCTCTAGGATACACAAAGTATATCATCACATCATCTGTAAAGAGTGATGACCTGTTCTAACTACTTCCATTTCTTTTACTTCTCTTGCAGCTAAAACCAATATTTCTAATACAATATTGAATGATAATTGTGATAATAGGCATCCTTATTTCACACCTACTTTTCTTGGCAATACTTCTAGCATATCCTCATTACATATAATGATTGCTAATGGTTTTAGATATTGCTGCTTATCATTTTAAGGAAAACTCCATTTATTTCTATGATCTCAAGTGTTTTTTTTTTTTTAAATGGAATGGCTGTTGTACTTTGTCAAAAAGCTTTTTCAGTGTCTACAGAGATAACCACATCATTTCTGATATTTTTGTAATTGCTATTGTCAAATACTCTGATAGTTTTCCTAATATTGAACTGGCTCTGCATTCTTGGTATAAATCTCATGTGGTCATAGTATGTTATCCTGGTGATAAATTATTCTAATCTCTTTGCTAATATTTTATTTAAAATTTTTGCACCTATATTCATTAGGGAAATTGTTCTATAATTTTCTTTCTCTGTCTTTTGGCTTTTTCTGGTTTAGGTATCAGTAACATATTTGCGTCATAAAAGGAATTTGGTAGGACTCCTTTGCCTATTTTTCAAAATAATTTGCATAGTATTGGAACTAACCATTCTTTAAATATCTGGTAGATTTCACCTGTAAATCCATCTGACCTTGGAGATGTTTTTTAGGGAGTTCATTAATTGCTTGTTCAATTTCTTTTTCTAAAATAGTGTTAAGTATTTTATTTCCTCTTCTCTTAATCTGGGCAGTTAGTATTTTTTGTAAATATTTTTCCTTTCACTTAGATTGTCGGATTTATTGGCATATAGTTGAGTAAAATAGCTTCTAATTATTGCTTTAATTTCCTCTTCATTGGAAATGAATTCACCCTTTTAATTTTTGATATTAGTAATTTGGCTTTCTTTTTTTTTTAAAATCAAATTAACCAAAGGTTTATCTATTTTATTGTTTCCCACCCCCCCCCTACAAAACCAGCTCTTAGTTTTATTTATTAGTTCAATTTGATTAATCTCCTCTTTGATTTTCAGAATTTCTAATTTGTTATTCAATTGGGGATGTTTAATTTGCTCATTTTCTAGCTTTTTTAGTTGCAAGCCCAATTTATTGATCTCCTCTTTCTCTATTTTATTCATGTAAACATTTACAGATATAAAATTTCCTCTAAGAGTTGTTCTGACTGTATCTCATAAGTTTTGATATGTTGTTTCCTCATTGTTTTTCCCTTTGTTAAAATTATTGATTGTTTCTATGATTTGTTTTTTGATCCACTCATTCTTTAGAATTAGGCTATTTAGTTTCCAATTAATTTTTATTCTATCTTTCCATGCCCCTTTATTACATGTAATTTTTACTGCATCATAGTCTGAAAAGGATGCAGTTAATATTTCTGTCTTTCTGTATTTGATTGTGAGATTGTTATGCCCTGATACTTGGTCAATTTTTGTGTAGATGCCATATACCACTGGGAAAAAGATATACTACTTTCTATCCCCATTCATTATTCTCCAGAGGTCTAGCATATCTAACTTTTCTAAAATTTTATTCACCTTCTTAACTTCTTTCTTGTTTATTTTGGGGTTAGATTTATCTAGTTCAGAGAGGGGGAGGTTGAGGTCCCTCACTAGGATAGTTTTGCTCTCTATTTATTTCTGTAACTTCCTTAGCTTCTCCTATAAGAATTTGTATGTTGGGGGCAGTTAAGTGGTGCAATGAATAGAGCACTGGCCCTGGAATCAGGAGGACCTGAGTTTAAATTCAGCCTCAGACACTTAACACCTACTAGCTGTGTGACCTTGGGCAAGTCACTCAACCCCAATTTCCCTGCCTTCCCCCCTCAAAAAACAACAACAACAACAAAAACCCTACCTCAAAATAAACAAACAAAAAAGAATTTGTATGTTGTACCATTTGGTGCATTTATGTTTAGTATTGATTTCACTTCATTGTCTATGGCACCTTTTAGCAAGATGAAGTTTCCTTCCTTTTAAAATTAAATCAATTTTTGATTTTGATTTTTCTGAGATCAGGATTACTACCCCTGCTTTTTTTGTTTTTACTTCAACTGAATCAAATATATTCCTGCAGCCTTCTGCCTTTACTCTGTGTGTATCTCTTTTCTTCAAATGTGTTTCTTATAAACAATATATTGTAGGATTCTGGTTTTTAATCCACTCTACTATTTGCTTCCATTTTATGGAAGTGTTCAGCCCACTCACATTCAGAGTTATGATTACTAAATGTGTGTTTTCCTCCATTCTATTTTTCCTTGCATTTATTATACTTTTCTCTCTCCTCTCCTCTGCCCCTCCTCAGTAGTGTTTTGCTTGTGACCACCACCTTCTTCAATCTTCCTACTCTTCTATCAGCTCCCCCACTCTTCTTTCCCCTCTCCCTTTCTTCTTTCTGATGGGGTAAGATAAATATTTGTACCCAACTGATTGTGTATGTTATTCCCTCTCTGAATCAAATCTAATGAGAATAAGTGTCAAATTTTGCTCACTCACTCCCTTCTTTCCCTCTAATGAAATAGGTGTTTTATATCTCTTCATGTGATGTAATTTATTCTATTCTGCCTCCCCATTTCTCTTCTCCCATTATGATCCCTTTTTTGCCCCTTATTTTTTATATCATCATATTAAAGTAAATTTATACTCATACCTTCTGTTTATGTATACTCCTTCTAACTGCCCTAATAGAGATATAGTTCCCAAGAGTTACAAGTATTATCTTACTGGGTCAGGATGTAAACAGTTTATTCTTATTGAATAACATTTTTTCCCATTTTACCTTTTTATGTTTCTCTTGAGTCTTGTATTTAAAGATTAAACTTTTTGTTCAGCTCTGGTCTTTATATCAGAAAAAGTTTGAAAATCCTCTACTTCACTGAAGGTCCCATCTTTTCCTCTGAAAGATTATACACCCAGTTTTGCTAGGTGATTGATTCTTGCTTGTAATCCAGACTCTTTTGCCTTCTGGAATATGATATTCCAAGCCCACTGATTCTTTAACATAGACACTGCTAAATCCTGTGTGATCCTAACTTTGACTCCTTGATATTTGCATTGTTACTTTCTGACTCCTTTCAGAATTTTCTCTTTCACCTGATAATTCTAGACTTTGGCTACAACATGCCTTGGAGTTTTCATTTTGGGGTTACTTTCAGGGGATGACTGGTGAATTCTTTCAATGACTATTTTACCCTCTGGTTCTAGGATACTGGGGCAGTTTTCCTTGATAATTTCTTTCTTTTTTTTTTTTTTGGTCTTCATTAGTTTGCTTACTTTTAGTTTACAAGATTCAGTCCCACAATCCCTTGAGTTTCAAATTTTCTCCCCCTCCTTCTCCTTCCCCCATGCCTCCATGGCAGCATGCAATCAAGTATAGGATCTGCAAATACTTTCACATTAGACATTAGTCAGGTTTTAAAGAAGGAAACTGATGGAATGAACAATGGGAAAGAGGAAACAAAACCAAACAAGAAAAAGAAAGAGAGCAGGTAGTTTGCTTCAATCTGCATTCATCTCTTTCCATCATGAGACTTTTGGAGTTGTCTTATAACCTTGCATTGCTGAGGAAAGTCCAGTCTATCAAAATTGGTCATCACACATATGTTGTGTCTGTCATTGTGTACAAATTTCTCCTGGTTCTGCTCTTCTCATGCAGCACCAGTTTGTATAAGTCTCTCCAGGTAAATATGAAGTCCATCTGCTCTTCATTTCTTATAGCACAATAGTATTCCATTACATTCATATACCACAACTGGTTTAGCCATTCCCCAACTGAAGAGCATCTTCCTGATTTCCAATTCTTTGCCACCACAAAACGAGCTGCTATAAATATTTTTGTACATAAAAGTATTCCTCCCTGCTCTGTGAGCTCTTTGGGATACAACCCTAGAAGTGGTATTGTAATTATTTATAGCCCTTTGGGCATAGATCCAGATTGCTTTCCACAATGGTTGAATGAGTTCACAACTCTAACAACAATGCATTAGTGTTCAAATTTTCCCACATTGTCTCCAGTATTTATCATTTTCCTGTTTTGTTATCTTAGCCAATCTGACCAGTGAGATGTGGTACCTCAGAGTTGTTTTGATTTGCATTTCTCTCATCACTAGTGATTTAGAGCATTTTTTCATATGCTTATAGATATCTTTAATTTCTTCCTCTGAAAACTGCCTGTTCATATCCTATGACCATTTATCAATTGGAGAATGACTTGTATTTTTATACATTTGACTCAATTCTCTGTATATTTTAGAAATAAGGCGTTTATCAGAGACACTATTATAAAAATTATTTCCCAGTTTTCCACTTCACTCTTAATCTTGGTTACATTCGCTTTGTTTGTACAGAAACTTTTCAATTTAATGTAATCAAAATTATCCATTTTGCATTTTATAATGCTCTCTAACTCTTATTTTGTCATAAGTCTTTCCTTTTCCATAAATCTGACAGGTAAACTAATCCTTGCTTTCCTAGATTGTTTACAGTATCAGCCTTTATAAACTAGATCGTGCATCCATTTAGACTTGATTTTGGTACACAGCATTAGATAATGGTCTATGCCTAGTTTCTGTCATACTATATTCTAGTTCCCAGCAGAACTCAAATAGTGAGTTCTTATCCCCAAAACTGGGGTCTTTGAGTTTATCAAACGGCAAATTACTATAGTCATTGACTGCTGAGTCTCTTTTACCTGATCTATTCCACTGATCAACTACTCTATTCCTCAGCCAGTACCAAGTAGTTTTGATGACTGCTGCTTTATAATACAGATTAAAATCAGGTGCAGGTAGGCCACCTTCCCTAGCATTTCTTTTCATTAATTGCCTTGATATTCTGGACCTTTTGTTCTTCCAAATGCATTTTGCTAATATTCTTTCTAGCTCTACAAAGTAATTTTTTGGTAGATTGATTGGTATGGCACTAAATATGTAATTTAATTTAGGTAAAATTGTCAGTTTTATTATATTAGCTTGACCCAGCCATGAGCAATTGATGTTTTTCCAATTAGTTAGGTCTGACTTTATTTGTGAGAAAAGTATTTTGTAGTTGTGTTCATATAGGTCCTGGGGTTGTTTTGGCAGGTAGATTCCCAAATATTTTATAATATCTACAGTAACTTTAAATGGGATTTCTCTTTCTATCTCTTGCTTTTGGATTTTGTTAGAAATATATAGGAATTCCAAAGATTTAAGTGGGTTTATTTTATATCCTGCAACTTTGCCAAATTTATTTATTGTCTCAAGTAGTTTTTTTACTTGATTCTCTAAGTATATCATATCATCTGCAAAGAGTGACAGCTTAGTCTTTTCTTTGCCTAATTTGATTCCTTCAAGTTCTTTTACTTCTCTAATTGATACCGCTAACATTTCTAGTACCAGATTGAATGAGAGGGGTGATTGTGGACATCCTTGTTTCACCCCTGATCTTATTGGAAATGCTTCTAGCTTATTCTCATTACATATAATACTTGCTGATGGCTTTAAGTAGATGCTACCTATTATTTTAAGGAAGATTTCATTTATTTCTATACTTTCTAGTGTTTTTAATAGGAATGGATGTTGTATTTTGTCAAAAGCCTTTTCTGCATCTATTAAGATTATCATATGGTTTCTTCCAGTTTTACTGTTGATATGACCAATGGTACTAATTGTTTTCCTAATATTGAACCATCCTTGTATTTCTGGAATAAATCTCACCTGATTAAAGTGTATTATTCTTGTGATAAGTTGCTGTAGTCTTTTTGCTAATATTTTGTTTAAAATTTTTGCATCTATATTCATGAGGGAAATTGGTCTATAATTTTCTTTCTCCATTTTGTCTCTTCCTCATTTAGGTATCAGTACCATATCTGTGTCATAAAAAGAATTTAGTAGGACTCCTTCTTCACCAGTTTCCCCAAATAGTTTGTAGAGTATTGGAATCAATCGTTCTTTAAATGTTTGGTAGAATTTGCTAGTAAGTCCATCTGGCCCTGGAGATTTTTTCCTAGGGAGTTCTCTGATAGCTTGTTTGATTTCTTTTTCTGAGATGGAATTATTTAAGTAATTTATTTCCTCTTTAGTTAATCTGGGCAATTTATATTTTTGTAAATATTCATCCATTTCACTAAGATTGTCAAATTTATGTGCAAACAGTTGGGCAAAATAATTCTTAATTAATTTATTAATTTCCTCTTCATTGGAGGTAGATTCACCCTTTTCACTTTTGATGCTCATAATTTGATTTTCTTCTTTCTTTTGCTTTTATCATATTGACTATCAATTTTATTGGTTTTTGCATAAAACCAGCTCCTAGTTTTATTAATTCAATAGTTTCCTTAATTTCAATTTTATTAACCTCTCCTTTGATTTTCATTATTTCTAATTTAGTATTTAATTGGGGATTTTCAATTTGTTCTTTTTCTAGCTTTTTCAATTGCATGCCCTGTTCATTGACTTCCATTTTCTCTAATTTATTCATGTATGCATTCAGGGATATAAAACTTCTCCTAAGAAATGTCTTTGCTGCATCGCACAAGTTTTAGTATGTTGTCTCATTATTGTCATTCTCTTGAATGAAGTTACTGATTGTTTCTATAATTTCTTGTTTGACTCACTCATTCTTTAGGTTTAAATTATTAGTTTCCAATTAGTTTTTAGTCTATCTTTCCATGGCCCTTTATTGCATATGATTTCTATTGCATCATGGTCTGAGAATGATGCATATAATACTTCTGCCTTTCTGCACTGAATTGTGAGGTATTTATGCCCTAGTACATGATCAATTTTTGTGTATGTCCCATGATCAGAAGAAGGTATATTCTTTTTTATCCCCATTCAGTTTTCTCCAGAGGTCTACCATATTTATCTTCTCTAAGATTCTTTTTACCTCCTTAACTTCTTTCTTGTTTATTTTGAAGTTAGATTGATGAAGTTCAAAGAGGGGGAAACTGAGGTCCCCCACTAATATAGTTTCACTATCTATTTCTTCCTCTAATCCCCTTAACTTCTCCTCTAGGAATTTGGATGCTATACTGCTTGGTGCATATATGCTAAGTGATGGTATTGCTTCATTCTTGATGGTGCCTTTTACCAGGATATAGTTTCTTTCCTTATCTCTTTTAATTAGATCCATTTTCACTTTTGTTTTATCTGAGATAAAGATTGCTGCCCCTGCTTTTTTTTTTTTTTACCTTAGCTGAAGCATAATATATTCTACTCCCACCTTTTACCTTTACCCTGTGCATATCCCCTTGTTTCAAATGTGTTTCTTGTAGATAGCATATAGTAGGATTGTGGTTTTTTAATCCCTTCTGCTATCCACCTTAGTTTTATGGGAGAGTTCATCCCATTCACATTTACAGTTATGATTACTATCTGTGCTTTTTCCTTCATCCTATTCCCTCCCCTGTTTATGACTTTGTTTCTTCCTTCTCCCTTCCCCTCCATAAGAGTTTTCCTATTGACCACCACCTCCCTCAGTATTCCCTTCCTGTGCTCCTCCTCTTTACCTACCCTTTCCCCTTATTACTATTTCCCTCCCTTCTAACAATCTCTCCTTTAACCCCCCCCCCCCCTTACTCCTCCTCCTACCTGTAGGGCAGAATGGATTTTTATACTTAACAGAGTATGTTATTCCTTTCTTGAACCCAAACCAATGAGAGTAAATTTCATACAGTCCTCCTCTCCCTCCTTCCTTTCCCTCCATTATAAGAAGTTTTTGTGTTTTTCACACTAGAATCCTAAACTTTACTTATTATGTTGATCCCTCTTTGAACCAGAACCAACAAAAATAAAGTTCATATGATGTTCATCTTCCTCTCTCTTTTCCTGTAATACAGTATGTTTTTATGCCTTTTCATGTAGCATAATTTACCTTTTTCTGCCTCATCCTTTCCTTTGCTCCCATTACAGTCCCCTTTGCGCCCCTTAATAAGGTTTTTTATCATCAGATTCGTTCATTTATACCCATGCCCTCTATCTATGTATATCTCTTTTACATGTCACAAAAATCATATAAATTTCAATATTGACAGGTATCAGCTTCACATATAGGGATGTAAACAGTTTGCTCTTATTGAATCCCAAGTTATGTGTGTGTGTGTATGTGTGTGTATATGTGTGTGTATGTGTGTGTTTTCCTTGTTTACCTTTTTATGTCTTTCTTAAGTCTTGTAATTGGAGATCAAATTTTCCATTGAGCTCTGGCTTTTTAATGAGGAAAGTCTGGAAGTCCTTTATTTCATTAAATGACCATCTACTTGCCTGAAAGATTATGCTCAATTTTGCCACATAGTTGATCCTTGGTTACAGTCCTAGCTCTTTTGCCTTATGGAATATCAAATTCCAATCCCTCTGATCTTGTAATGTAGAAGCTGTCACGTCCTGTATAATTGTTACTATGTTCTATGATGTTTGAATTGTTTCTTGCAGTATTTTCTCCTTGACCTTGTAATTCTGGAATTTGGCTACTATATTTACTTGGAGTTTTCAATTTGGGATCTCTTTCAGGAGGAGTCTGGTTAATTCTTTTGATAACTCTTTTACCTTCTGATTCTAGGACCTCAGGGCAGTTTTCTTTGACAATGTCTTAGAGGATATTGTCCAGGCTGCTTTTTTCATTATGGCTTTCCAGTAGGCCAATAATTCTCAGGTTGTCTCTCCTGGATCTGTTCTCCAGGTTGGTTGTTTTTCCAGTGAGATATGTTACACTTTCTTATAATTTTTCAATCTTTATGTTTTGTTTGACTGACTCTTTAGCTTCAATTTGACTGATTCTAATTTTTAGTGAATTATTTTCCTAGGTTAGTTTTTGAAGCTCCTTTTGCATATGTTCAGTTTTCATTTTTAGGGAGTTATTTTCTCCAGTTAGATTTTGAACCTCCTGTCCCAGTTCACAAATTTTACTTTTTAAGGATTTGTTTTCTTCAGTAAGCTTTTTTTCCAATTTGTTCACTGTAGGTTTAAATTTATCTTCTACTTTTCTAACTTGGCTTTTAAAATCTTTCTTGAGCTCCTCCAAGAATGCTTTTTTGCAATTGAGATCAATTCATATTTCCTTTTGTGGTCTCAGGTGTGAGTAGAGAGTTCATGTTGTCCTCTGTATTTGGTTGTTCTTGCTCACTGTAATGAGATTGAATCATTTTTCTTGCTTTTGATTTCTCAGCTTCCTTCTTACCCATTGTGATTGCCTTTTTTCTGACTGTGTTTCTCAGGCTGGGAGTTAAGGGCCTGGTTGTTGACTTTTTGTTCTGTAGCCTCTGGGTGTCTAGACTGAGGCCAAGGCCAGGACTCTCTATGTTTCCCCTGAGTTACCCTGAGGCTCGCAGAGTAACCTGTGGGGGAGGAGTGATCTAGCGACTTCAGGTTTCTGCTTCTGTGCCTCTGTGCTATAGCTCAGGTAGGCTCAGCAGCTGGTAGCAGGTAGCAATTGTGTCTGCAGATTCCCCTAGTAGTGCTAAGGCACACCTGTGCTTGTGTTGTTAGCCCACCACCCTGGGCTTCAGGAGCTCCTGATGGTCAGCTGAGGTGGGGCTTGTTGGGATGCCTCCTGCCCTTCACTTCAGACTCTGTACTGCTTCAATTACACCCTTCCTCAATGACTCCCAAGCCTGAGGCTATTTCAACTACTTCAGGATTTTACTCTAGGTGGGACATTTATCTCTGGGTTTTCTGGGTGAGAGAGGGAGAATCAGGAGCAGCTAGGGTTTACTCTGCCATCTTGGCTTCTGGAAGTTCAGGTAGGTGATTTTTAAATCTTCCAGGCTGTGGGCTGATAGCCCCAGGAGAATCTGCAGTCACTGCTGTGGGCCCTGTGCTTTCTCTTACCCAGCTCTGATTGATCCTCCATCCTGACGTGAGACAGCTGTGAAACTCCCTTGGCATGGGTGAGTCCTCTGGCTGGGGCTCCTTCTCACCCTGCTGTAGTCTGCTCTCTGGTCCACACTGGTGTAGTCCCCATATGCTCTGTGCTTCCCCTGCCCAAACCTACATGTGCACTTTCCTGGGCTAGGAATCTGCCATGCTCTATCTCCCAATGGATTCTGTCACTCTAAAGTCTGTTTAGATTCACTTTTTAAAGTTTAGTGATGGAATTCATGTTGGAGCTTAGAAGAGTTCCTGCTTCCATTCCACCATTTTGCCTCTGCCCCAATAATTTCTTGAAAGTGTTCAGGTTCTTTTTGTTGATCATGGCTTCCAGATAGTCCAATAATTCTTAATATGTCTCTCCTGAATCTATTTTCCAGGTTAGTTGTTTTTCCAATGCAGTATTTTACATTTTCAATAATTTTTTCTTTCTTTTGATTATATTTGACTGTTTTTTGGTGTCTCATAGAGTCATTAGCTTCCAGTTGTTGCCCAATTCTAGTTTCTAAGAAATTATTTTCTTCAGTGTGCTTTTTTTACCTGCTTTTCCATTTGACCAATTATATTTTAAATGAATTGTTTTCTTCAGTCAGTTTTTGTGCTTCCTTTTCCAAGCTATTGACTTTTTTCTCATAATTTTCCTATATAAATCTCATTTTTTTTCTCCCAATTTTTCTTCTACCTCTCTTACTTGATTTTTAAAATCCTTCTTGAGCACTTCCAAGAAATATTTTTGGGCCTTAGGCCAATTCATATTTCCCTTTGAGGCTTCACATATAGGCATTTTGACATTATTTTCCTCCTCTGAGTTTGTGTTTTGATCTTCCCTATCACCAAAATAACTTTCTATGCTCAGGGCTCTTTTTGTTTTTTTGCTCATTTCTAAAAGTTGATCTCTGCTCCTGGGGCACCAGGGGCACTGTCACAAACTTCTTGTTCTGGGGTCCAGAAGCCTGTTCACTGGCTTTCTATGCCAATGCCTCAGGTTCTTGTGGCTTGCCCACTGCACTGGGGTAATTTGACTTACTTGGGTTTGTTGTGCCAGGGTTCTGGGGCTGGCAATTTGCCTTCTGCACTGGGGCTAGATGGTTCATACCTGGCTTTCTGTGCCACTAGACTGCTGAGCCAGGACTAAGAGGCCTTGGTTGTTGATCTGTGCTGTGGCTAAGAGCCTCTTCTTGGCTTGCCCAGACATCATCTGCACTGGGCTGTTCTCTCCTTTTACCCAAGTGAGACAGATCTTTCCTAAAATCCTTCTAAATCATCTTAAGCTGGAAAATTATTTCACCCCTTTTTGTGGGTTCTGTCAATCCAAAATCTGTTTAAAGGCCTGATTTAACATTTTTTTCCAAGGGAAACTGGGGAGAGCTCAGGCAACTTCCTGACTTCTCTTTTCCATCTTGGCCCCACCTCCTCAATCATTCTTGAGAGCAATTGGTAACTACACTCAAAGGCCTGTAAAACCATTCATACTCTTTGACCTAGCAGTGCCTCTACTAAGTCTGTATCCAAAAAGAGATTAAGAAAAAATTGAAAAGAGATCATGAAAAAGGGAAAAGGACCCACATGTATGAAAATATTTATAGGAGCTCTTTTTTTGTGGTGGCCAAGAATTGGAAGTTGAGGGGATGCCCATCAGTTGGAATAGCTGAACAAATTATGGTATATGAATGTATTGTTGTTCTATAAGAAATAACGAACAGGTAGATTTCAGAGAAACCTGGGAAGACTTATATAAACTGATGCTGAGTGAAATAAGCAGAAAGAGAACATTACACTCAGTGACAGTGACATTGTGTGATGACCAACTTTGATAAACTTATCTCTTCTCAACAAAAAATGATCGAAGACAATTTCAAAACGTTCATGATGGAAAATGCTATCCACATCCAGAGAAAGAACTGTGAAGTCTGAATGCAGATTGAAACATACTGTTTTCTTTTTTCTTTCATATTGTTTTTCCCTTTTGTTCTGATTCTTCTTTCACAACATGACTAAAGTGGAAATATATTTAATATGGTTGTATATGTATAGCCTATATCAGACTGTTGTAGGAAGGGGGAGGGTAGTGTAACGGTAATGGTAATTTGAAGATCTTCCCTAACCTTAATAAGCCTAAGGGAATTTGAAGACCTTCCTTGCTTTGAAAATATACCCTGCCTTCTAATAAACATGGAGCCTGTGGTGGGAGGAGTTTGTTGAAGGGTGGAACAGAGCCCACAGGAAGTGGGAGTCAGAGCCAGAGAGACAGTGGGAGAGAAAGGATGCTCAGGCAAGGAATTAGGTTTGTGAGCAAATATTGAGCTTGTATTGGTTTGTGGGAAGGCTAAAGGATGTTGTGACTCTCTGAGTTGTTACGGCTTATTAACTTCTTTGTTGTTATGATCAAATCAGCTTACTGGTCTTGGGATTTGGTTTTCTGGTGTCTGAATAAATGTTTTACTTCTATCTTCTATATGGAGAGTCTGCTATATTTTATGATTGAACACCATGAGGGAATATTTATAGTCAAGGTCAGTGATGTAAATATTATGTTGGCACGACAAATGAAATGCATTGCTAATGTAGTCTTTCTGTCTAAGGGACATGAAAGATCTTGGGACTGAATGTAATGATAATGGGAATTTGAAGGTCTTCCCTGCCCCTTAATGTCTTAAGGCAATTTGAAGACCTTCCCTGCTTTGAAGATATGCCCTGCCTCTAACAGACTGAATGTAATCACATGGAGCCTGTGGTGGGAGGAATTTGCTTCAGGGTGGAACAGAGCCCATAGGAAGCTGGGAGTCAGAGCAGCTATATACTGTTGGGAGGAGAGAACACATTCAAGGGAGACAGTTAGGCTTGTGTGTCAATGTTGGTTTGTGGGAAGGCTAAAGGATACTGTAGCTCTCTCTGCTGTTATGGCTTATTAACTTCTTTGCTACTGTGATGGAATCAACTTACTGATTCTGGGATTGGTTTTTCTCATGTCTGAATAAATTTTTGTTTCTGTCTTCTGTATGGAGAGTCTGTTATATTCTGCAATTGAGCACTATGTAGGCATATATGTGGTGACAACTGGCACTAAATATTGCACTGTTGCTGCAGGAACAGAGAGCTTAAAAATGTGGAACTCAATATCTTATAAAAGTGAACATTGGAAACTAAAAATAAATACATAAATAAAATGAAAAAATGAGGGGAAAGGACTTATATTTATTTATAGCGACTCCTTTCTGGTGGCAGGAAATTGTTCATTGGGAGGATGCTCATCAATCAGAGAATGGCCAAACAAATTGTGGTATGTAATTATGGTGGAATACTATTGTGCTAATAAGAAATGATGAGCAGGATGCTCTCAGAAAAACCTGGAAAGACTTATATGAGCTGATGCAAAGTGCAATGTGCTTTGTACAAAGTAATAAATATGTCATTAGACGATTAGCTGTGACTGACTTAGCTGTTCTCAGCAATAACATTGATCTAAGAAAACTGAAGAACTTATGATGAAAAATGTTATCCATCCCCAGACAAAGAACTGAGAGTGTCTGAATACAGACTGAAGCATACTTTTTAAACTTTCTTTATTTTTCTTGAGGCGTTTTTTTTTTTTTGGTCTGTGTTTTCTTTCACAACATGATTAATAAGGAAATGTTTTGCATAACTACACATATATAACCTACATAGAATTGCTTGCCTTCTCAATGAGGTGAGTGGGAAGGGAGGAAGAAAGGGAATTTGCAACTCAAAAAAATGAGGGCCTGGTGTTGAATAAAATAGCCTGTTTTGTAAAGATATGATTATTATAACGTTCTTGATAATTTGCCTTCAAAGTATAGCTAGGAAGGCCAAGGACAAAATCACACTAGAAAAACATGATGAGAGAGTATTTTGCCTGGCTGCTCACAATTTTAAGCCCATGTAAGAATATTAAGTCTAGACAGCTTAGAATTATTATAGCCAGTCAGTTAAAAGCATTATTAAGTACTTAATATGTGTTCAGACACTGTGCTAAGCTCAGGGGATACAATCCTCCCCCTTCCCATCCTCTACCCCCCAAATAGGACATAAAACAGTCTCTCTTCTGTTCTTAGGAAGCTCATATGCTATCAGGGAAGACAACATGCAAAAGTCATATACAAATGAGATATATACAGGATAAACTAGAAGTAATAACTAGTTTAATCACCCTCATCCCCTGACAGGAAAGAACCAAGATATGGAAGATGGAAGTGGATTTACTAACAACCTGCCAAAGACTTTTCATGAAGGTATTTTGTTTTTTTGTTTTTTTGCTTTTTGGAGGGCAGTTGGGGTTAAGTGACTTGCCCAAAGTCACACAGCTAGTAAGTGTGTCAAGTGTCTGAGGCCGGATTTGAACTCAGTACCTCTTGATTCCAGGGCTGGTGCTCTATTCACTGTACCACCTAGCCACCCCCATAAAGGTATTTTCAGTATGCAAGGAAAAAGAAGAGAAAAACTATAAAGATGTCAGTGAAGTAGGGGAAAGATTGATTATGATTGTTGCTAATGTTTGCATTACTGTAAAACTACAGCTTGAAAGAGGAATAGGAATAATTATACTTCTGAAGATGAAGCCAGAGTAGTATAATAGTAGCATGTATTTCTATAGCACTTTACATATATTATCTCATTTGATCTCCGCAGTATCTCATCTAGAGAGATGCTGTTATTATCTGTGTGAGACCAACAGACAGCTAAATGACTCGGTAAGACTTGAGTTCAAATCTAGCCCCAGACACTTACTAGTTGTGTGACCCTGGGCAAGTCACTTAACATCTTTGTCTGCTTTGGAGGCAGCTAGGTGGTTCAATGGAGACAGCACCGGCCTGGATTCAGGAAAACCTAAGCTCAAATCTAGATTCAGATATTTACAAGCTGTGTGAACTTGGGCAAGTCACTTAACCCCTGTTTGCCTTAATCCACTGAAGAAGAAAAAGGTGAACCATTCCAGCATCTTTGCCAAGAATAACCAGTATGAGGTCACAGAATTTAGGATGCGACTGAAAGACTAAACAATAAGAAATTGAGAAGAAGAGTGATTAAGTAACTTGTCACACATATAATAAATATCTGAAAGAGAATTCAAACTCAGGTTTTCCTGAGGCCAAATTTAGTGCCTTAACCACTATTCTACCTAGCTGTCTATAGTAGAAAAAAGACTGAATTAGAAATCAGGAGACCTGAATCTTCCAGGTTCTACCACATTCTGGCTGAGTGATCTTAGACAAGTCACATACTATAAGCCTCATTTTTCTCATCTATAAAATAGGCATACCATTCTGTGCCCTGTTGACCTTACAGAGCTGTTGTGATAATTACATGAAAAATGATTTAGTAAGGTGTCATCAGTACATTCATTCATTCAATCGACAAATCTACCTATCTATCATCTATCTATCTACATATATATTGAGGGCTCATGATGGGGCAAAGCACTGTGCAGCATACCATGGAGAATGCAAAGACAGTATTTTCTCTTAAGGAGCTTACACTGTAGTAGGGGAGATAGCCATGTAAACCAATTACTCTAAAATAGAATCTGGTAGCAATATAAGAGGATCCCAGAGCTTTATGAGGCTGCAGGGGAGGGAGAGATGACAACAACAGGAATAATAATGATAGCTAGCATTTATATAGCATTCTAAAGATTTGTAAAATGCTTTAACAATATTATCTCATTTTATTCTTGCAACTACCCTGGGAAACAGGTGCTGTTATCCCCATTTTGCAGACAAGGAAACTGAGGCAAACAAAAGTTAAGTGACTTCCCAGGATCACAAAGGTAACATCTAGGACTAGATTTGAACTCAGGAATATCACATATGACTTTAAATTTTAGTTCAGTGCATCAGGTCATTGTTAGTGAAGCACTATTAATGAGGTCTGTGGTACAGAATGGGGGACAGAGAGGCCGTTATTTACCAGGAATATCAAGGAAGGCTTCTTGGAGGACACTTTGGGATTGGTTGTTTTTTGAAAGCTGAGCAGGAACTCACCAGAGAAAGGAAAGGACTGGCATTCTAGATATAGGAAATGTTACAAGCAAAGGGACAGAGGCAAGAATATTGGAATAAAGTTGGAGAGAAAAGGTAATGTCAGACTTGAATGCCAGTTTGGACATTGCCTAGGCAAGAGTGAACCAGTGAAGAGTTTAAAGTAAGAACAGATAGATTAAAAAAAAAAGATCCATCTATTGACAACGTAAACAAAAACGATTAGAAGGTAGAATGCACCGCCTGCTAGGTGTCCAAGTTTAATTGTCCAAACACATGGTTAATTAGAGCCTATCCCAGAGTCTTGGCAGTGGGAACAGAGAAGAGAAGAGTGGAAACTATCCCGAGGAAGTAGACTTGACAGGCCTTGGCAACTGATTAGATATGAATGGTGAAGGAATGAGGACTCAAAGATTAAGAATCAGGCTTTGAACTCTGTAGGCAGGGTGAGCATTGGTGACACAGGGAAATAATCAAGTCAGATGGAAGGGCAGGTTAGGGAGAAATGCACTTAAAGTTTGATGGACTGGACACATTCAGATAGAAATATCTGTGATAGCAAGAAATGTGGCTGTGGAGATGAGTAGAAAGGCCGGGGTAAGGAGAAACAAATTTGAGAATTATCTAAAATAGAGGTGATAATTGGTTGTGAATAAGACTGTCAAGAAAGGAGTATAAAGAAGAAAGGAAAGATCCAATAAATTAATTAATCAGTAATCATCTATGAATTAAATTCAAATTAATAAGCATTTATTAAGTACCTGCTATGGGCCAAGCACTCTGTTGAGCCCTAGGGATAAGTAGGTAAGGTAAAAACAGTCTCATCCTTCAAGTGACTCATAAAGGGACAGGGGGAGGGAGGGTGGCCATGCAAACATGATTTTCTGGATTGGAAACATAATTAAATATAGCCCAGGTAGGTTCAACACAAGCTAGACACCAAAAAGAAAATACATTGTCGAAAGAACTACTAGATTGCACTAATTTGATTTATCACTCTAATAGTTAAATTAACCTACTACTACCAAAAGCAGATATATGCTCAATACTGCAAACAAAATACATACGTAGAATAGAGTTAGACTCTGACAGTCTACAACTCCCTCAGGAAAGATGCTCTAAATGATTTATTGGTGCAAATAGAATACTGGGTGCTTAGCAGGAGAAACCTGATATAATTATTAGGACATTAGACAGCTAATTCAAAATTATAAACATAGCACAGGAAAACAATTCATTTTGTAAATAGAACAACTCAATTGTTTCACTTTGCCATGGCTTAAATAATTAGATGAATCTATTTCTTTCTAAGGAAATAATATACCCAAACCTGCAAACAAGGTACTCAAATAGGATATTCTTAGATACTGACAATCTACCAAATCCCTCAGGAGAGTTCTTATGTTGTATTGTTGCAAATAACTATGATGTGGGAAATTCACAGGAGGAATCCACTATTATGATAAGGAAGTTAAATTGCTAACTAGAAATCATGAAAATAACCTAGGAAGAATATTTGGTGTAATGAGGTAATGGATAGTGGGGGCTCAGTCCTTGAAGCATGCCCAGTTGTCTCTGTCTGCTAGCCATCTGAGTGGAGGCTTGGTGAGTCTTTCTGGAAATGCATGATGGCTCATAATGGAGGATCCTACCATGATTCAGAATATACTCAGGAATTCTATGACTGTGGTTTACTAGGTGATGAAAAGTCTTTTAATTGCCTGCTAAGCTGGAAATGAGCTAAGTTTTCTTGCATACAAAATACTCTGATGGAATAATTCTCTCTCTTTCTCTCTCTGTCTCTCTGTCTCTCTCTTCTCTCTGTCTCTCTTCCTCACTATCTCCCTGTCTCTCTGTCTCTCTCTTCTCTCTGTCTCTCTTTCTTTCTCACTATCTCCCTGTCTCTCTGTTTCTGTATCTTTATTTCTGTCTTTCTCCCTTCCTCCCTCTTCTCTCTCTCTCTGGATCTCTCTGTCTGTCTATCTCTGTCTCTCTTTGTCTCTCTCTCTCCTCTCTCTCTGTGTCTCCGTCTCTCTCTGTGTCTGTCTTTTTCTGTCATTGTCTCTGTGTGTGTGTGTGTCTGTCTCTCTTCTCTCTGTTTCTGTCTGTCTCTGCGTGTCTCTCTGTCCCTCTCTATCTCTCTGTCTCTGTCTCTGTCTCTAGATTGTTGTGAGGCCTGGAACGCATGGAACAGCTAATTGTCTGTCTCTGTTTACTTTGACCATTTCCAACTTTAGGTGAATGAGTATTGCGGAGCACATAGACCAGGCTATGGCCAGGTAAGCATGGAAAAGTTGGTAGAATCCCCAGAAGTCTGGTGACAAAAATCCACGACGTAGCATGCTCTGAAGATATCACCTAGGAATCTATTGTCAGTTGGGGTAGTAGCTCCAGTGATATAAGTACTGATTTTTCTAATGTTTGATACAAACTCAAAGAGCTAAGTCAAGGGTTCCTAACCTGGAGTCCCTCAACTCTAGGGAGTTGTAGAAAGATTTCAAGGTCCATGAATTTGGAGGAAAAAAAAAAGTTTATTTTCAGTAACTTTTGGTTCCCTTCTAATTTATATTCTATGCATTTAAGATCATATATCTCTGATAAGGTGTCCATAGGCTTCACTATACTCTCAAAAGGTTCCATGGTTTAATAAAGTTTAAGAACCTCTGTTCTACACCAACATATTTTGACCTCTCTCTCCACCATTTCTGATAGACACCTGTAGAGCAATTTACATATTTGAATATAGTCTGAGTATTTGAATATACTTGATTTCCTTTTTAATCCTTTGTGCGTGTATGTATATATGTGTATATATATATATATATGTGTGTGTGTTTGTGTATATATGTAGATATACATAGATATATACATATAATATATATATATATATATATGCATGTATTTTTTTTTAATCTCAGAAAAGTTCCATAGGCTTGTAATAGTAATCAGTTAAGCAGATACTTAGCACTTAGTACCTTGGGGCTAAGTGTGGAAGGTGCAAACTCTGTCCCACTGTTGAGAAGGCATGAACTCCCCTGTTGATGTGGAAGAAAGGGACTGGCTGAGACAGGAGGCCAATGTGTGTATATAAGCAAGAATTCCAGAGACAGAGAGACAGAATTGGAGCACTGCTCCTGGTGAAGGAAGAATTGTGGAGACTGAAGACGGCTGAAAAAGAGAGAGAGAGAGAGAGTGAGAGAGAAAGAGAGAGAGAGAGAGAGAGAGAGAGAGAGAGAGAGAGAGAGAGAGAGAGGGAGAGAGAGAGAGAGAGTTTCTTTCCCGTATCTGGAAGCTGAGAACTGACTCAGAACTGAGATGGAGTTTTCCTGAGACCAGAATCTGCTGAAGGCTACCTGAAAGGCTGAGAGGGCTTGCCTGGAAGGCTGCCTGGAAGGCCAATATTCCTTCTGGATCCTAGGGCCAGCTGAAGTGCTGGAGGACTGAAGAAATATGACCAGGATAAGACTTTGTTTGTTTGTGGCTTGGCTGATCCTTGAGTTCCAGGCAAGAGAAGTGGTGAAGATTTTGAGATGTGCTGGACCCTGAGAACTTCAGTGTGTAACAAGAACTGCTTGGAAGACTGGACAAGGAGTTGGGAGCTGGGTGCTTCTGAATCCAGGTGACTGTTTGGTGGATTCAAATAGGAGCTGGGACCATGGAAGGGGATCCAGGGAATCAGAGAGACCACCCAGAGTCAGGATGAAGAAAAGGCTTTCCCTTTGATGAAATTGAAGTTTTCTGGACACTGAGGGGTGGAGGGTTTGTGTGGTTTTCTAATGACTGTATTTGTGATTAATGATATTTAGTAACTGTGAATCTAGAATAGTGACTGATTAAGTTAATGGTTGCCATATGAGTGGAAGTTTGATTCTTCTATTGTAAATTGATTGAATGATTAAATATTGAGTTGCCCCATGAGTAGAAGTTTGATTATTCTTTTGTTCCTTGTTCTAAATATTGTGGCCACTGTAGTGAAAACTGTGTGGCCGTTTTCTGTGATAAGATGTAATATTGTGAATATTATATTGTGATATATTGTGAATGTTTGCCTTGATTTGTAATGGAATAAACAGAGTGTTCACTATATTGTGTAATCCGAACTCTAAAAGCTGTTCACAGTAGCATTCTTTTGGGAATCTGCTGGTGCATGGCATTACAAGGCTTTACTAGACTTCCAAAGATATCCATGAAACAGAAAAAGGTTAAGAATCTCCAAGTTAAATGAATCTATTTCCAACTAATCAAGCAAGATTGCTTAAATAGAATTTTGTTATACACTCAAATTGCACCAAGTCCCAACAGAATGTTTCTCTTGATGTTGGATTGAAGCCAATAGCTAAAATAATGCAATACTGGATTGTAGAAACCCAACATTGCAAGTAGGGGGATATAAAGCTAATAAATTATGTACATAAGTTAGACAGAACATATTGTCTTAGGAAGCTGTAGTTTGCATAAATTTTTTACTGTTACTTTAAATTACTGTGCTATTTCTACCCAGAGCAGTGATACACTAGAAACTACAAACAAGATTGGACAGTTAGGTGGGCCTAGAATCAGGAAGCCTTATCTTCCTGAGTTAAAATATGAGCTCAAACACTTATTAACTGTGTGTCACTCTAAGGCAAGTTACTTACCCCTGTTTGCCCCAGTTTCCTCATCTTTAAAATGAGCTAGATACGGAAAGGGCAAACCACTGCAGTATCTATGTCCAGAAAACCCCAAATGGGGTCACAGAGTTAGACGCAACTGAAAAACGAACGAACAACAACATAAATGATATCCTTAAGCAGCACACAGGCACTAACATCACCCCCAACGCCCCAAAGAGATTACTGCTTCATATTGTATTATTGCAAGTAGCTAGAATATTAGACACTCAACAGGCCGAACCGAATATTACTATGAAGAAATTAGATAGCACATTTCAAAGGAGGTGTAAAAATGTGTCAGTAGTTCTTACAATAAATACAGAAAAGAAATGATGATTTTCAAGTTTATCTATTCAATCAGCACAGAGATTCGTTAAAAATCATATTATAAATTGGAGCAATATTGAAATAATAATCTTATGTTATAGATCTATTTTAGGTTAGAATTTCATTAAGAA
>CM053591.1:40850994-40862293 GCA_028646515.1 Pseudochirops corinnae | reverse complement strand
TTCCCTCTTTCCTATCCCACCCCCCCCACCTTGTTCTGTTCTCTACTTTGTCTCTGTCCCTTTACTGAAGTGTGTGCTTCTAACATTCCTCTGCCCCCCACCCTGCCCTCCCCTCCATACTCTCCCCTCTTATCCCCATCTCCCCTACTCTCCTGTAGGGCAACACACCCAATTTAGAGTGTATGTCATTCCTTCCCTAAGCCAAATTCAATAAGAGTAAGGGTGACCCATTCCCTTTTGCCTTCCTGTTCTTCCCCTCCATTGGAACAGTTATCCCTTACCTCTTCTATAGGAGATGATTAACCCCATTCTGTCTCTCCCTGTCTCTTCTCATTCTATTCCTCTCCTACCTCTTAATTAAATCTTTTAAAATATCATCCCTTCCTATTCAATTGATCCTGTACCCTCTGTCTATGTACACATAAATACTTGCACTCACGTATGTATTCATATGTATGTATGTATTCATATTTATATATGTATTCATATGTATATATATATATATATAAATATATACATTTATATTCCCTTCACCTATCCTCATACTGAAAAAAGTTTCATAACTTACAATTATCATTTTTCCATGTTGGCATGTAAATAGTTCAACTTTCATAAGTTCCTTATGATTTCTTTTCTATGTTTATCTTCTCATGTTTCTTGTGTTTGAATGTCAAATTTTCTGTTCAGTTCTGGTTTTTTCCTCAAGAATGCTTGAAAGTCCTCCACCCCATTGAATGACCATATTTTCCCTTGAAACATCATACTCAGTTTTGCTGGGTAGGTGATTCTTGGTTTTAATCCTAGCTCCCTTGATCTCCAGAATATCATGTTGCAGGCCCTTCAAAGCCTTAATGTAGAAGCTGCTAGATCCTGGGTTATCCTGATTGTGTTTCCACAGTATTCAAATTGTTTCTTCTTGACTGCTTGTAATATTTGCTCCTTGATTCGGGAACTCCAGAACATGGCTATAACATTTTGGAATCTTTTTCAAGAGGTGATCAGTGAATTCTTTCAAGTTCTATTTTGCCCTCTGGCTCTAAAATATCTGGGCAGTTTTCCTTGAGGATTTCTTGAAGGATGACTTCTAAGTTCTTTTCTGATTATGGCTTTCAGGTAGTCCAATAATTTTTAAATTGTCTCTCCTGGATCTATTTTCCAGGTTAGTGGTTTTTTCAAGGAGATATTTCACACTGCCTTCTATTTTTTCATTTGTTTGGATCTGTTTAATAGTGTCTTGAGTTCTCATAAAGTAATTTGCTTTCATTTACTCCACTTTAATTCTGAAGGAATTATTCTCTTCAGCTCGCTTTCAAGATTCTTTTTCCATCTGGCAAATTCAACTTTTTAAGGCATTCTTCTCTTCATTGGCTTTTTGGGCCTCCTTTGCCATTTGGGTTACTCTATTTTTTAAGATGTTATTTTCTTCAGTCAGGCTGTTGACTCTCTTATGATTTTCTTGCATCATTCTTATTTCTCTCCCCAATTTTTCCTCCACTCCTCTTATTTGTTTTTTAAAATCCTTTTTAAGCTCCTCTATGGCCTCTGTCCACTTTGTATTTTTCTTGGAAGCTTTTGGTGTGGGAGTTCTGACTGTGTTGTCTTCCTCCCATTCCATGCTTTGGTCCTTTTTGTCCCCAAAAAAGGAATCTAGGGTTTTATTTCTGGGCTTTGCTTTGCTTCTTTTGCCTGCTCATGTTGCCAGTCAGTTACTTGGGTTTTGGGCTCAGTAGTAAAACTCTGCTTTCCAAGGGGAGAGCTCTGTCCCAAATTGCTGGGGTTTTCACAGCTGCCAGAGCTATTAGGAGGCTGCCATTTTTTGCAGCCCCCACCAGCTTTGGCTCACTGAAAAGGCACCTCAGGACCACCACCAAGACCACCATCTGATCCAGACAGCTCAACAAAACAGCACTTAGCCTCTGAATGATTGCTTGGCTCCCCTGAAATCTGTAGCCTGGGAGCTTCTGAAGCAGCCATGTGGAGGCAGCTGCAGGGTCATAGCTTCAGATGCTGCTAGCTCTGGAGGTGGTTGGCTGGACCATCTCCCCAAATTTAGCCAAGTTCCACTGACCTTTTCCCTTTGTCCTTGGCTTTTGTGGGTTGGTGATTCTGGAAATTGCCACAGCTGCTGATGATCTGCTCTCCTGAACACTATGGCTAAGGCTTCTCCTGGACACCCTGGGACTGAAACCACATGGGGCTGGGCTGTGCTTCCAGTGTGCTGTGATGACCACCTGCCAGGCTGCCTTCAGCAGGAGCTTTTTTAATCTGTCATTTTTGTTTAGTCTGGAGCTCTAAAATTTGTTTAGAGTCATATTTTATAGGTATTTGAGGTGGTCTTGAGGGGAACTCGCTGAGTTCTTCTGTTTCTATGCCACCATCTTGACTCAGTCCCCTCAGGACTTTTCTTAAAGGTAGAAAAAGAGAAAAAAAACACAACATGTTCCTATTATAACAGGAATCAAAAACCCTAAGACTTGGTAGAAAAGGCACCTTTAAAAAAAAAGGCATTTTGGGGACTTAAAATCCCCTGACCTACAGGCCTCAGAAAGAATTCTCAGAGGGAAAGAGGAAATGAAAGCCCTCTCCACTTGTGTTGCTTCAGGGGGTTCAAAAAGGAAGCTTTGCTCTCCACTAACCAGCTTTACATTTCCTTCGTTTCTTCTACCAAAACATTGGGCTAGAACTGAGACTACTGATGTTCACTAGACACACAAAGCTTTTCTCAATAAAAAACATATAAAATGCAATAGATAAGAAGTCTGTGTCAATTGCCTGAGAACTAAAAGCATTTGAGGAAGTTTCATCACAATGAACATAGGAACTGAAACTGGATGAGAACCCACTGGGACACAGTGGACAAGATATATGAGAGATGTATTCCAGTAAGGAACTAGGACAAAGTTAAAAAATTGCTTAGCATGGAAGAATTTCATATTCAAAAGATGTACACATATCAATAGGTAATTATGTAGTCATAGAGAGAGAAATAGTTATATGCAACTGAAGGAAGAAAGATAATGGGCAGAGAAAAGTAGAAGGGAGGGATTTGGAGTGATTATGGGTGGTATTTAATGTTATATAGGTCCCAGCAAAGATCAACAAAGCTGACTTAGGGTCAGAGAACTATCTGGTCACTGCTTTATTGTTCTTTACATAGAGTTTTGAAATAAATTTTGCTAAAATGTGTATCTCCTAAGCAGTTCAATTTCCCCTGGATCCTCCTTGGGGAGGAGAGTAGGAGTAGAGAGGCGTGATCATTACATTCACAGTCAGAGGGAAGGAGTTTAGGGCTGACAAGTCATACCCTTCAGTGACCTGTTGTCTTCTTAAGAAGCAGTTGGAAGGTATGGAGGACCAAGAGAAGAAGAAGAATTCTTTATGGAAGAAAGATGAATAAGACATCCCTACATATTCTAGAGTCTAAAGTATGGATGCATGTCTTACTCATCTTCCATAAAGAAAGATCTAGTCTAGACCTGAGGTGGAGGATACCAGATCAAATCTTGAATTTCTGTAGGGCCTAAATACTCTTGTCCTTTCAGTGTTCTGTATCTTAGTGCTTTCCAACCCTTCTCTGGGAGATGAGGGTTCAAATTGAGAGCATGTGGTCCACATTTCATATTTCCTTCTGCTATCCCCAGAAGCAAGCTAGATGACATATCCTACAAGTGAGGAGATCAGTAGAGTCTGAGAACTGCTGTCTCTCGATTGCTTAGGCTTTTTCTTCTATCTAACTGAGACGAATGAAAAGTCTGAGAAACATAGTTTCTGGGTAATTAATAATCACTTTATTAGTTGGACTAGCAGATAATCAAGAAATTTAAGTCAGGGAGGCCCCTAGAATGTTTAAATACCTTTGGAAAAGGGATTGCCTCAGATGGGTGGAAATTAAATCTGGTTAACAATTAATGAGTGAGCTTATTCTAATGAGGGGCTATGGGAATGTCACTCTTATCTTGTTAGCTCTTTTGGACAAAGAGATTCATCTCAAGACAGACCCTCTCTACCTCAGGAAATCTAGACAAAGGGATCCATCTATACCCAGTGTTACTGGAATAAAACAATGAGCTAGAATTCACATAGATTAAATTCTCTTTACCCTTTAATCAGAAGTAAGCTCTGCCAGCTGGGTGGGGACCTGCCAAAGATTGAGGAGAATGTCTCATTGTCCCCAGGTCCTTCAAAAAGAAGTAAAAAGATGAAAAAACTCTACCAATAACTGATCTACTAATTATTGGTTATTAATAATCAGAAACAGGATTTGGGGGTCCCTTATATAAAGTCATTAATGAGATAAGAAAATAATCATTTTCTCATAACACCGTACCTAAATACCTACCTTCAACTTTATTCTAATTTCAATCAGTGCTTGCCTTGATAACCTCATGAAAAAATGAAACGTATTCAGAAATCAACGACTTATCCCATGATACCATGTCCTCGTGACTGGTAGTGAAAGTATCAGCGTGTGACTAAGGGTGGCAGTGAGGTTCAGAACAATAAGCTGGGGTCAACTTGCTAACCAAGAACAGCAGCCTCAGGAGGACAGTTAAGAGTTAGGATGGAACCAGAGCTGTAGGGAGATACGGCTTCATTGTAAAGATTCCCAGGAACCTTCTTTAACCTCACATTTCTGTAATCTTTTTATTTTTTGGTTTAGGAAAGCAGCCAAGGGTATGGTGTTTGGGGGCATTTCACAATTCATCAATGAAGAAAATTTGATCTTCAATAAAAAAGAGGCATTTGAGGGATTACTGAAAGGAAATCTTGAAATGAACAGAAATCTTTGACTTGAATATCCTGAAATTAAAAAAACACAAAAGTTGAATAAGTGCAAGTAACAAGTAGACTAAGGAATGACATCAGCCCTCTTTTGTTTATATGCTGTTGTTTTTAAAAATTAAGAGGTAAAGAAGAATCTTTTAAGGACAAAAAGGACATTGAATTAGATAGAAGGGAAAAGCTAGCTGTATTAAATTCCAATGAAACCTTATATGTGAATTAATGTCTTTGTTGCTGTTATTGTTCAGTTGTTTCAGTTCTGTCTGACTGTTTGACCCTTTGTGACCCCATCTGGGTTTTTTTTGGCAAAGATGCTAGAGTGGTTTACCATTTCCTTCTCCTGCTCGTTTTACAGGTAAGGAACTGAGGCAACAGGACTATGTGATTTGCCCAGGATCCCCAAACCTCCATTTCTTAATATCTGGGTGGAGTTTTTAAGAAGAAATATATTTTAAAAGCTATTGATGCATATTGTATTGAGATGTTTTGCTGAGATTTTTCTTTTTCTTTCTTTCCTTTTTTTACTGAGTGTTAGTGGTATCTTTGGGAAATAATATAGTAGAAAAAGAAAAACAAAACCTAAATCTAAAAAATAGTATTTGATATCTCCTTAGTGGCTGGAGGTGAGCCTTCTGGCATGTCAGTCTGTGGTGACAAGGCCTTCCTTAGACAGCCTGTTCTGTATTTCTGATAATGTAATGTCTGAGATCCTGATTCATCCCTCTCGCCCCTTGGGACAAGTCTGAGAGCTACAGATATTGCAAAACCTCTTTCATTTTGTTTCTCTTTGGCTATATGATTGTAGGGGCAGCTAGGTTGCACAGTAGATAGAGTGCTAGGCTTGGAATCAGGAAGACTTCTCTTCCTGAGTTCAAATCTGGCCTGAGATCCTTGCTAGTTGTGTGACCCTGGGCAAGTCACTTAACCCTGTTTGCCTCAGTTACCTCATCCATAAAACAATTGAAGGAAATGACAAATTGTTGTAGTACCTTTGCCAAGAAAATCCCAAATGGGGTCACAAAAAAGGATGTGACTGAAAATATGACAACTATTTTAACAATAAAGGCAATTGTGTCCCTAATTCACAAGCTTGAAATTTATAAGAGAATGATTCATGCAAGTTTTGATGTAAACAAGGGTGAGCAAACCAGAGGCTAACAAAACATGGACACATAAAATCCTTCTTTTGAGGGAGAGTTTTCACTACTACCCAACAGTCATTTTTAAAAGTATTTACTATATGTCAGGCACCATGGATGCAAAAACAAGAGATAAAGTTTCTGCCCTCAATGAACTTTCCTTCTAGTAGGGGAAACCATAAGCTCATATAAAGGTATATGCAAAGCCATTTGATTGAGCTTTCTGGCAGGGTTAGAAGTATAGATAGGAAAAAAAAGGGTGAAAGAAAGATGTATTTGCTCTCTCATCCCTGCTCCCACTTTCTGGAATTTTGTGAACAGATTATATTTTTTGCGCAACTCCTCTCTTAACCACCCACAAGATCACAAGTCTCTCTTAATTACCATGTCATCCCATACTCCAGAGCAAGCCTTTGAATTACTCAGGAAAAGATAATGACTTTTGGGATATGGTGGGGAATGAACTTTGCTCTCTGTGAGGGGGGGATAGGAGGGATGGAAGGGAGATGGGGAGGGGGGAGGAGGAGAAATATTCTACTTTTTCCTTAAGTTTGCCATACTTCATAAGTCTGTTTAAACATGACTCAATATTCTGGGATAAATCATCCCAAGTCACATGATTTTATCTCCTCTCTATGTAGTTTATGAATTATTTAAAGGTGAGGCCATAACCATATGTTTCTTTCATCATCACAGAACATAGTCCCCAAAGCCAGGAAAAAAAATCCTATTTTATACCAAGAATTTGTTTAGTACCAAGGTGAATTCTGTGTATTCCAAACCATATGCTAACTTCCTCCATTTCAATCAGTCTGTACATTTTTAATAAGAGATACAAATACACAAATCACATATACACAAATGGGACCTAGTCAATTTTATTTGAAACAAATTTAGGAATCAGAAACAGCTTAAAGAAATAAAGAAATCACGTAGGGGATTTTTGTTGGCATTTTTCAGTCCCTTCTGACTGTTCATGACTTCCTTTGGGGCTTTCTTGGCAAAAATGCCAGAGCAGTTTGCCCTTTCCTTCTCCATCTCCTCTTACAGATGAGGAAACTGAGACAAACAAGCTTAACTGATTTGCCCCAGAATCATACAGCTGATTTGAACTCAGGAAGTCTTTCTGATTCCTAGCCTAGTGCTTTATTCTTTGTGCTATCTAGCTGCCCCCGCAATTGCTTAGCCAAGTGAAAGGAAAATCAAAGAGATGTTGATATATCTGGAGCTCCCAAACTTGTCCTGAGATGAATGGGTCAGAATCTTAGACCACTGCATCATCAGAAATACAGGGTAGGCTGTCTGAGGAAGGCCTTATCATTACAGACTGGCATGTTACCTCCAGGCACTAAGGAGATACAAAATACAATTTTTTTTTCAATTCAGTTTTTTATTTTTATTCTTCTATTACATTATTTCCCAAACATACCACTCACATCCAGCAAAGAAAAAAAAAAGTAAAAGAAAATTTTCAGCAAAACAACATAAAACAAAAGGCATCAATAACTTTTAAAATATTATTTTTCTTTTAAAACCCCACCAAGATATTAAGTAATAGCAGTGTAGGGACCCTTGGCAAGTCACTTAACCCTGTTTGCCTCAGTCTCCTCAACTGTAAAAATGAGATGGAGAAGGAAATGGCAAAACATTCTAGTATCTTTGCCAGGAAAACCCCAAATGAGGTCAAGAAGAGTCAGATGTGACTGAAATGAATGAACAACAAAAATGTGCCAGGCACTAAGTACTGAGGATAAAAAAGGGGCAAAAGATAGTCCCTGTTTTCAGGAAGTTTACAGTCTAACTTATTGGAGTATCTCTAGCATCTGTCTACTGCCTTATCATCGCAGAGCCTGTCACAGAATCTATACTTCACTCATTCCTCTCCAAACCCAAACAGAATTTCCTTCTTAATTGCCTTGGATTGGTGGTCTCCCATCCCTGTCTCTCACTAGCAGTGTCTATCAGAATGGCAATTCCCAGAAATTCATGCTACGAGGTCTCCAAATTTCTCTCCTAGTAGAGAAAGTCATTCTGGATACGTGGTTACATATACAAAACATATACACGAAAACCTGGGTGGGGTGGGAATGGTGGGGAGTATGTGAGGGTAGAGGAGAGGAGATGCTAGCATCTGGGGGAACAAGGAAAGCCCTTGTACAGAAAGTGGTTCTTAAACTGAATCTTGAAGGAAGTTTGAGATGCCAAGAGGTCCAAGTGAAGAAGAATAATTTTCCAAGCAGAAGGCCCAGCTAATAGAAAGGCAGGGAGACCAGAGATGAAACATTTTATGTGAGAAACAGCAAAAGGATAGGTGGGAAGTAGAATGTGGAAGGGGAGTAATGTTTAAGAAGGTTGAAAAGGTTGGTTGGGAATAAGGTTAAAATAAGGAATTTTAAACAAAGAGAGGGATAGGGGAAGAAAGGGGGGGAGGGAGGAAGGGAGAAAGAGAAAGAGAGACAGAGACAGAGAGAGAGAGAGAAAGAGAGAGAGAGAGAGAGAGAGAGAGAGAGAGAGAGAGAGAGAGTAGCATTTCTTAGGTACTTAAGTTCTAGGTTTTTAGGCACCAGGCTAAGCACTAGAATACAAACACAATAAAACAAGATAGTCCTTATCCTCAAGGATCATACAATAATGGAAGATAAAACACAGAAAGAAGCTGGAAAGCATGGAATGTGTTGGGGGTGGGCTGGTCACAGATATCTTTGAGGCAATGTTGTTGATAAGGAGGTGAAGCAGTCTGGAGAAGAAGGAAGGAGAATGACTAAGCATGGCTGAGATCTCTCTAGAAATGCCTGTCTTAGACAGGGACTCATCCATCAGGAAAGCAGGCTCCAGGACGTGGGGGCATCTACAGGTAGATAAGTGTAGATCCAATACAATATTCACAGTGTCAACTGTGCTAGATCACAAAATATAACAGACTCTCCATATAGAAGACAGAAGCCAAACATTTATTAAGACACCAGAAAACCAAATACCAACACCAGGAAACTGAATCCATCATAGCAACATAGAAGTTAATGCACCACAATGTAGCAGAGAGCTACACCATCCTTTAGCCTTCCGACAAATCAACACAAGCCTGGCAGTCACAGGAGGGGGCCAATACCCACATTTACTCACAAGTCAAACTGTTTCCTTCAGATGAGTCCTCTCCTCCCACGTGTCTAGCTGCTCTCTCTCCCAGCTTCCCATGGGATCTGCTCCACCCTTCAGCAAACTCCTCCTGCCACAGGCTACACGTGGTTACATTCAGCTTATTAGGGAACAACGTTTATTTTCAAAGCAAGGGAAGGTCTTCAAATTGCCTCAGGCTTACAAAGGGGCAGGGAAGATCTTCAAATTACCATTACCATTGCAGCAAGTTTGCTAGTGAGGAGGTAGAGCAGCCCTGAGAGTAAGATGAGATGAGAGTCATAAGGGTCAGGCTTGACCCTTAATTTCAAGAAAATCCATTTGGAAGCTAGATGGAAAATGGTTTGGGGTGATGAGAGATGAGGTAGAGAGACCAGTTAGGAGGACATTGCTATAGTCCAGGTGAGAGGAACTAGGGCCTGAACTGGGGTGGTGGCCATGTAAACAGAGGGGGACAGTGCTATGTAGGTAGCAATGTCAAGATTTGGCAGCTGATTGGATATGTGTGTTAAATGAGAGTGAGCAGTATTTATGTTGCAAACATGGGTGAATAGAAGACTGATGGCACCCCTGATGTAAATAAAGAAGCTTAGGAGAGGTGTGACTCTAGGGAGAAAGATAATGAGTCCTGTTTTGGATATATTGAGCTTGAGATGCCTAGCCAGAGCAACCAATTAAAATACCCAGTAGATAGTTGGTGATGTGGGACTACAGCTCGGAGAATAGCAATGGAATAGAGGCGTGGAATTCCTGTGCAGACAGATGATTTGAAAAACACAAGTGAGAGAGTAGATAGTGGAATAGAAAAGGACCCAGATCTTAACCTTGAGGTACATCTACATCTAAGTGATATTACACAGAAGAAGATCCAGCAATAGCAAAGAGGACTAAGAAGACAGGTGAGGAAGAAAAGCAAGAGAGAGAAGAAGCAGGAAAACACACAGAAGAGAGGCTGTCCGAGGGTGTCAAACATTACAGAAGGTGAAGAAGGATGAACAGTGAAAAAAGGCCCTCTGGTGTGGCAATTAAGGGATAACTAGAGAGAACAGTTTCATTGAGCAATGAGATTGGAAAACTGATTGCAAAGGATGGATTTAGATGTGAAGGAGAGAAGAGAGGCACTCAGAAAAGGCAGATCTTTTTCCCCCAAGGATTCTGGTTGATTTTCCATGGCTCTCCCCCATGCCTAGAATTTTCACCCTCCTTATCTCCACTTCCTGACTTCTCTGACTTCCTTAATATCTCAGCTAATTCCCCTTACAGATTATCTCTCATTTATTCTGTCTATATCTGTTTGTACCAGTTGTTTGTGTGTTGTCTCCTCAATTAGACTGTCATCTCCATAAAAGCAAGGATTGTTTCTTTGTATTCCCAGTACTTAAAACAGTGACTTGAACGTAGTAGACTTTTAACAAATGTTTCTTGACTGGACTTGAAAGAAATAAGAAAATAGCTGAGTTGTGGCACATTGTAGTAAGAGTTTTTAAACTGTCTGCTTCTTAGCTTGACTTGAAAGAAATAAGAAAACAGCTTGAGATGTGGCACATACTGTAGAAAGGGTTTTTTAAAATACCTGTCTGAATGTTCTGTTTTATAAAAATAGGTGGCAACACTGGCACATATACAGGCAGAAGGAAAGGAATGAATGGATAAGCAGAGATTGATGATTAGTAAGAAAAGGTAATGACAGTGCAGGAAATCTGAGTGAGACTATGGTGACTAGGATCAAGGGCAGTTCTAGAAAGCACCATTGTCCTTTTGAGGAGAATGGCTATCTCTTCACCAGAGGCTGGAGTAAAGAGAATGGGAAATATCAAGAAAGAGAAGAAAGAAGAAATAGAGAGAGAAGATGAGGGATTTCATGACAAATGGTCTCAATTTTCTTGGAAAAGTATGTGATGAGGTCCTTGGATGAAAGGGTAAGGGGAGAGCATCCTGTGGGAGGCCGAAGGAGAGAAATATTGGAACAGCCACTATGGTGAGTGGGATAAAGAAGGAGTGTCTTGGTACGGAAAGGGCTCAATTGAGATCATGTAACATAAATTTGCAGTGAACCTGATCAGTCAGTTTGAGTGACTTGTTTCAAAACTATTTATCAGTGATCAGGATTAGAAGAATCAGGATGGTGTGAGTAATAGAGGGTTGAAGTTTGGCTTGGCATAAACAGCGTCACAAAAGAGGCCAAAAATTTTGAGAATAGAGGATAACATGAGCTAAAGTGAAAAGCTGGACTTCAAACATTC
>CM053591.1:40836416-40850894 GCA_028646515.1 Pseudochirops corinnae | reverse complement strand
ATATATATATGTACATGGAGGGCACAGGATCAATTGAATAGGAAGGGATGATACTTTAAAAGGTGAAATTCTGAGGTGGGAGAAGATTAGAATAAGGGGAGACAGGGAGAGACAGAATGGGGTTAATCATCTCATATAGAAGAGGCAAGGGATAATTGTTACAATGGAGGGGAAGAACAGGAAGGCAAAAGGGAAAGGGTCAACCTTACTCTCATTGAATTTGGCTTAGGGAAGGAATGACATAAACTCTAAACTGGGTATCTTGCCACATGGGAGAGTAGAGGAAATGGGGATGAGAGGTGGGATGATGGAGGGGAGGGCAGGTTGTGGGGAGGGTTGCTGGAAGTACACACTTCTGTAAAGGGACAGGGACAGGGACAGGGTAGGTAATAGAATGGGGGGGCGGGATAGGAAAGAGGGACATATAATCAGTCTCTCACAATATGCCCACTGTGGAGATGTTCTGCATAATTATACAAGTACAGCCTGTATTTAATTGCTTGTCCTTCCAGTGGAGGTGGGTGACAAGGGAGGAAGGGAAAGAATCTAGAATTTAAAGTTCTACAATCAAATGTTAAAAATATATATGTATATATATACATATATTGTTATTATTATTATTATTATTAACTGCATCCAACTGGGAATTAAAATATACAGGCACTGTGGTAGGGAGATTCATTCTGCCCTACTGGAAAGTCAGAGGAGTGAGGGGGAGGACATAGGAGAGAGCAGATTGGGGGAGGGGTTATACAGTGGGATGGCTGTTTTGAGGTGTTGGGTAGGGGAAAGATGAGGAGAAAATCTCAAAATCTCGTGGAAATGAATGATGTCAACAAGAAAATAAATAAATTTATTTATTTTTAAAAAATTAAGTGAAAAGCCAAGGAAGGTAGGAGAGTTGAGCCAGAGCAGGGGAGCAACAGTGATAGCCTGGAAAAGTAATGAGGGAGAGGGCAGCTAGGTGGTGCAGTGAATAGAGCATCCACTCAGGTCAGGAGGACTTGAGTTCAAATCCGGCCTCAGACATTTGACACACTTACTAGCGATGTGACTCTGGGCGAGTCACTTAAGCCCAATTGCCTTCCAAAAAAGCAAAAAAAAAAAAAAAAAAAAGTAATGAGGGAGAAGTGTTCAGACCGAAGATAATAAGCTGGTTAAGAAGGAGTAAAGTATAAGGAAAGACAGAATGAAGGGAGATTATAATTGGATAAAGGAATTCCAGAGTTCTTTTAATCATGGAAATAGAATATTTTTGTGTGATGTCAGGATTTAGGAGGATGACCATCACTAGGTATGGCTAAGGTGGGAGCAGAGGAAGAGTAGGTCACAAGAGTTGGGTAGATTGAAGAACTAGGAAATTAGGGTATTTGAGATAGTATCGACAAATATCTTAAAATTCATGCAAGGAAGCATGTCTCCTTGATATGCAGAGCCTGGGAAATTTTTCTGCTCTTATGAGATACTTTTTAGCCATTGGTACTTATTTTTAGTTGTCTAAACTAGAGGAACAGGTGTGACAATATAAATCCCTAATGTAAATGACTATTTCAGTGATGACCTGTTTTAGTAGATACCTGTGAACAATTCAACTGTTACTATCTTTCAGCTTGCACAGCACCTGGATAATTTGGCATCTTTGCCTGGCTCATTATTGATTTACATGCACTAAGAGTTTGCCAACCCCACATGTTTAAAAGAAGCTGAGTTGAAAAATGAACACCAGTTTTGAACATTTCTATCATTTTCGAAATAAGAACTTCCTTTAGGAACTGTCCCCTGTCCTCACAACACATTTACTGGCTGATCCTAAAGATTATTGGTCATAATGACAACTTAATTTTTTTTTTTTATGAACTTAGCAAACATCAGTAAAAATGAAATTTCCACATACATTGAACAGAAAAACAGAATTGTAAGTGAAATCATAGCTCTATTATTGTACTTAGAGAGCTCATTAAAAAAAAAAGACTATTAAATCTTAGAGGATCCTATCAACAAGATTGTACTGCTCTGGTTTTTATTTCCTTTTCCTAAATTCCTTCTGCTCTCTTTTATGCATTTTAAATATATTATTGATATTCTTTCTCCTTCTGTTTTTTATTGCTATCATTATTGCCACACAACTCCCTCTGCCCCACCAAAAAATGCCTCCTTTGCAATTAAGTACAGTAAAACGAAACAAATTCACACAATCGTCCATGTCTGAAAATCTGTGTCTTATTCTGTACCATCCCCAAAAGGTGGGAAGCATGAATGATGACATTAGCCTTCTGGAGTCTTTATGGATCATTGCATCCTGTTTACATTATTTGATCACTATTTAAATTATTCTTCTAATTCTTTTTCAAACACAGTTTCCAAGATGACATGATCACACCATTTAGGGAAGGAGTCATGTTGGTAGAACTCCTATCTTGGCCCTGGCTTGCTGGGGCAACCACCTCCCATAGGGCTTTTGGTGAGGGACATCAAGGAGAGAGACAAATATTCCCTTAGCATTATGGATGAAACAAAATTCCTTATTGCTGTCGTGATTTTTCTTCAAGATGAGTAGGGGATCAAAGATTGTAGGAGGCAAGGCATAGCTTTAAATGTCTGCTGTGTCATTGAGAGAGCACAGGATTTAAAAATATGTGTAGAGGAAGAATGGCATAGTTTATAGAGTATTAGACTTGGAGTTAGAAGGACTGGGGTTTAAATCCAACCCCTGACACTTACTAACTATTTATTCTAGCCAAGTTACAACCTTTAATTTGACTTAGGCAACTCTCTAGGATTTATCTACTAAGTATAGGTGAAAAGATAAAAATTAATATTACTTCTAGTTTCTACTGCATTGATTTCTACTGTATCGATTCTGCAATGTAATTGATTTTATGCTGAATTCATTTTTATGATTGAGTCTGTATTTGCCTAAAGCCACTTGTCTATGTCCTTGAGTTGAACTCAGGAATTTAGCTTTCCTTCTGAGTTAGTTTAAAAAGAAAAGTTACTATCTCCCATATCACAATTCCTGAGGGACTTCCTCAACATCTGTTTGCTAGATTTAAACCTTACAAGTTAACTTATTACCATCCTCAAAAAGTATGATGTTCGTCCTTGCCTGTCTTTGTGTAATTGGAAATTTTTGTCTCTTTCAAGGAAACAGGAAGTCTGGTAGATTCCAATGAGAGTGGAATCCCATAAAACAATTAACATTTCTTAATTGTTAGAGAGAGATTTGATTAGCTTCACCTGAAAACTTTTTTTCCCAACCCTACAACCTATCATTTTTTCTCTACACTTACCAAGACCCCTTCTTTGTTGTTATTAAAAAGGTTCCTCTCCTTCTCATTGGTGTCTCTGGCTTTAGTGAGATTCCCAGTTTAATTCACTTCGATAACAATTATATACATCACTGTTAATAAACTGATTTTGCTTGGAGTCTGTACCTCAGTCTACTTTTATTGGATTTACTTGACACAGACATAGTGATGCTTGTAGGAAAATAAGTTCTCCTGACAATGATGAACTCACAGGTCCTTCACATATTCACAAGTATATATGCTTATAAGCTACATAGGTTATTAGGCTAATATTTCAGTTATTAAATCAGACACCTTAGCAATATCTTAGGGAGAGCCAGTATTAGATTCTTATAAGAGAAACCACAAAATGTTGAAATGGAAGTTAGAATTTTCAGAAACATGGAATTTTTAAAATCCCTTCCAAACTATTGATTTCAAAAAGCTAAAGGCGAATTCAAAAACACCAGCATTGCATTTGTATACTTTATATTCTTGTTTATAGCCCAATTACTTATGCTGTCTAAATTAACTACTATAATTCCACATTCCAGATTCAGGTCACCATGCTTTATCTTGAACAGCATGGCTTAATATTGGATTAAAATTTTTAAAATAACCCTGGTAACTTGAATCATATGTTGTTGCATGGTGCAAGTATACTAGCTCATTCAGTGGGGTCAGAGGCTATGAGAAAGTATAGATAAGCCATAGTTTATCTAAATTGTTTAGGTTTCTTAGAAAGCACATGATAGTGAACCTATGGAGCTAGGACATCTCGTATCACCCTTATCTGGCAATTCTCTGTATACAGCATCAATTGTTGGACCTGAATTGGCAGATAATAAAGTTAATGAGGCTTGTGATAACAACATGTATATAGTGCTTGCCATGTGCCAAGCATCGTGCTACATACTCTACAGATATTACCTCATTTGCTCTGCACAACAATTCTGAGAAGTAGGTGCTATTATTGTCTCTATTTTGCAATTGAGGAAACTGAGGCAGACAGAGATTAAGTTACTTAACTAAGGTCATTCTGATTATAACTACCTGAGGCTGGATTTGAACTCAAGCCCCTAAGCTTTATCTGAAAAGATACACTTTCGAGTCTTCTGTTGACAAACTTAATGAATGCTCCTGGATTTTGATCCTGATCTTCCTGATCCTATCTACTTCACTCCTGAGTTTATCTAATTTTAACCTCTTTGTGAATGTGTGAATCATGTCTGCTGCTTTTGACCTTGATTCTTAGCTAGCCCTCTTTGAACTTTTGTGAACTGAGTCACTAAGCAACTGTTTGAGGGTGGAAGTTTTGTTCATCTCCTAATTAGACAAGGTTCTTACCCAATTGCTTTGCAGTTTAAATAGAAGAAAAAAGATTGCTAGAAGAATATTTAGTATTCTAGTATATTGGTGTGGTGATGGGATAGAAGATGGCTTATGTTAACTCTCTTCTTTTCCCTTTTCCAGTCTATTCTCTCTCACAGTAACCTCATCAAGTTCAATGGTTTCGATCATGCAGATAACTTCCAGATTTCTATTTCTTACTTATTCTGCCTCTCCAGTGGGTGTAGTCTCTTATTGCCTACTAAACACTGCAAAATGGATGTCTAGTAGGCATCTCAAATTCAACCTGTCCAAAATAGAACTTATCATTTCCCTTCCCAACCTCATTCCAACATCTTATTTTCTATTGAGGGAATCATTAGTTTTCTGGTTACACAATCTTGCAATTCCAGCATCATTCTTTACTCCTCGTTTCCTGTAACTAATCAATTGCAAAATCTTATAGATTCTACCTATGAATTGTATCTTTTATTGACCCCCTTTTCTCCAGTCACATGACTACCACCTTAATGAAGTTAAGACCTTCATTATCTATGGTCTCCCTGCCTCAAGAGTCCCTCATGTTCAATCTACTCTCCACATATCTGCTAAATTGACATCCCTAAAATAAAAGTTAGACTGCATCACTTCCCTGCTCAAAAAGCTACAGTGGCTACCTACTATACCTAGGTTAGAATAAAACCTCACCTTGGGGTATAAATCCCTCAATAGTCTGGATTCCATATATACTTCTAAGCTTATTTCTTATTACTTTTCTTCATTTGTTTTATGTTCTGAACAAGTCTCCTACTGCTGTTTTCTTTGCACAGGCTGGAATGCAGCCCTTCCTTATCTCTACTTCTTAGTAACCCTTCCTTCTTCCAAAGCTCAACTCTTGCCATCCTCCTACAGGAAACCTTTAATGATGTTACTTAGTGGAGTTCTCTCCACAGATTGTCCTGTATATACTTCTGATTGGTACATATTGTAGCCCCTAGTAGACCATAAGCTGTTTGAGGGCAGAAACTACTTTCTATTTTGTTTTTTTTTAGAAGGTAATTAAGCAATCTAGTCCAACTTTTTCATTTTATAATGAAGAAAACAAGTCCTTGAAGGCTGAATTTGAAATTTAACCCAAGGTTTCTAGGCTGAATATTCATATGACTCTTCATTTGTAGAGAGAATGATGCTTTTACACTATCTAAATGAGGAGTAGACTTGGAATAAGAACATTAAAGAGAAGAGGTCCTCCATCATGCCTTCATCAAGAGAAATATTGGTGGCTCCAGAATGACTGCAGTGAGAGAGAGAAAGACTTTGGGAAGCAAACAACATGTAGGGGGGATCCATTTCCTCAATAAGTCCCTGATTTGTAGGTTGCTTCCCTAGAGACTTTTGGGAATTTACCATTGGTTGAGATTTAGTTGAAACTCTTGGTTGAAATACCTTACTCACAGGCAGAGTTTAAGGATGCCAATAGTCTCCCCATTTTCAATAAATGAAGAACCCTAAGAAATTAGAAATTTCCTGAGTTCACTGAAGTGAAGCTTGCATTTACTCTGAAAGCTCCTTCTCTCTCCCCCCAGTTTGAATATCAACTAGCCACCAACAATAGCTCAGGTGTTCCTCCAGCATGAATCAGCACAAGTCCCCAAAACTTCACCTAAATTCCAGGTCCACACACTCTACTAACTCCCACTAGGGGGTACTTCAGGTCCAACACAAGAACCCTATTAAAAAAAACAAATCTATCTGGGTTTAGCTCTTCCTTTTACTGGACTCTCAGTGAACATGCTCCATTTCCATTTCCCTGATTATTCCTCTGATTGTGAGGCACGTGGTGGAGCAGCAGACCTGGAGTCAAGAAGACCAGCATTCAAAACCAGCCTCAGACACTAGCTGTTTGATTCTGCCCCAGTTTCCTCTCCTGTAAATGGGGAGCATAACAGCACCTTCCTTAAATTATACATCGCCTACAGCTTAGACTGCATACTTCAGAGGTCTTTGTTAATTATAGTGCTAACAAGCTTCTTCTTTCTCCCTCTCAATCAAGACCTACCAAAGAGAGATGCTTAAGTATCAGCCTTTGTACCTTAATCAATTTCTTCTTCTAGAGATCTTGGCATTTCAAGCTTTATTAAAAATTGAGAAATAAGACTCATCCCTCATCCCAAAGAAATTTCAGCATTAGAAAGAAAGAAAATGGAAGAGTCAATGGATTCCTTCAGTGCCAATGAAATCTTAGTGCCCTTGGTATGTCATTTGTCATAAGGCAGGCCTTGTGGATACAAGTGTAGCTATAATATTATGAATTAAAAAATCATTCAATTACTTTGATTTTACAAGGTTAGCCCTAAGAGAAGCTGATTATGTCCCCTAAGCTTCATGCCAACTTTCCCCAATCACTAAGACCTGAATTTCAGCATTCAACGCATAATTAGTTAATTCTGGTTTTCTGTCAGAATAGAACTATTGATTAAAACAAGAAAAAATAGAAATATTAAGAAAATCTCTAATTCTCCTCTCATAATTTTAAAAAATTATGTAATGCTTTATTTAAAGAAACACTTAAATACAAGTGAAGTACCTTCAATCTTTAGAGTTAATTGCTTATCTAAAAGTTAACTTTCTACTATCTAAAAGTTTGCTTTCTCTTACAGTCTGAAAAAGTCCTAATCTTCTAGGGCTTGTGCTTATAGAAACTGATTGTGATTTAAAAGTTCTCATCAGACTTTTGCTGCCAGTGTTAACTGTCTTGTTGTCCTCTGAGCCTAGGAAAAATAATTTAATTGCATTCTAATAATCACAGGGACCTAGAAACCATATATATTGCCTGTAGAAGAATGCTCTCTTCATTCTTTATTCTCAGAATTATTTGATATTTTTCTCCAGCTGGATAAAAGATTCCCTCAAAATATGGAGGTACACATATGTAGTGTGTAGGACATAGATGCCTGCTGGTTGACAGGAAGAGGTCTTCCACTTAACATTTCACCCTTTCTTAACTCCTCTTCTCCACCATAAATTTGTATTAACCTGAGGAATGATAAGAGTTGAGGTGATTTCATAGATTCATCTTCCTTGCCCAAGACGTTAAAACCTTATGAGAGTGGAGAAGTGGGGGAAGTGCAAGAATTCCTGGGACAAGAAGTCCTTCAGAAGATTGTACAAAAGGCATATCAGGATGGATGCTACTCCACTAAATCCTTCCTTGGAATGCCAATGCAAAAGAGATGATTCTTCTACTTCCCCCTCTTCTCTTTCCCTTCCTATCTTCTCCCAAAACAGTCTATGTCCATTTCCTGAAAATTTTCTCTCTCTAGAAGAGACAGAAAAAAACCTATTTTGCTTTTTTAGTATAATAAATGTAGTTAATCAATTCATTGTTGAATTCATGTATCTTTGCTCAGATGCTGTGGAGGAGAGCCACAAGGGAACTCTCAGAAAGGGAAGAGACAGAGATTGACAAGTCTGGTACTTTTGTCATGAGTTTCTTTTTGGTGGTGGGCTTGGAGTTCAAGAAAGAGAATTATTGATTCAATTTTGTATAACTTTCCAGAACAGAGAACAAGAAGATATATCTTGACAGCTCTCTAGGCAATGAATGAGTTAGCAGTCTGGCTAGGGTGGTTGTGGTCTGGCTGGGCTGATATTGGTAGTGGGTCCTTTATCATTTGCCTTCCTGCTGTTTTCTTAAGATTAGTTTGAAAGGAAAACCCCCCTGGGGTAGAGATGGGGACCATAGAGCTGAGGAAGTGTTTGAGGAAGTGGCTACTCCAAGTTTTCAAGGGAGGGGGATGTAAGAGGAAGTGATTAACAGCTGTGAGAGCCGAATACCAACTAACAGCTCTCACCAGCAAAGCAAGGCATCCAAAATCATTACTCCTTCATAGTTTCCTAGCAATCAAGAAAAGATCACCTGTGACAACTGCATTCTAAATTACTCCCTCTTTTCTACCCGCCACAGGTGTAGGCATTAAAATGCAGTGAAGGGGCAGCTAGGTAGTGCAGTGAATAGAGCACCTGCTCTGGAGTCAGGAGGACCTGAGTTCAAATCCTGACCTCAGACACTTGACATACTTACTGTATGACCTTGGGCAAGTCACTTAACCGCAATTGCCTTGCCTTCCCCCCTCCAAAAAAAAATGCAATGTAACTTCCTTGCTAATAATACTTTCTACATAGCTCTTTAAAGTTTGGAAAATACCTTGCATACCTAATCTAAAATAGCCTCCTGGCAAGCCTATGAGGGAGATAGTATAAATATTGTTATCAATATTTTACACATAATGCAACAGGTTTGGCAAGATTGAATAATTTGCCCATGGTCTTCGTTAGAATTATAGTTAGGATTTGAATTTAAATCTTCCTATTTCCATGTCCAGCATTCTATCTACTATACAACACTACCTCTCACTAGTTCCTGAAGCCTGTATCATTTCTGTCAGGCCAGCCTAATTCTTAGAATCTAGATATTTTTTCCTCTTTCTTCTCTCTCTCTCTCTCTCTCTCTCTCTCTCTCTCTCTCTCTCTCTCTCTTTCTCTCTCTCTCTCTCTTTCTCCACCCCCTACCCCTGTCTGTATCTCCACTTTACCACACCCCCCTCCCTCAAAAGAATTCTATCTCTACTGTCGGGAACAATAAAGAACTTACACACTTCTGATGGGGTGCTTGGGTGTCTGTGCTTGAACTACAGTTTATAAAATCTCATACAGTTCCAAAATCACATTTCTCCCCAGCTTCAAATGCTGTCTCAGGCAGTTTCTCTCTAGCTCAAGTGCAGCATGCCCTAACAAAATATTTATCTCTCTTCCTGATACAGTAGCCAGCTGCACCTATAGAATTTCGTGGTTTGACCCAGCTGTGTACTGGCTGAAGCAGCTGTGTATTGGATCATACCTATCATATATATCCTAGACTCAGTCATATGTATACTCTGCTCCCTAGCTCATCATACAATCCTGAATCCTTCATTAGCTTGGGATATACATATACTCCCAACATTCACCTTGTCAAACATGACATTGATGGGTGGCAGCTTGGTCAGCCCTGATTGCTAGCTTACTTAGTAACCTTTCAAGCTAAAACCACACCTCCATGTAGCCACCCCCTTAGGCTATTTCCCAGTGAACTCTGGTAAAATACCTACACAGTAGATATTAAAAGTGCATATTCCTTTAAGAACTGACCACTCCTTAACTCTTCCCCTAATCCTGCCCTGACTCACCTAGGTAGCATATTTGGCATAGGTTTTACTATACTTATCCTATATAAACTATAATCTAAGGTTGCAGGTTCCCTAAGAACTCTTGCCCACTATTATAGCATAACAATAAATCTTCGTTACCTTGACTCAGAGAATGCTTGAGTCCGTGAGTTTATTCCAGACTGCTTCCCAGGGACTCTGATTATTGGGGTTCTTGGACTCCCTGAACTCCCTGACCCCTTTGTCACTTCCACTGGGGAAGAACAAAGAGCTAATGGGTTTCAATCTATTTGGGGCAAGTCACTTCACTTTTCCTGAGATTCAGTTTCCTCATCTTTAAAATGAGGTTGTTAGTCCAGATAATCTCTGTGGTTCCTTCTAACTTGAAATTTACAATTCTATCATGCTATATCCCTTCTAATGCAGTTATTCTCTGGAAGGAAATGGAGAACAGTATCACTTTAGGATTGAGGGGTGTGTGTGTGCGTGTGTGTGTGTGTGTGTGTGTGTGTGTGTGTGTGTGTTGAACCCTTTGGCAGTCTGACGAAGCCTAGAACCCCTTTTCAGAATAATGTTTTTTGGGTTTTTTTTTTGAAGGGGGAAGGCAAGGCAATTGGGGTTAAGTGACTTGCCCAAGGTCACACAGCTAGTGTGATCAAGTGCCTGAGGTTGGATTTGAACTCAGGTCCTCCTGACTCTAGGGCTGGTGTTCTATTCATTGCACCACCTAGCTGCCCCCTAGAGTAATTTTTTTTAATTGCAAAAAATAAAATGTGCAGGATTACAAAGGAAGCCAATTACATTGGAATGCAATTATCAGCACATTTTTAAAAAGCATGCAAATTTATGGGTATGAGATTTAGAATCCCTTGTTTGGAAGACTGTTCATTTGTTAAACTGAAGAGTTTATCAATTAAAACAGGCTAATCTTTATTTTTTGGGATAGAAACCCCAGGGTCTAACTGAATTACATGACTCTACTCATTGGTGGATAATGATTACTAGATGCTCTGTCCCTGCATGGAGAGATAGAGGAAGTTGTTTAGAACCTGGGAGAGAAATCAATCATGTGCTCTCTTTTTTTCTGTTTTAAAATTTGCATTTTAATCAGGATAAAAAATTTGCATTTAATTAGGATATACAATTTATGCAAGATTTAAGGAAAATTAAAAAAACAATTTTTCTTTTTTCTTTCATTTGCAAATTCTCAGTCACTGCTCAGTCAAACTGGGTTTGCTTCAGTTGGTGTAGCTGAAATACAGAGAATTCGTATTGTTTCAGAGAAGATTTGAATTGAATCACGTCTGAGGCCCCTTCTAAATCTGAGAATCCATGATTCTGTGGCATTTCACCATTGTGTGCACCCCAAAACTGTGTGCAACAGAACTCCTTATCCAAATAATACTCAGAGGCTTCTCAAGGGAGGAAGCAGAAAAGAATGGTTTATTATGATCTCAAAAAAGGGCCACCCTCTGACAAATGGTCAGGGAGGAGAAGCAATTGACAACAGGAAATGGCAAAGTTAGAAAGCCCTGATATGGAATTCTCCCCCACCTCCCTCCTGACCCTTTTCTTCCATTGGCTAGAAGTCAGGTGCACAATCTAAGCGGGGCAATCTACCTCGAGTACTGGAACAAGGAAACAGCAGACCACCCATGCACATCTGAGAAAGCACCTCTGTCCTTATTTGGCCTATCTTATGCTGAGGTGTCACTGAGGAGAGGGGTGACTCCCCACCACTCTGAGTTCTGAGTCCTTGTACATCATGTGATTTCCAGGGAAGGGGAACTTGGGCCTGTTTCCCCTGAAAAGCCTTACTAGATTTTAGAGTATAGTCTGAGGAGTTTTCACTTCTTTCACTCACTCTCAACCTTTCTAGGAAAGCTAAACCTCTTCAAGGCATCTGTGTGTCTCCTGCTCTGGCCCCAACAATTTGAGACTTCAAGGCAGTTTGTCCTGAAGCTCTCACTGGTAGCTCCTATTTAAACTTTGGATTTCTCAGAGAAGTAAAAATCAACTACTTCTCATTGGAAAGACTTCATTTGCCCTTTCTTTTTCCATTTGTTTTTTGTCTTGTGGAAAAACAGAGAGGAAAAGTCTCATCTCAGCACAATATCTTATGAAAAAACTTTGCAATGGTCAGATGCACCACCAGCAATTTGCCTGTAAAAGCAAGTTTGTTCTCTATTAGAGTCAAAACAGGATTTCTCATTTCCTAAATTCTTGTCAGCTCTACTCCTTGTGCAGGCACTGAACACTGAATAATCATTTTCCATCAATCCCTAGGTTACATTCTGTTACTTAATGTCATACAATCTCTATTTGCAAAGGTTTCTAAGAGTATCTACAGGTTTAATTCAGAGTCTTACATGGGAAAAAGTGACATTTTAAATTTTAAGAAAGACAAAAGATAAAAATGATGTGGGTACAAACAGTGCCCTAAGGGTTAAAAATCATATCAAGGGTTACTTTTCCAGTACTTTGTGAAGTCACTAGTTTATTCTCTAGCCTGAAGGTATCCTAAAGTCTCTTCCTCCTTATCTTGAATATCCTGGACCATAAAATTCCTTCTCCCCTATCCCACACTTGGGTCATGAAATTTCCCCAGTCTTCCCTATCTTGTTATCCTATGCTATCATCCATCTTCCTCCTCCTGTCCCTAATATTCAACATCCATAGAAACCTCTAAAACTACATCATCATTCTGAAATCTCTACATAAGCATAACTCCCCCAAATATCAGTCTCACTTAACATTCTTGCTAGGAGACCCAACGGCTTTTGTATCAATAAAGTTCCCAATGACTACAGAGACGGTCTGAGTGAATTCTTCACTCAGAAGTGAATTCTTCACTCGGCTCTACCATCTCTAAACTTCATCACAAATATAAGCAAAAAGTCTAGATTTTGGACTCTGTTGAACATAATGGAGAATTCTGCTCATTTAACTTCCATTTACCAGTGAATGGTTGGGCAAATCCCAGGATGCCACAGTATTAGAAAGAATGTTGTAGGGTGGCTGCTACTACAACTTCCTTCCCCTCCTGCAAAGGTGCATGTTATCTACTTGTTGTTGTGAGTTATTTCGGTCATGTCCAACTCTTCATGACCCCATTTGGGATTTTCTTGGCAAAGACACTGGAGTGGTTTGCCATTTCTTTCTCCAGCTCATTTTACAGATGAGGAAACCAAGGCAAACAGAGTTAAGTGACTTGCCCAGGGTCACCATCTAGTGTCTGAGGCCAAATTTGACTGGAGACCTAATGTTCTATCCACTGCACCTGTTACCTGTCCTATGCCAAAGCAACAGATCCATAAAAAGAGGGAAAATTCTGTGTCATCATTATAATTAACAACTCATTTTATAATTTCTCCCCTCAAAATTGTAGCCATTGGTAAGCTTTAGGCAGTATAATGGGAACAGCATTGGACTGGGAATCAGGTGTGATTCTGGTCCCACCTATGCCAATAACTGTTTTACCTTAGCCAAGTATCTTCACTTTTGGGATCCTACATCCTTGTCTGTGAAAGGAGGAAGGTGAAGCAGATGAACTCTAAATTCTGTTCCAGTTCAAATGTCCTGTTACCCTACCACTGCTTAGATTCCCTTTCAACCATGTTTGTGCTGATACATAAGCCACCAAATCCATTTCTATTAGATCTCAGTCTACCTCCATTCAAAAGTAAAAAGTCAGCAAATCTTCAGAGGAAATTATTGTGAGATAACCCGAGAAGAGTAACAGGGAGAAAAATAATCTTCAAAGTTTATGATCTATTGAACTTCTAATTAACTCTCCAGATAGAACCTGTTACAAAAGAAAATGAATTCCATTTTTCTCAATATTCCCCTTTGAAGTTGGAAAGGGAACTTTTCATATTGGTTTCATTCTTTAAGGTTTTTTTTCTTTCCAATGAAGATATATTTTGTACCCTATACTCATACACTACATTAGTGAAGAAATAAAACCTGCCTCCATGATTATAAAATACCTTTTATACAAAGTGTCTGGAGATAGAATGAAATAAAGGAAAAATTATTTGATATCAAGAGCTTGCTATCATGGGGTGACATTTAAATTAAATTACAGAGAAAATGACACTTTCTAACAAAGAGTAAAGGGAATAAGGCTAATTTTGCATTTATTTTATATATTTGTATGCATTTAAATTATATAAAATTCCTTGAGAGCTTTGGGGCATATTATGGGGCATCTAGGTGGCACAGTGGATTAAGTGCCAAGCTTGAAGTCAGGAAGACCCAAGTTTGAATCTAGCTTCCTTGTAAGCCACTTTACCTCTGTTGGCCTCAGTTTTCTCCAATGTAAAATGGGGATAATAATAACACCTACTTTGCAGGGCTGTTGTGAAAATCAAACAAGATAACATTTGTCAAGCACTTAGTGAAGTGCCTGACTCACAACATGTGCTATATAAATGTTGGTTATTATTATTATTATAATCATTGTTAGATTTAAGAACAGATGTATCTTTGTTTGAGGACCCTCTGAATACAAGTATGAAACATCAAAATGGGAATAGTCATTGTTGCCACAGATGTTGTACACTACCAAGGAGTCTGTGACAAAGTCAATCAACAAGCACTTATGAAATGTTTGCTGTGTATCAGACATTATGTCAGGTGATGGAGATGCAAAT
>CM053591.1:40816904-40835916 GCA_028646515.1 Pseudochirops corinnae | reverse complement strand
AGACTTTTTTTAGTCATGTTGTGAAAGAAGAATCAGAACAAAAGGGAAAAACCACAAGAAAGAGAAAACAAAAAAAAAGAGAAAGAGCAAATAGTATGTTTCAATATGCATTCAGATTCCATACTTCTTTTTCTGGGTGTGGATAGCATTTTCCATCATGAGTCTTTTGGAACTATCTTACATTATTTTGTCGATGAAAAGAGCTAAGTTTATCAAAGTTGATCCTCGTGCAATGTTGCTGTTACTGTGTACGATGTTCTGGTTCTACTCACTTCACTCAGTATTAGTTCATGTAAGTTTTTCCAGGTTTTTCTGAAATCCACTTGCTCACCATTTCTTATAGAATAATAATATTTCATTAAGTTCATATACCACAACTCATACAATGTATTGTTGAATTCTGGTTTCTAATCCATTCTATCTGCTTCCATTCTATGGGTGAATTCATACCATTCACATTCACAGTAATGATAACTAACTGCGCATTTCCCTCCGTCCTACTTTTTTTCCTATTTATTCTTCTCTCTTTTTTAATCTTGTCCTTCTTATAAAGTTTGTTTTGCTTCTGACCACTGTTTTCCTTTATCCAGTCTCCCTTTTATCATCTCGACTTTTCTCTCTTTTTTCTAATTTTTTTTTTGAGACTTTGCTTGTAGCTATTTTGACTTCATGTCTTCTGAGTTTGTGCCTTGATCTTCCCTGTCACTACTTTTTATGGTTGGGGTTTTTTTTTTAATTGTTTTCTCCTTTTCCCAGCCTATTTATTGACCTGGAACTTTTCTGTTAAAGTCGGATTCTGTTCCTAGCGTGGAGGTGGAGGGCTATTGTCTCAAGCTTCAAAGTTTAATGCACTGCTGTTTTCAGAGCTAATTTGGGGAGTTTGGAATTTTTCAGTTTTTCCAAGGTGGGGCAATCTGGGATAGGAGTACGGGTAGGTATTGCTCTCCATGTCTGTGCTCTGTCCTTACCTCTTATTCTGTTTCCTTGGGATTGCAAGTTATGCTGTTCCTATGCTGTTGCTATGCTATTCCCCTATCCAAGGGATTCATAGATCCCTTGTGAAAAAAACAGTAGTGCTGCTTTTCAGGTCCTGTGCTCCCTCTTGACTCTTGAAGAGTGTTCCTCTTAACTCTTAAACTATGACCCAAAAATGGAGTTGCCAAACAGGGCCTTGTCTTATACCCAGTGCTAGCACAAGTATTCCCTGTAATTTCTTTTTGACCAGTTTTGGGATCCCTTTATTGTCTCTAGTTTGAGAGTTTCCAAAACTACTGCTGCTTCTGTCACCACCACCTACTCCCACCACTGGTGTTTCATCCATGTGGACTCTGAACCAGGCTTTACCCCTGTGTGACAGATCTCTCCTGACTTATTAAGTTGTCTTGGGCTAAAAGAATGTCTCACCTTTACCTTTTGTTGGCTGTGACACTCCAGAATTTGATGTGAAATGTTAAGTTTGTTTGGAGGGGAATGTTGAGACCTCTGCTGAATGTTTCCTCTACTCTGTTCTCTTCATTCCACCCCCAAAAGTTTCCTTTCTTGTTTTCTGTTTCTTCTATATGAGCCTATTTTTTTCATCCAGAATTCAAGATGATGTATTTTAGTCAGAAAAAACCTCAGTCCTAACTGCCAATCCCCTCATTTTGTAGATATGAAGACTGGTACACTGGATAGAGTACTTGACCTGGAGTGAGAAAGATCTGAGCTCAAATCCAATCTCAGATGCTTACTAGCTGTATAACCCAGGACAAGTCACTTAATCTCTCTCTGCCTCTATTTCTTCAACTGTAAAATGAAAATATTAACAACACTTACTTCTCAGCGTTGTTACGAGAATCAAGTGAGAAAATATTTTTTCAGTGCTTATTAGCACAGTGCCTGGTCCATCATAGGCACTTAATCAACGCTTCCTTCCTTCCTTTCTTCCTAAGTAGAAAAAGGAGAATTTGAACCTAGATCCTTTTACACCAAATTCAGCACTCTTTCCATGTGCCATGGAATGCTTTTGAGATATAAGTGGGTGTTTTCTAATTTAGTATTTGATTAATATCATAATAGCTATGTCATTGAGTGTTAAAACCAACTCCAGAATGAACAAAATTGAGACTGATTATCCTGAAGACATATTCTATGACATCTAGAGAAATTGTATGCTAATAAAAAGATTCCCAAAATTAACATGGAGTAAAATAGAAAGTCATTGCCAGAAGGTGGATTAGAGATGTTCTTATCTGGCTACCATATTTTATAGATGAAGGAATTGAGGGTAAGAGAAACTGAAGACCTCAGCTTCAGGTCACATAGCTAGTGAGTGGCTGGCATTAGAACCCAGATCTCTTAATGCCACCCTGTCCCCAAACAATTGCTGTTTCTATTACATGCCTGCCATCTCTCATTAAATTACCTGCTACAGAAAGAATGAAAGTTTAATCTGTATTCAATTATCCTCTTTAACCACCCGATGGTTCTATCTTCTCTAAAGTTCAGTGAATTACAACTAAAATATGCAGCATCTTATTTAAAGAATGTTGCTATTGACCTACTTTCTCAGGGCTGTGTTTCCTAGTAGTAATGATGGACTTATTATATGCTATCTTTACTTGCTCATCTGTTTTTGTTGTTCAGATAAATATCACCTACTTAGGAATATAATTGACCAGATTTAGGAATGAAGACTTTGACTATGATAGAGAGTATTTTCCTTCTCTGTCAAGCTAACTGTGCCATTTACAGATCAAGTCCCATAATCCTGGACTCAGTTTAAGGGATTTGGAAAAGAATCACCAGAATGGGCCCTGATTGTTAATAGTCCTCATTTAATAATGCAAAATAATTTATTGTAAGATAGGATAGCTAGAATCACAAATTTAGGAATTCAAGGAGCCTTAGATGTCTTCTAGGTTAACCTACACTTCAAAGATCAGGAAACCATAACTTTCAGAAGTAGGAATAGCTAAGTGGAACAGTGTATAGATTTCTAAGCCTAGAGGCAGGAAGACTTGAGTTCAAATTCAACATCAGACACTTAGTTGTGTAATACTGGGTAAGTCATTTAACCTCTTTTTGCCTCAGTTTACTCATCTATGAAATGGGATAGTAATAGCACTTACCTCCCAGGAATGTTGAGAGCATTAAATGAAATAATATTTGTAAACCACTTAGCATACTTCTCAGAACAGAGTAGGTATGATATATATGTTATTATTATTTGCTATTATTTTTTTCTTTTTGCTTTTTTTGGAGGGCAATTGGGGTTAAGAGATTTGCCCAAGGTCACTTGGCTAGTTTTGTGTTAAGTGTCTGAGGTCAGATTTGAACTCAGGTCCTGCTGACTCCAGGGCCAGTGCTCTCTATTCACTGCACCACCTAGACGTCGCACTATTATTATTATTAAATAGTATACCGAATAAATATAAGACGGGTAGGTAGAATCACTGTTGGAACAATTCCAAATGAGTTGGAGAAGGAAATGGCAATCTACTTAAATATCTTTGCTGAGAAAACTACAAACGGGATCACAAAGAATCAGAAGCCAGTGAAAAACAACTCAACATCAGCCACCCAATGAATGGCAGAGTAAAAAATTCAAACCCAGGTTTTTTTGTTGTTCAGTTATTTCAGTTGTGTCCAACTCTTCATGACCTGATTTGCAATTTTCTTGGCAAGGATACTACAGTGGTTTGCCATTTCTTTCTCCAGCTCATTTTATAGATGAGGAAACTGAGGCAAAAAGGGTTAAGTGACTTGCCCAGGATCATACAGCTAGTAAGAATATGAAATCAAATTTGAACTCAAGAAGATGAGTCTTCCTGACTTCAGACCCAGTAATCTATCCGCTGTGCCACCTAGGTGCCCATCAAACCCAGGTCCCATGCTCTTTCCAATATATGCTTGACACAGAAAAGTGGCATAAATGTTGGTGACTGACATGATGATGACTTGATGCTATAAACAGAGATTTTCATTATTTCAGATCCCAGGTTATCCTTGCTTTCAAGATACTCCTAGTTCCATCTACTTTTCTCAATAAGGGTCATAATTAGAAAGGAAAAAAAAGGAAATCCGAAAAAAAGTAAAAATAATTAAATATGATTTTCAAGAAACATACAAAATCTTTGGCTTTGGCTGGGGACGATGAGAAATAAAACGTCAATTAAGTTCAATTGAGTACCTACTATGCACCAAACTGTTAGCAAAGAAAAAAGTAATCTCTGCTTCAGGGACCTTAAAATCCTGCTTGTGAAGATAGGGGAAGTCCAACTAGAAAAACTGCCCTTAGTTGTGAAAGAGGGTCCCCCAATACCCTTTGGTTTTGTTGGGTGTGAAATGACATTTGTTGTAACTGAAGGGCAGATTAGAATGTTTACATTTGATTTTGACGTTGTCCATGCTCTTCATGTGGTTTTGCCTGGCACTCATACGTTGAATTTTTATAATATAAACCAAGCAAAACGGAGCAAAGAACACATGTAGGAGACAGCCACTGTGAAAAGATCAGGTTACCTTAGTGGGATCAGAGGGCTTGAAGTCTTCCTACTGTGCAGACTTTTACCACCCAGAGTAACAAATTTGATAATTAAATTGAAACTTGGAATCATTAGTCAAGAAAATGAGATTAGGCCTCGGAAAGTTATGTGGGAACCAATTATAGCACAGCCTGTGGGATAAAATTTAATAAAGATTCAATCGTAAAAAGCCAGATCAAACGCAGAGACACCGGAGAACCATGACTTGGTTGTTTGCTCACCTAGTGGGTTAGAAGGAGGAAATATTATAAAATCACACTAACAAATTTTATCCTATGGATAAATAATGAGGGCTTTCCATATTTCCTAAGCAGTGTCTGGTTGCAGAATATTCACCAGGTGAAATAAGAAGATGGAAGAAACCTCAGATAAGCTTTTAATTAAGAAAGAAATTGTGACAATCACATTTTTTCTTTTTCTCAGCAATCTCCTTATTTCTCTGTCATAATTTTAGACATTATACATTCCAACTCAAGACTCTCATTATTCTTAGGCTATATTCAGATGTGTGGTTTCTGTGATTCTGTGTTATGGTTAAAATCATAAACTTCAATATATAGACAATCACTAAGGAGGAAAATGAAGGTATTGGATTACTTTTAGTTAGGAAAACGATAAAAAGTGCCAGCAAAATTTGATTATAAAATTTGGCTTTGCATATATTCATCCATTTATTCATTCATTCATGTCCTGACGACTTGATATGGTGGTTATTTCAATAGCATCTCTGTCCGCTTCCCTGATTAAAATCTCTCCCACCCTTCTCTAATTTATCCATCATATAGCTGCCAAAGTAATTTTTGTTAAATGCAGGTGTGACCTTGTTATTCCTCTATTAAATAATAGGCAGTGGATTTTCATTGCCTTTAGGATTAAAAATAAACCTCTCTGGCTTAAAAAAAAATTGTAATCCTGACAATCATTGTCAAGTATGAATATTTCAATATACAAAGAATAACAGAAAAAAAGAATGAATTTCCATTATGTCCAACTTGGACTTTTTTTCTTCAGTATTTTTTTGGGTCTGTCTTAGAAATCTGTTGACTCATTTTTCATGATTTTCTTGCATCACTCTCATTTCTCTTCTCAATTTTTCTTCTACTTCCCTTACTTGATTTTCAAAATCCTTCCTGAACTCCACCATGATCTGTAACCAATTCATATTTTTCTTAGAGGCTTTTGATGCAAGAGTTTTGACTTTGTTGTCTTCTTCTGGTTCTATGTTTTGATCTTTTTTTGTCAGCAAAGAAAGATTCTATAGTCTTATTTCTTTTCCTCTGTTTGCTCATTTTCCCAGCCAGTTACTTGACTTTTGAGCTCTTTGCCACAGTAGAACTCGGCTTCCAGAGTGGAGAGTGCTGTGTCCCAAATTTCTGGGGTTTTTCACAGCTTTTGTCAGAGCTACTTCTAGGCATCTACCCCAGAACTGTGAGGAGGATGCCCCCTTTACAGCTGCCACAATCTCTACCACACCAGTGCTCCTCCTCACCCCAGGACCACAACCCAAGACTGCGACCAAGATCCAAACAGAGAATCCTGCCTCAGTGCCAGCAAAGAGATTCTTGCAGTTGTCCTCTGATCAGCCACCTGGTCTCCCCACTATCTGTGGGCCCGATGCTCTGGAAGCAGCCACTGCTGCCTCTGCTGCCCCTGAGGTGCCAGGGCTGGGTCCAGGCCACACTCTTCTCTCATCCATGTCCAACAGGGTTTCCCCACTGACCTTTTGCTTTATCTTTGCTGTTTGTGGGTTGATAAGTCTGGAAATTGCCACAGCTGTCAGTGATTCAGTGGTCTGAGGTCTGCTCTGGCCTGGTCTGTGCTGCCAGTCTGTGCTAATGTGGCCCACATGGGACTGCGTTCAGTTCCCAGCCTGGTGCGATAGACCCTTCCTATCAGTTTGTCAGGTTGTCTTCAGCTGGAGATGTGTTTTACTCTGTCATTTTGTAGGTTCTGTAATATTAAAATTTGTTTAGAGTCATTTTTTTTTACAGGTATTGGAGGTGATTGGGAAACGAGCTCAAACAAGTACTTGTTTTTACTTAGTCATCTTGACTCTGCCCTCTCTCAACTTGCATTAAAAAAAATTCACTAAATTCATCATGTTAGTTCCAAAGGTGTTCCACATAATTTTTTATATTGAAATTCCTTTTGTTCCCTTCTGTACCTTTAAAAAAATATTTCATTAATGCTCTCTCCCTTCTTTCCTTCTTTTTCCCCTTCTCTCCTTCTGGCCCTTCCTTTCTTCCTTTTTTCCTTCCTTCATCCCTCACTTCCTCCATTTTTTTCTTCCTCTTTCTTTCTTTTTTCTTTCTTTCTTCTTTCTTTCTTTCTTTCTTTCTCCCTTCCTCCCTCCCTTCCTTCTTTTTTCTTTTCTTTTACTTTCCTCCTCTTCCTTTCCTTCTTCCCTCCCTCCTTTCCTCCTTCTCTTCCTTCTTCCCTTCCTTCCTTTTCTCTAGCTCTCTCTTTTCTTTCTTCCTCTCTAATCCCTTTCTCTTTTTTCTTCTCTCATTCCTCCCAACAACAACAAAAAAGAAACACAAACCCTAGCTTGTAATAGCTTACAACTGTTAACTAAAACAAATTCACACATTGAAAATGCCCCCAAATGTGTGCTTTGTTCTGTACTTTTAGTCTAGTATCTGTCTGTCAAGAGGTGGGAAGTATGCTTCATTATCAGTTATCTGGAGTTATGGTTGGTTCTTGCATTGATTATACCTCTAAAACCTTTCCAAAAAAAATTTTTTTTTTCAGTAATAGAGTCAGGGTATAAATTGTTTTCCTAGGTTTTCTCACTTCCCTCTGCATCAGGTCATACAATTTCAGATTTCTCTGAATCTATCCCTTTAGTAGTTTCTTATTTTATTACATATTACATATATTTCTCATTTATATTAACACATAAAAAATGTGTTTAGGCACTCTTCAATTCATGTTCACACCCTTAATTCATAGTTCTTTGATACAACAAAAAGTGTTGCTTTAGGAATTTTTTTCTTCTTTTTTAATCTCTTAGGGAACATAATTAGCAATGGTGTCTGTAGTTCAGAGGCCATGCAGTTTAATGAATATAGTTCCAAATTATTCTCCCTAACAGCTGGACTGATTCACAACTCCACCAACATGCTTGTCTTCCCCCATCCACTCCAATAAGTGTTACCTTTTTTTTTTTTTTGGTCATATTTGTGCATCTAACAGCTGTGAAGTAAAATCTCAGAGTTGTTTTGATTTGCATTTCAATTATTAGTGATGTGGAGCATTTCCTTCCCCTCTCCCTAGAGTTTCTTGATAACATACTTTCTAGAACTGCTTGTTTTATATCCTTGAATCATTTCTCAACTAGAGAATGGCTCTCATTCTATCAGATCTTTATCACAGACATTTGGTGTAAAGATTTTTTCCCAGTCAGGGAAGGAAAGAAAAAAAAACATTTAATAAGCACCTCAAGCACTTTGCAAATATCATCTTATTTGATCCTCAATAGCACCCTGGAGGGTGGGAGTGAGAATAGGTGCTATTATTATACTCATTTTAACAGTTGAAGAAATTGAGGCAGGAAGTTTAAGTGACTTCCCCACCGTCACATAGCTAGCAAGTGTCTGAGGCTAGATTAGAATTCAGGTCTTATTGACTCTAGGCTCAAGACTCTATCCACCATGCCACTTCAGTTAACATTTTCCTTTTAATTCTATTGTTTTTGTTTGGGCAAAGGTTTTTTTTTTACTTTTATGTACTCAAAAGTGTACATTACATTTTATGTGATTTTTTGTCTTTTGTTTAATGAATAAACATTCATTAAAGGTCTACTATGTGCCAGACACTGTGCTAAGCTCTAGGGATACATGAGGAATCAAAAGACAATCCCTATCCTCAAGGAACTTACAATGGGGAGAGGGGGGAGGAGGAGGGTAGGTTAGGAAAGGTTCTGAATGTTCTGAATGCCAAACAGAGCATTTTGTAGTTGATTCTGGAGGCAATAGGGAACCACTAGATTTGCATATGTTCCCAAAGTGAGTAGTAACACTCTTGGGGGGTACTGGAACGATCCAGGGCGGCAATAATATCCTTAGGTGTAATTAGGGGAGGCATTGAATAAAAATAAGGGGGCAGTGGAAGCATAAGGAAAGAAGAGAAAACAAGAAAAATTTGGTTGACTAGGTGGCACAGTGAATAGAGCACTGGCCCTGGAGTCAGGAGGACCTGAGTTCAAATCCAGTATCAAACACTTAACATTTACTAGCTGTGTGATCTTGGACAAGTCACTTAACCCTAATTGCCCTGCCCTCCCCCCCTCCAAAAATAAAATTAAATAGTGATACAAATACTTACACATAGCATGTGCTCAATAAATATTTAAAAAAAGAAAAATTTGAAAAACTGTACATGTTTCATCTGTTGCATAACAGAGCTAAAGTCATAGCGATTATATTATTTTCCCAATTAACACACAGAATGCAAGTTACAACTGATCAATGGTCAAGTCTTTAGACAGGTCTTAACAAGCAAATGATGCAGGTGAGTGTGTGGCACATTGTCGGGAAGTCTAGCATGCATTGTCAGGAATGTGTGTGTATAATGACTTGTTTACAATACAATACTATACAGCTACATGACAAAATATTGTGTTATCAAAATGTCAACACAGGAAAAATCCCACAAATTTACAATAAATTATTAAATTTAAAATGTATCATTTCAAAAAATTATATTTTTTTGAAATGATACAAATTTCAAAAAAAACTTAGAAGGTTAAAGAAAGTGGATTTCCAGGGTGGCACTGAGTAATTTTTTTTTTTTTTGAAAAGGGGCTAGTAGGCTGAAAAAATTTGGGAACCTCTGCACTAGAATTTAACTAGGGACAGCTAGGTGACTAAGTGGATAGAGGGCTGCACCTAGAGTCAGGAAGACTCATCTTCCCTAGTTCAAATCTGGTCTCAGATACTTACTAGCTATGTGACCCTGGGCAAGTCATTGAATCCTGTTTGCCTTAGTTTCTTCATTGTAAAATGAACTGGAGAAGGAAATTGCAAATCACTGCAGTATCTTTGCCAAGAAAATCCCAAATGGGGTCACAAAGAGTCAGACACAACTCAGCAAAAACAACAGACTTTAACCTTAACCTTGTTTAATAAGGAACTCTGACTCCATCCATACTTCTGATAGGTATTACCTTTCATGTTCTTCTAACTGGTTTATGATATAGTGTTTTTCAATCTTAATCATATTTCCATTTGGAACATTTTGTGGCATGTGGTGGGATATATTGGTTTAAACCTTATTGATACCAGATTACTTTTTAGTTTTCCCAGCAATTTTTGTCAAAGAATGAGTCTTTAACCCAGTAATTTGGGACTTTGAGTTTATCGGATACTGTGTTACCATGTTCATTAGTTTCTGAATTTTTTCCCTATAATTTCCAGGATTAAATACAAAATTCTCTGTTTAGTGTTCAAAGCTCTTCATAACCTAGCCCCCTCCTATCTTTCCAGTCTTCTCACATTTTACTTCCCACCACAAGTCCTATGATCTCATGACACTGGCCTCCTTGCTGTTCTACTCACAAGATACTCCATCCGGACTGGGCATTTTCTCTGGTTGTTCTACATACCTAGAATGCTTTTTCCTCCTCATCTGTACTCATTGGCTTCCTTTAAGTAGCAACTAAATCCCATATTTAAGTCTCAGCTTCTATAGGGAGCCTTTCCTAATCCCTCTTAATTCCTAGTGCCTTTCTTCTCCAATTTGCTTCCTATTTATCCTGTAAATAGTTTTTTTGTACACATTTGTTAGTTAGTCTTCTCACCTATAAGATTGTAAGCTCCTTGAGGACAGGGTTGTCTTTTCATGCTTTTTATATCCATAGCATAGTACTTGGTAACTTACTAGGTGTTTAATAAATGCTAATTGATTGACTTTTAAGAAGTTTTTCTATATAGGAGAAGGATACATTAAGGTCCCTCACTAATAGAATTCCATTTTTTATTTCTTTCCATAATTTGATTAGCTTTTTTATTTAAGTATTCAGATACTGTGATGCTTATAATGTATTGGTATTAATTCATTGCCTATGGAGTCTTTAAACCTGATGTAGTTTCCTTGTTTATCTCTTTTAACCAGGTATACTTTTACCGATCTCTTGTGTGAAATCGTGTTTGTTGTTCCTGCCTTTTTGTCCATTTACCTAAAGTAAAACAAACTCTGTTCTAGTGCCTCATTTTATTCCTGTATGAATTTTTATTTTTCAAATATATTTCTTATAAGCAACACGTTCTTAGATTTTATTTTCTGATCCACTCTGCTAATCTTTTCCCATTTTATGGGTGAGTTCATCTCATTAACACAGTAATGATTATGATTGTTAATTTTATATTTCCCTCTATCATAACCTCTTATATGTTTTCCTGTATTTGTCCCTAGCCCTTCTTACAAAGAAGGTGAAAGTGATAAAAGAAAATTAATCTAATTAGGCCTAATAAACTGTAGTTGAAGCTTCTTCTCCACCACCCCTTCTCCCTTACTTTCACAAATTATGATAATGGTTCTTACATTCTCTCCTATTTTAACCTCTCCTTTATGATCCATTCTAAAAAAGTGAAAGTTATTGTTGGGACTATTTACCCTCTGACTGTATTGTCTCTCTTTTTTGTTTTTTTCTCCCATTTCCCAATTCCTACCTGTTTCCCTACTAATATTAATGTATTGATACATCAGATTATATGTTTATGTTTATTTTTGTCTGCCTATTCGACCTTCATTTATCCAGTTATTTTTTCCCCCTAAAGCTTTTTTGGTACTAGTTATGGAGTTACTCTCCTGGTATTACCTTGTGAACTCTCCACACTCATAATATTTCATCACAGTGTTTAGTGTCTTCTGTTCACTCATATTTTTAGCCTAAGTTATTGATTTGGAGCTTTGTTCCAAAGTCAGGCTCTCCCACTATTTCCTTTCCCTACTTTATGCTGTTTTGCCCCCTCAGTGTTAGACAGAATAGTCAGGCTCTGATTTACCCTGACCTCAGTTTCCTGAGCTCTGGCCCATAAAAATGAAGAGGTTTCCCCAAAGAGCGCTAGGGTTGCCTGAGACCCCAAAATACCAACATGCTGGGTCCTGCCAAAAGAATTTGACTCAAGTCTTCTCAGCTAAAGGAAAACAAAGTTTATTAATAGTTCACCATATGGGGTAGACTCTTAAGGAGCCAGTCATCCTGTGGCACTCCTACTTCTAACATATTGGCATTCAGAGTGCAAGCAGGCCTCAGTGTCTCCTGCCAAAGCTATGTAAAATAAAGGAACTGCTGTAATGCAGTCTTTCTATGGTGTCCATGTTTAGGGCATTACTCTGAGATTCATCTCTCCTGTGATATTCATGTTCAAATTACTATTGTGGGTTTCCATCTGCTGTGAAGCTTCTCTGTCATTATACTTATGGGGGCTTCTGGGTACCAGGGATGTTTCCTTTGGGGACAATATTATAGTTTTCTGGCCCTTATCTAGGCTTTGTTGTTGTCCTGCTTCCTTCTTGGGGTATCCCTAGTCATACTTCCAAGTCACTCTTATGTTAAAGCAATGTTGGAGGTCAGTCTGGTCAGGGTACTTGTACAGGTGTCAGGGTCTCCAGGGTATTCCCAAGCCTTCTGGAGTTATCTCCCATCAGAGAGATTTGGCAGGCTTCCAGCCCCACTTGGTGTATCTAAAGTAAGATGGGTGTGTGTATGTGGGAGGGGGTGTGGGTGTATTTCATGTCAGTAATGTATGTCCACATGGGTCTGTCCAGATGTGAGGGGAGGCCAGAACAGATATTTCTAGAGTATCCTCCCCCCAATCCTTCTTCAATAAATACTTTGATTTCTGCCAGGAATGGAATCAAGAGGTTGAGGTCAAAAGCTGGACATTCTGCTTTCCTCAGAGAAAAGGTATACCAGGCTAGAACTACATTTATTCGCTCTCTTAAATATCATTGCTTTAGGGAAAATAATTTTTAGATTCAAAGTACACTCCTGATTGCCATACTTTAGCAAGAAAGGAATTCCCCCAAGTTATATATCCAAGGCTCAATTCTCTTCCCACCAAATGCCAGTTTCACAATGAACACACAAAGAAGATAGCAAAGAAGCTCATTTAATCAATTTGATTACAAAACAAAAATCAGAAATACATAGGAGAACATATACAATACATACATTATAGAATGAATGAGCTTGTCCATTGGGAGCAACATAACACAGCTCGAGAGAGTGTCTCCAATCACACCCAAAGGGAATTGCTCTGAAGTCTCCAGTGTTTGAAGCAGGGGATTAGGACATGATAGAGGCTGTTGGGTCCTCTTGTATATCAGCTTGTCCACAGAGACTTTCTCTCCCTTCAGGCACCTGAAAAGAGTCTAGCATCCTGTGTCTTCTCTTTCAAGCTGGAAGCCAGAGAAGACTGGGATCTCTCTTTTCTCCAGCTTCACCAACTCCACTCTCATGAAGGCAGGGAGCAGTAAGCAATTAATCTCTACCAATGAGGACAGTGGGCACCGCTAGGTGGTACAGTGGATAGAGCACTGGACCTGGAGTCAGAAAGACTTGAGTTCAAATCTGGCCTCAGATACTACCTGTGTGACCCTGGGCAAGTCACTCAATCCTGTTTACCTCAGTTTCCTCATCTGTAAAATGAGCTGGAAAAGCAAATGGCAAAGTACTCCTGTATCTTTGCTAAGAAAACTCCAAATGGAGTCATGGAAAGGTGGACAGGACAGAAATGACTGAACAACAACAAAACAACAAATGAGGATAGTCCTGCACAATTGGCCCTTTGAATCAAGGGTTACATTAGGAAGGAGACTACTGTGACCATTTGGAGTGAGCTCTTTTAGATAGTGACTGTAGTCTTCTTCCCCGTCCCCCCTCAGAAAGCCCAAGTTTGCTATCATAAAACCAACATTTTCTCATACCCACTGATGCCTTTCCATGCAGATTGTGTGATAGTTTTCCAGCCCTGCCAGGATGCCAGAGTCCTGTTGCAGTTTTCCTTTCCCTTTTGGGTGTACATCATTATGGAAACACTGTGGTCATCTGTTCTATTTGGGGCACCTATGGGCTTCAATATCCTCTGGGTCTTTCATTTTAGAGAAATACTACAGGCTTCCAGTTTATTTACCTGAGCTCATTCTTGCTTCCCAGGTAACACCCCATTCCTAGCTGCTATGGCTTCTTCTAAGCTGTTTTTGTGTAAGTCCTGTATTGAATGAAGGAGTCTGCTGATATATCTCTTTGGATTTCTTGATCATTAATCCATCTGACATTCTTTTCAGACCATTGCTGGAGAGTATTATGGGAGAACCAGGCGTCTTGACAGCCTTTCACATTGCTGTTTTAACTAGAGTCTTGTTTGACTTTTAAAACTCTTTACAACCTGATCCCACATTACCTTTGTAGCTTTATTTGTTATTCTCCTTTACCTTGTCTGCAATCCAATCAAACTGATCTTATTACTCTTCCTCACACTTTTGCTCTGGTTGTTCATGACCATCTCCCTCTACCTGCTAGAATCTGTTGTTTCTTTCAAATACCACCATCTACATGACGCCTCTCTTCATTCATCCCCCCCCCCCAGTGTCAAGTACCCCTCTCAAAATTATCTTGTATTTTAAAAAAAAATTCTGTATATCTGTATATGTCTATATTGCTTTCCCAATAGTATGTGAGCTCCTGTGGGGAAGGCATTATTTCTTTTTGTTCTTTTCCTAGTGGCTAACACAGTTTTTTAAATGGAGGAACTTAATAAATGCTTATTGTTTGATTCATTGCTTCATTAATTGATGAAGATCTAATGATACATAGGATGTGAAAGACCTTTGTAACCGTGAAATGATATATAAATACAGCTATTAACAAAAATGCTACATTTATTTTTTAACTAATTAATTAATATTTAGTTTTTAATATTCACTTTTATAAGATTTTGATTTCACATTTTTCCCCTCTCTTCCTCCCGTCCTCAAGACGCAATCTGATATAGGCTATATATGTACTTTCATATTAAACATATTTCCACATTAGGTTATGAAAGAAGAATCAGAACAAAAGGGAAAAACCCAAAGAAAGGGAAAAAAAGAGAAAATAGTATCCTTCAGTCTGCATTCAGACTCCATAGTTCTTGCTCTGGATGTCACTAGCATTTTCCATCATGAGTCTTTTGGAATTATCTTAGATCATTATATTGCTGAGAAGAACTAAGGTTATCAAAGCTGGTCATCACACAATGTTGCTGTCACTGTGTATAATGTTCTCCTGGTTCTGCTCACTTCACTCAGCATCAGTTCATGCAAGTCATTCCAGGTTTTTCTGAAATCTGCCTTCTCATCATTTCTTATGAAACAATAGAGTTCCACTACATTCATATGCCACTACCTGTTCACCCATTCCCCAATTGATGTGCATCCCCTCAATTTCTAATTCATTACCACCACAAAAAGAGCTGCTATAAATATATTTGTACGTGTAGGTCTTTTTCTCTTTTTTATGATCTTTTTGGGATATGACCTAGTAATGCTAATTGCTGGATCAAAGGATATACAAAGTTTTATAGTTCTTTGGGTATAATTCCAAATTGCTCCCCAGAATGGTTGGATCAGTTCACAATTCCACTAACAATGAATTAGTCTTCTAATTTTCCCACTTCTTCTCCAAAATTTATCATATTTCTTGTCATATTAGCCATTCTGATAGGTGTGAGGTGGTATCTCAGAGTGGTTTTAATTTGTAAAAATGCTACATTTCTTCAAAAAGAAACTGATGACAGGACACATCATAAAATTAGCTATGAATTTCCACTGAACTTAGGTCTTGGCTATAATTTACTAAAATAATATGTTAATGTGAATTAACATTACTACTCTGTGGAGTTTTGAGACTGCTAATGTTTACTATTAATAAACACAATAAATTATATGATATTAAATAGATGAATAAAAATCATTACTTCTAGGTAGGGTCATAATTTTACAGGTTCTAGACTACTTTGCATTTTTCTTTTAGAGTGGTTCCTTAGTAGTCTCATTTGTAGGGTGTGCTGCCTGCCCTCACCTCAAATTTATGTCTCAAAGGTGACCCAGATTCAAGGCATGCTTTGGGGCAATATCTATCCAAAGCCACAGCTTTCTGTTTCTCACCAACATTTATCTTTCACCAGACCAAAATAGGGGACAGCTTAGTTAAAGACAAAAGACATTTAGTTAAATAGCTCTTCAAGACATGTAATAAGGAAATCTTCACTCTACCCACTCATACTCACAGAAACACACTATCCTATACATTAGTGGAAAAGTGAACAAGTATGGGGAATACTGTGTCCTAGCTTGAACTCCTCCTTGGTGCTGAAATCAATGTTGATATTATCAACTGCTACTCTCCTGGTGTGATATACAGAGAGTTTTTTTCCTCTCTTTTGCTATGAGCTGCTGGTTCTTGAGTGAAATACATTGATGCCTTACTTAGAAGGAAATAAATTACTACTGGTTTTTTACATCTAACCCTAGGTTCAGGCTATTCTGCCTCTTAGTAAATCAGATCCACTAAGTCACCAAAAAACCCTTTGACTGTCTGGTTTTTTAAGCCATTTTATTTCCTTCCAAATGCAATTCCTTCAAGTCTAATAGCCATTTGGGTTAGGGTGAGAAAAATTCTTTTTTAACAGTCAGAATTCTCCTATCTACTAGCCATGGGTGCATGCAAATGACCCTGGAGCATCACTTAGCAAGACTGAAGGAGAGGAGTGGAGAAAGTGACCTTTATGCCGCTTTCCTGCTGGCATGAGAATTATTGCTTTCCTCCACAAGTGTTTTCATAAACTAATCTTATTTCATTACATGCCTTAGCAAGTCACAGTAATGCAGATGAATTTTTTTTTTCCTATCAAACAGGGAAATGCAAATAGTTTACAGGAATTTCATTCCCTAATTAATGTTTTTGTTTGTAAAATGAGTCAGAGGGTAAATTTTAAAGGTTATGAGAGTCTGATTTAAAATTCTGTGCTTCAGGGACACACTCATGTTCCAACTGATTTAGCTTACTTTGGTGTTACGATTCCTCCTTGGCTTCCCATTTAAGCAGTATGACCAACTCAAGTCATTATTCCAGTTCTTTCTCACTGACCAGAGCCAAATACAGACCAAGGTTTTTATCTTCCCATGAGAAAATAGAAAAGATTCCCTTTCTGAATACAATATACTTTTTCTTTCTTGGAGAAGGGAAGGCAGGGCAATTGGGGTTAAGTGACTTGCCCAAGGTCACACAGCTACTTTTTGTGTTAAGTGTCTGAGGCCTGATTTTGAACCCAAGTCCTCCTGACTCCAGGGCTGGTGCTCTATTCACCACACCACCTAGCCACTCTGAGTACAATACTCTTGACACAGACCTCAAGAAAGGGACACAAACCGAAGCCCTACATTAAAAAAATAATAATGTTCTTGGAAATTTCCGGAGGTAGATGTAAACTTTTTATTGAAAAACTTTTTTGCAAGGTTGTTGCAATTATTGTAAGCAATGCAGCCAAGAAAAGGAATTGACACGATCTTCATTGGATCACCAGTGGTAGTGTATTGCTGCTATTGACTATTTTATTTTATTTTTAAATTAATTAATTAATTTGTTTTCTTGTTTACATAATTCATTTCCACGAGATTTTGAGTTACAAATTTTCTCCCCATCTTTCCCCTACCCAACACCTCAAAATAGCCATCCCACTGTATAACCCCTCCCCCAGTCTGCACTCTCCTATGTCCTCCCCCTCACCCCTCTGACTTTCCAATAGGGCAGGATGGATCTCCTTACAGTGCCTGTATATCTTAATTTCCAGTTGGATGTAGTTAATAATGATAATGATAATAATAATAATAATAATAATAATAATAATAATATTAATCCACATATATATTTTTAACATGTGATTATAGAACTTTAAATTCTAGATTATTTCCCTTCCTCCCTCGTCACTCACCCCCACAGGAAGGACAAGCAATTAAATACAGGCTGTACATGTGTAATTACACAGAACATCTCCACAGTGGGCATATTGTGAGAGACTGATTATATGTCCCTCCTTCCTATCCTGCCCCCTCCTTGTCTATTCTCTACCCTGTCCTTGTCCCTTTACAGAAGTGTGTACATCCAGCAAACATCCCCCTCCACCCTGCCCTCCCCTCCATCATCCCACCTCTCATCCCCATCCCCCCTACACTCCTGTGTGACAAGATACCCAGTTTAGAGTTTATGTCATTCCTTCCTTAAGCCATATTCAATGAGAGTAAGGTTGATCCCTTCCCTTTTGCCTTGCTGTTCTTCCCCTCCATTGTAACAGTTATCCTTTGCCTCTTCTGTATGAGATGATTAACCCCATTCTGTCTTTCCCTGTCTCCTCTCATTCTAATCCTCTCTCACCTCAGAACTTCACCTTTTAGAGTATCGTCCCTTTCTATTCAATTGATCCTGTGCCCTCTATGTGCTCATATACACACATACTCAGATGAGTTCATATGCATATATAAACCTTCCTATACAGACATATGTGTATGTATACATATATATACATTTGCATTCCCTTCACCTATCCTCGTACTGAGAAAAATTTCATAAGTTACAATTATCACTTTTCCATGTTGGCATGTAAATAGTTCAACTTTCATAAGTTCCTTATGATTTCTTTTCCATGTTTACCTTCTCATGCTTCTTGTATTTGAGTGTCAAATTTTATTTTCAGTTCCAGTTTTTTCAGCAAGAATGTTTGAAAATCTTCGACCTCACTGAATGACCATATTTTCCCCTGCAACATTAAAATCAATTTTGCTGGGTAGGTGATTCTTGGTTTTAACCCTAGCTCCCTTGACATCTGGAATATCATATTCCAGGCCCTTCAATCACTTAATGTAGAAACTGCTAGATCCTGTATTATCCTGATTGTGTTTCCATAGTATTCAAATTGTTTCTTCTTGGCAGCTTGTAATGTTTGCTCCTTGATCTGGGGACTCCGAAACCTGGCTATAACATTCCTAGGAGTTTTCTTTTGGGGATCTTTTTCAAGAGGTGATCAGTGAATTCTTTCAAGTTCTATTTTGCCCTCTGGTTCTAAAATATCAGGGCAATTTTCCTTGAGAATTTCTTGAAGAATGCTTTCTAAGTTGTTTTTTTGGCCATGGCTTTCATATAGTCCAATGATTTTTAAATTGCCTCTCCTGGATCTATTTTCTAGGTCAGTGGTTTTTTCAAGGAGATATTTCACATTGCACTCTATTTTTTCCTTTGTTTAGATCTGTTTAATAGCATCTTGATTTCTCAGGAATCATTTGCTTTCATTTGCTCTACTCTAATTCTGAAGGAATTATTCTCTTCAGAAACCTTTTGAGATTCTTTTTCCATCTGGCAAATTCCACTTTTTTAAGGCATTTTTCTCTTCATTGGCTTTTTGGGCCTCTTTTGCCATTTGAGTTAATCTATTTTTTAAGGTGTT
>CM053591.1:40749240-40816404 GCA_028646515.1 Pseudochirops corinnae | reverse complement strand
AAGTTTTTTTTTGGGGGGGGGGAGGAGGGATCTTTTGCAAGAGACAATCTTTCATTTTCTATTTTGCCCTCTGGTTCTAGAATATCAGGGCAGTTTCCTGTGATAATTTCTTGAAAGATGATATCTAGGTTCTTTTTTTGATCATGGCTTTCACATAATCCAATAATTTTAAAATGATATCTCTTGGATCTATTTTCCAGGTCAGTTGTTTTTCCAATGAGATATTTTATATTTTCTTCTATTTTTTCATTCTTTTTGGATCTGTTTTTATAATATCTTGATTTCTCATAAAGTCATTAGCTTCCATTTACTCCATTCTAATTTAGAGGGAATTATTTTCTTCAATGAGTTTTTGGTCTTCCTTTTCCATTTGGCCAATTTCACTTTTTAAGGCATTCTTCTCATTGGCTTTTTGGACTTCTTTTGCCATTTGAGTTAGCCTATTTTTAAAGATGTTATTTTCTTCAATATTTTTTTGGTTCCCCTTTATTAAGCTGCTAACTCATTTTTCATGATTTTCTTGCATCACCCTTATTTCTCTTCTCAGCTTTTCCTCTACATCTCCTACTTGATTTTCAAAATCCTTTTCGAGCTCATCTATGGCCTGAAGCCGATTCATATTTTTCATGGAGGCTTTTGATTACAGCAGTTTTGACTTTATTGCCTTTTTCTGGTTCTATGTTTTGATCTTTGTCACCAAGAATGATTCTATAGTCTGATTCTTTTTCTCATTTTCCCAGTCAATTACTTGACTTTTCAGCTCTTTACCATGGTAAAACTCTGCTTCCAGAGTGGAGAGTGTCGTGTCCCAAATTTATGGGGTTTTGCACAGCTGTTGTCTGAGCTACTTCTAGGCACCCGCCCCAGAACTGTGAGTAGGCTCCCTCTCCATAGCCTCAACAAGTCCTGCCATTCCAGTGCTCCTTCTCATCCCAGGAATGCAACCCGAGACTGCAACCCAGATCCAAGCAGGGTAAAGCAAGAGAATCCTGCCTCTGCACAAGCAAAGAGATTCCTGCAATTGCCCTCTGATCAACTGCTTGGTAGCCCCACCATTTGTCAGCTTGGAGCTCTAGAAGCAACTGTTGCCACTGCTGCTGCTGCTGCCACTGAAGCTGCGGCCACTGAAGCTACTGCCACCTCTGCCACTCTGTGGGCAGGGGCTGGACCACACTTTTTTTTCATCCAGGTCCAACAGGATTTCCCCACCAACCTTTTACATTATCTTTGGTGTTTGTAGGTTGAGAAGTCTGGAAACTACCACAGCTGCTAGATACAGTCCCCTGAGATCTATACCTGCTAGTCTGTGCTGGTATGGTCCATGCGGGACTGGGCTTCACTCCTATCCAGTTGCGACAGATCCTTCCTTTCGCCTTACCAGGCTGTCTTCAGCTGGAGATTTTTTTCACGCTGTCATTTTGTGGATTCTGTAGCTCTAAAATTTGTTTAGTGTCATTTTTACAGGTATTTGAAGGTGATCAGTGGAGGAACTCAAGAAAGTTCCTACTTTTACTCTGCCATCTTCCTCTGCCCCTTTGTTGCTTTTTATACGGCAGATCAAGAAAAAAACAAATAAGCAAACAAACTCAAGATTGCAACAACAGTAAAAAACAAGTATTAAGGACCAGGCATGGCGGCATAGCCCTCCCCGATACACTACTAGTGGAAGCTTGAGTTTAGCAGTTCTGAGCTGTAGGAGGGCTAAAGCAAATTGGACTTCCTTGATGGGTTCTCTCTCACTTCTGATTTTCCTGCTTCTCAAACCTTTGTTATTAAGTTTTTGATTAACATTGAATTGTTGATTTTATTCTTTGTACTGCTTTGGCTACTTGTATTATCTTAATCCTTTGACTTTTAGTTGCCAAAATAGTGATCCCTGGGATTTGGGTGGGGATAGGGGGGAAGAGCATAAGGTTGACAGAAGTGGGATGAATCAGCCCAGGTCAAGAAGTAGAACAAGTCAAAGCTCCTGGGTTGATTAGTTGTAGGGTCAGGGTGAGCCTGGGTGAGATAGGAACTTCTAGTCTTAAAACAAATCCACAAACCAACCAAATTTTAAAAATTGAGTGCCTTATAAGGAATGACTAAATGACCCAAATATGTAGGAAATAATATTAAATGACATGATAAATTACAGCCACATTATTTAAAATATGTAAATACAAGAAGAAGCCCTGCAGCCTCTGCTAACAAATAACTAAGAATAATGAGGCTAAAGAAAGATGATGGACTTTTTTCCTCTGAGATGACAGAACACTCCCCAAGCATGTGAAGTAGAAGTATCTTCAAATGAAAAACCAAAAAGAATAAAAAATATATTTGAAATTCTTAATGCTCTTAGGAAGAGAGATGTTACATAAATTCACTCTGACACATTCTCTGTCTCTCTATATTTGGGAGAGTAGGCTGATAGTAGTAGAAATAGCTTATGCATCTTTTCTAGTTTCACCTTATTTAACAACAAAAAAAAATTACCCTCAGGTAATTTCTTATCAAAGTTCACAGTTAAAGTAAAAGACATGAAATTAGAGAGGATAAAAAGAAAATAACAACAATAACATAATAATATAATATAATATAATAATAGCCTTAGACACTTATTAGTTGTGTCACCCTCGGCAAGTTATTTAATCCTATTTGCCTTAATTTCCTTATCTGTAAGATGTGCTGGAGAAGGAAATGGCAAACCAATCTAGTATCTCTGCCAAGAAAGTTCCAAATGGAGTCACAGAAGGTCAGACATGAATGAAAAATGGATTTAACAATACTTAATTTGGGGCAGCTAATTGGCACTGTGGACAAAGTGCTGGGCCTGGAATCTGGCTAGATCAAACAAGTTTCAAAAGGAGATGGACATGCTTCATTGGAATTCCAGAAATCCCTTTGTGAATTTGATAACATGGATTTATCTAGCAATCTGATTATGCCAAAATGGAGTAAAAAAAAAAAAAAAAAAAAAGCTTTTATCCATCACAAATAAATACATTCTCCCATAACATATGACAGAAAGTGTAAAAACATTTTAAGATACAATAGTTTACCATGGTAAGAAGCTTAGGGACAAAAGTGGAGCTTTCAAGCAATATTTGCAAAGCCAGACCTCAAACATTACTATTTCAGAAGTGATTTAAGAGAAATATTGAAGATCTGAGAGAAGCACTGGGAAATTACACCAGTTTCTAGCTCCTATGTCAGTAGAAAAATTCGATTGTCATATTCTCCAATTAAAATCAACAAAAAGAGAAGTATACCAATAGGAATCTGGTAAATGAAAGTATATCAGATGGTCTAGATAGCATTAATTTTCATTTGGACACAAAAGTAAAAAAGTTAAAATTTTACAAAGAGTTAAAGCAGCGCAAAGAACAAAATCAATAATTCAATGTTAATCAGAAATTCTGTTACAGAGGCTTGGGAGGAAGAGAAATCAGGAGCAAGATAGAACTTGTGGGGAAGGTGTGAAAAATTTCTGGCCATCTATAAGGTCTCAATGAAAACACAAGTTGGATCATTAAGAAGCTTGCATGCTGTCTATGTAATTAATCACAAAATGGTCATGTGAAGGGAGGTATCTGAAACTCTGGTGTCTATAAAACTGGAAAGTGATGAGGTTGGATAAGAGCCATAATTACAGGCTAAAATTGGAGGCATGTTGGAACCAGCTCATTTGGCTTATGAGAGCTGATTGTTAAAATTTCAATGTAATGTATAACACAGGAGTAAGTGAGTACTACAAATCAAGGCTTTATTTATTGTTTTTTCATTGTGTAGACTTAAGAAAGTGATGGAGAATATTTAATAATCTAGATTAAGCTTAAAAGGATATTGTGCATTTTGGAGAGTTTTTTTCCCCATAGCTGAGCCCCTGGTTCAAATGCTTCATAAAGCCCTTTTCCTCTCAGACAAAATCATCATTCCACTTTTCTTAATGGTGATAACACCAATGATCCCTCCAAATATGGGCCACTTACATATTTTTTCCATTTGAATTGTCTTAGGAAGATTCTGAAGAGCACCAGACAAGATACGGTACTGGACACTGAGGTCCTTTGTCAGCTTGAACTGCCAGACATTCCAACTCTTTGGCAGAGAGCACAACTCCAATGAACTGATCATGTTTTTCAAATGCCAAACTTATGTTTGCCTAGAAGACTATTTTATGAAGAACAAGGCAACTGTTCACACAGAGGTCAGAAGAAACAATACAAGGGCACTCTCAAGGTCTCTGAAGAACTTTGGAATTGATCATGAGACATGGGAGACTCTGGCACAGGACCTCCCAGTGTTGTGTGCCTGCATCAAAGACGGTTCTATTTGCTGTGAGCAAAGCAGAATTACAGTAGCTCAAAGGAAATGACAGATGCATAGATTCAGAGGCATCTACACTCCAAATGTTCCTGTGGACTATTTGTGCCTGACTTGTGGTAGTGCCTTACAAGCTCATATTATACTGATCAGCCACAATTGGACACACTGTGTCTTTGATCCCAACATAGTGATGTCATTTTGGTCTTCTTTGAGAATGAAGAACAACAACCAAACAACTTGCAAAGAATTAATATAATTTTAAAAAAAATCTATAAACACACAAAAATATATTAACAGAGAACCTAAAAGGTCTATCAATAAGACTCAGGGATGTAAAAAGCAATAGATTATTGATTCATGAATTACTGAACAAGTTATCTGAAAGTACAATACACAGATGCTGCCTTTTTTTTTTGATTGTTGCAAAACCTTTGACAATTTCACGCTCCTGGCTTATTCATGTACCTCAGATATATAAAACAGACCCAACGATAGTGAGAACACTAGAGTATCTGATGACTTTATGGAAAATTTTAGTCTATTTAGAACATAACACCAACACATATATTCCAAGAACAATTCATGTAAAATTTGACATTTTTTGATGGAGCTTAAGCCCATTATGATTCTGTTTAGCCTGAAATCCATTAGTATCTCTCATAAATAGAACTAAACATAGCCCCCAACAGAAGAGGTTAGATCAAAACATCTTGATGTACATGGATAACATCTAACAACATGGGTCCATGAAAACACACATATCCATATGCACAGATACACATTAAAAGCTTCTTAATCTCATAAAGCTTCATTATTTCATGGAATCTTTGTCCAATATTATGAAAATATCATTTGGACCAGGTAAGGGTAACATTAATAACACGCACTAGGAAAAGTACCACATATACTAGACATTTCACTAGAATTCTAACAGCACATTAAATCAATGAATGAAGGCAATGCTTACAAATTCCTTGGTCTCCTTTTGGTAAAAATACATAAAACTGTCAAGGAGAAAGCTGTGGATGAATATGTTAAGAGATTTACTGACATCCATAAATCAAAGTGAATAGAAAAAACTTGTTTAGTCCACCTACATACTTCCTAACTTAATGTACACTCTGAACTATAAAATGGGCCATAACAGATTTTTGTTACTATCCTAAAAAATGCCATGCAATATTAAGAAAACAAATGGCTTATCATCTGAAGGCAGCTATAGAAAGATGAATACTTGTCACTTTAAAGGAAAAAGAAGGTTGATAATACATTATTGGAGTACATGATTAACAAGTCAAAAACATCCAGAAATATTCAGCATCAGCAAACATCATTTCAACAAGCTGAGTACAGGGTCCTACCCATTAATGGGACAAACACCATCCAAACCAGGCAATGACTTAGAAAGAAATAGTTTAATCAACCAATACTCTGTGTGCTTCAGCTCAACAACCTCGTCTCAAACTGAGCAGAATTTCAGTTGAGACAACAGGAGAGGTCCTAGTTCAGTGACCACCACCTTTCCAGCCTAGATGTTCAGTCAGGGATTTCTAGGGGTGGAGTGGTGGATAGAGTTCAATGTGGAGTAAGGTTGACTTGAGTTCAAATCCCACCTTAAATACTTACTGGCTGTTTGACTCTAGAAAAATCACTTTAATACTCCTGTCATTTTCCTCATGTATAAAAATTGGGAGGTTGCTCTTGATGGCCTCTAAGGTCCCTTCCAACTCTAAATCTATTATTCAACAGTGTAAGGGCAGCTAGGTGGCATAGTGGATAGAGTGCGTGGTCTAGAGTCAGGAGGACCTGAGGTCAAATCTGGTCTCAGACACATAGTACCTGTATGACCATGGAAAAGTCACTTAACCCTGTTTGCCTCAGTTTCCTAATCTGTAAAATGGGCTGCATAAGGAAACAGCAAACCCCTCCAGTGTCTTTGTCAAGAAAACTCAAATGGAGTCACAGAGAATCAGACGTGACTGAAAATGAAACATATCATAGGAAGAGAAAAAGTAGACCACAGTGACAGCCATAGCTGTTGTGGTTAGAAGTAGTAAGAACTGATCAGCTATGTGGGGTCAGGGAGAATGAAGAGTTGATAACATTAAGGATATAAACCTGGGAGACTGGAAGAATGGAGGTACCTTCGATAGAAATAGACTTTGGGAATAGAGTTAGGTTTATGGGAAATGATAATGCCTTTTGTTTTGGATATACTGAGTTTGGGATGTCTCTAGGACATCCAGTTTGAAAGGAAGATGACATTGATTAGTCTATATAATCAGGCACTTAAGATTTTCGTTGTTGTCGTTCAGTCATTTCAGTCATGTCCAGCTCTCCATGACCTCATTGGGGATTTCCTTGGCAAAGATACTTGAGCAGTTTGCCACTTCCTTCTCCAGCTCATTCTACATATGAGGAAACTGAGGCAAACAGGGTTATGTGACTTGCCTAGGGTCACACAGCTAGTATGTGCCTGAGGCTGATTTTGAATAAAGGTCTTCCTGATGTCAGGCCTACTACTCTATTCACTTTGCCAACTAGCTGCCCCAGTTCAGATACAGGGGCATATAGATCAGCAGATCACAGGACAACGAGGTTCATTCAACCTGTGGCCAGGTTAGCTTGCAATATTACAGAAAAGAAAACCCCAACGGCTTCAGAAGTTGTTACGTGTGTAGATAAATAATTATCCTGTTTACCCATTTAATTTGCGCCTTGCACCTAACTACATATATTGATTAATGCTTGTGCTGTTTACTACGTGTGCCTATCATGTTTGTTTTTTGATGTTTACTTGCTTATGTGCCAGTATTATAAAACATTGCAGCTGTGAATTACGCATTGTTTTGCTATTTTTTATTCCCAGTAACGCCTAGGTATGCTGATTATTATGTGGGCCTAGTGACATTATTGTTTATCTGACTTTTGTTGTTGGTGTGATGAATGCTTCCTTGCTTGTGCACTGCAGATTTGCATTTATTACAATGAAATACATGTGTAATATGTCTGGCATGTAACTGAGACATCTAACTGTTGAATCAGCCTTACAGAATGAGACTGAAATTTCTCTCTCCAAAAATACTAGGACTTTCTTAAAGTGCCATACCTAATGGCTTTCCCTTAATCTTTGTCCTTCCTGATTTCTTGCAGCATTTTAACACTGTTGACTACCTTATCCTTCTGGATACTTTTTCATTCTGAGTCTTTTTGCCTGTACTTCTACTTGGTTCTCCTACTGGTCTAATCATTGCTTCCCAGTCTTTGCTGGATTTCATTTATACTCTAACTGTAGATGTCTCCAAGTTTCTGTTGCCTTTTCCCTCTATATTCTCTCACTTGGTTGTCTAATCAGCTCCTCTGGGTTTAATTATCCCCTCAATATAGATGATTCCCAAATCTATGAATCCTTGGTCTCTTTTCTTTTTCAAAAAAATATATTTATTTTTAGTTTTCAACATTCATTTCCACAAGATTTTGAGTTACAATTTTTTCTCCCCTTGTCCTTCCCCTACCCCCCCCCACCTGAATACTCCTTCTCCCAATCTGTTCTCTCTTATATTCTCCCCCTTCACCCCCCTAACTTTCTAGTAGGGCAAGATGGGTTGCTATACCCCAGTACCTGTATGTCTTACTTCCCAGTTGCATGTAAAAAAAAAAATTTTAAACATTTGTTTTTAAACCTTTGAGTTCCAGATTTTTTCCCTTCTTCCCTCCTCACCCACTCCTACTGGAAAGATAAGCAATTCAACATAGATTGTACATGTGTAGTTACCTAAATTGTTTCCATAATAGTTATATTATGGAAGACTAACTATATTTCCCTCCATCCTATCCTGCCCCCACTTATTCTGGTGGTGATTTACTCTTGTGAAGTCTGCTCCAGCTGCTGCTGGTCAGGGCCTCCCTGGGGCTAAAACTGTGGTTCAGTTGGGACTGTGCTCAGCTCCCAGTGATGGACCCTTCCTGCCAGCCTGCCAGACTTCCTTCAGTGGGAGATTTGTTTCTCTCTGTCCCTTTGTGGGTTCTGTAACTCTAGTTTGTTTAGTCATTTTTTACATGTATTGGAGGAGGTAGAAGCAAGAGCTGCAGGAAAGTCCTGTTTCTACTCCACTATCTTGGCTCTGCCTCCCCCCTTCCCCTTGGTGTCTTTTCTCTCCTCACTCTTGCCCCTCTCCTGAACTCTGATCCCACATTGCCAGCTGTCTATTGGACAGTTTGAACTGGATGTCCTACAGGTATCTCAAACGCAACATGTTCAGAACAGAGTGAATATATATTATCTTTTACTCAAACCTACCCCTCTTCTGAACTTCCTTGTTAATGATAAGAGTGCCATTGTCTTCCCAGTCACCCAACTTACTGTCATTTTCAATTCCTCACTCTAGGTTACTCTATGTACCCAATCAATTGCCAGATCTTGTAATTTCTTTCTTTATAACATTTCTCATATTCACCCCGTTCTTTCCACTTACACAGCCACCAACCTAGGTCAGGCTCTCATCACTTCTTGACTCAACTATTTCAATAGCTTCCTAACTAATTTCTTGCTTTAATCTTTCCCCATTCCAATCCATCTTCCATAAGCTGCCCAAGTGATTTTTATTAAAGTGGAAGTCTGATTGACCCTCCCACCCCCACTAAAATTTCAATGACTCTTTCTCACCTGTACGATCAAAATTAAATCCCTTTGTTCCCCTTCCTATGTTTTTAGTCTTTTTACATGTTACTCCCATCCATGGTCCAGACACACTGGCCTACTTACTCATCACCCACCACACTGTAGCTCCTCTCTTAATGCCATTTTATTGGCTGTTGCTCATGCCTGGAATGCTCCCCCCACCTTACTTCTTCCTCTTAGAATTCCTGGCTTCCTTCAAGACTCACTTCAATTTTCTTTTGCTGTAGGAAGCCTTTTCTGGTAAGAGAAATTATTTTACTATTATATTAGTAACCAATTATTAAACTGAGATCCAAGTTTTTCTCCTTTACTTCATAATTTAAGCCCAAATTCTATAAAAAAAAGTCAGTCTCTGAAGGACATGATTGATTGAGAAGATTGTCCTATCCCTCAAGGAAACACACTCTTCATTCTTTGGCAGGATGCCACCCAGCTAGGAGATCTAACTTCTGCTTAAGGTGTAAACAGAATCTAATCTAGGGGAGTTCTTACCCTGAGGAAAAGAGCTCCTGTCCTTGCACCCCTCCATTAGAGTTTAGAGTGACCCAGATCATGAAGGAGAACACCAACTAGAGTGGTCTTGATGGATGTGGATTCCCCTATCTAGATTACTGGAGGCTGCTGAGTCTCATACTCACAATCAAACCATATTCTCAGTGGAATGGAAGACTTTTAGCCTACCTCCTTATTAAATGTTCACCAATCAGAGATTATTTTCACTTGTTAGGGGCATTCCCTTTCAAAAATTTTTTAAGGCTTTCAGTCTCTCCATATTTTTGTCTTTGGCTACTGAGAGAAACCAGGGACCATCAATTTATTGATTGCCAAGTAGCCTAATTAATAAATTATTAATTGTGCAGAAACTCTGCCTCTGTGGGGTTTTCATTCACAGTGGTCTTCCCACAGCTACTAGTATTTTCTGCTGTAAACCTATCTTTGCGGTAGGGAAGGAGGATCCCAATGTCAAGATGGTGGAGTAAAAGCAGAGACTTGTTTGAGTTCTTCCCCAAATCCCTCCAAATACCTGTAATAAATGACTAAACAAATTCTGCAGTGTTGGATTCAGGTAGGAGCTACTTGCTCCAAGTCAAGATGAAAAAACCTCTCTGTAGGTACTGAGTAGTGACTGATGAAATTGTAATTTACTTGTGACCTAGGGGTGGATGGCTTTTGTACTTTCTACTACCCCTTAAGAGGGTGACTGTTGAAGTTGTAACTTAATTGCACCTCGTGGGTGGAGAACTTTGACTTTTATGCTTTATGACCCTTGAGAAGGCAAGCCTCCTTAAGTATGATTGAATGATTGAGTTACTAAATGATTGTACTTTGTTGAAAACTATGTGACCACTTTGGTGAAAACCATGTGGCCATTTTAGTGATAAGTTGCTGATATGTTGTGATATGGTGAATGCTATGTTTTGATTTTCTGTAATAAGTTGTAACATTGTGAATGCTGTACCTTGATTTTCTGTGAATGTTTTGCTCTGTTTTGTTATTGAATAAGTAGAGAATTCACTAATGTAATCAGAACCTTGAAAGCTATTCACAGCAGCAGTCCTCTGGAAAGCTGCTTGTGCTTGGCTTCACAAAGTATATACTATTTTTCAAAATTTTCTTATGCTTCCACTGTACCTTTATTTTTATTCAATGACCCGAAATTGCACCCAAGGCTACTACCACCTCCCTATATTGTTCCAGTGACCCCTAGGGGCAGTATCCTTTACTTTGGGAACCTATGCTTATCAGAAAGTAGGAGGGAAAAAGCATAAAACAAGTGGACAGGACTGATAGAATTCTGGAGCAACAGAGCCAAGAGAAGGTCAGGATGAGACGTTTTTCCAGCCTAAAACAACTTAGGAGTTGGCAGAAGAGGTCTGTGACACCAGGGTGGCAGACAACCTGAAGCATCCTGGAGTGCATGTGATGTCAACACTAGCATCTGGCCTTGGAGGCAGCTTCAGGAGCTCTCAGCCCAGTGATGGTAAAGGAATCAGACACCAGGTGAGAAATCTATGACAGGGAACCCTTTGCTTGTACTGGGTGCAGGATCCTGTTGCATTACCCATTCATAGTTTCAGTTCCAAATTTAGGGCCATGAGGCATGCTACTTTTTATGGCTGAAGGTAAGTAGAAAATCTGACGTGCAAACTTTAAGATTCAAGAAAAACATAAAAAAGTAAACATGAAAAAGAAATCTTGAGGGACTTAATATGGTTAAACTGTTCACATGCTGGAAAGATGATACTTATAACTCTTAAGAACTTTGTCATTATTAGGCCATTTAGGAGTACACATAAACAGAAGGCGTAAGTTTGAGTTGGCTATGATGGGATAATCTAAAAAACTTAACGGTTAAGGGGTGAGAAAGAGGGATGTATGGGGAGAAGGGGAAAGGTGGCAAAGAGTGTAGGAAATTCTCTCACATAAAAGAAGTGAAGAACTTTTATAAGGGAGGAGGAAATAGAAGGGGGAATGACAGGCAACATTTAAACCCCATTCTCATCATTCAAAGAGGGCATAAAGTGCATACTAAGTTGGGTATAGAAGCTGAAGAGGAAGTAGATAAGAGAAGGAGGGAGGGAATGATAGAAGGGAAGTCAGGTTAAGGGACGGAAAGGGTGAAAGGAAAGAGCATAAATGGGGGGAAATAGGATGGAGAGAAATATATAGTTAGTAATAATAACTGAGATAAACTTACCCTTAAATGAAAAAAGAAAGCAGAATGGATTAGAAAATATGTTGTTTACAAGAAATATACTTAATACAGAATGACACACACAGAGTAAAAATAAGAGACTGAAGCAGAATCTCTTGTAATTCAGCAGTAAAAGTTAAAGGTAAAAAAAAAAAAGGATGTAAAAAAAAGGTTAAAAAAAAGGAGGTAAAAAAAAGGAAAGGTAGAAATCATGATCTCAGACAAACAAAAAGAAAAAATGAAAATAGATCCAATTAAAAGAGATAAGCAGATAAAATACATTGTACCATAGACAATGAAGTAATATCAATACTAAACATATATATGCAAAATTGCATAGTGTCCACATTCATAAAGGAAAAGTTAAATGAGTTATAGGAGGATTAGTGGGGGACCTCAGCTTTCCTCTCTCAGAGATAGATAAATGTAACCATAAAAATAGGAAAGAAGGGAATGAGATGAATGAAATTTTAGAAAAGTTAGATGTGATAGACATATGGAGAAAAGTGAATGGAAGTAGAAAAGAATATCTTTTTAAAAAATTTTATTTATTGTTTAATTTATTTCTAGTTTTCAACATTGATTTTCATAAGTTTTAATTTTCCCCCCTTTCCTTCTCCCCTCCTTAATTATGAAAAAGGTTTTACACTAACAAAAATAATGCAGCAAAAAATAGAAGGAAAGAAGGAAAACGAGGAAATATTTTTTATAGCAAGTTGCTCTGATAAACACCTCATTTCTCAAATATATAGGAAATGGAATCAAATTTACAAAATATCAACCATTTCCCAAATAGTAAATGATCAAAGAATAAGAAGCAGTTTTCACAGAGTCAAAGTCATCGATAGTCTTATAAAAATGCTCTAAATCACTATTAATTAGATAAATGCCAATTAAAACAACTAAGATACTATCTCACACCTATCAGATTGGTTAATATGGCAGAAGAGGAAAATGACAAATTTTGAATGCGATGTGGAAAAATTGGGACACTAATCCACTGTCGGTAGAGTTATGAACTGGTCCAACCATTCTTCAGAATAATTTGGAAATATGCTGAAAGGGTTATAAAACTGTATATGCCCTTTGAACCAGCAATATCACTACTAGGCCTATATTCCAAAGAAATCAAAGAAAAAAGATAAGAATTTATATAAACAAAAATTTTTAGAGAAGCTCTTTTTGTTGTTGCAAAGAATTAGAAACTGAGGGGATGTCCATCAAATGGGGAAAAGTTAAACAAGTTGTGGTATATGACTGTGTTGGAATACTAATAAAAAAAATGATGACCAGAATGGTTCAGAAAGACCCGGCAGGACTGATGTGATAAAATGCAGAATGAAGTGAGCAGAACCAAGAGAACATCGTACATAGTAATAGCAGTTTTTTACAGCAATTATCTGTGAGTGTCTTGGATGTTCTGATCAATTTAATAATCTAAGGCAATTCCAAAGGATTTATGATGAAAAATGCTGTCCACTTCCAGAGAGAGAACTGATGCCATCTGGGTGCAATCAAAGCATATTTTTTTCATATTTTTAATTTTTTCTTGCTTTATTGCAAAATGAAATATGTTTTACATGATTTTACATTTATAATTAATATCAATTTTTTTTGCTTTCACAATGGGCAGGGGAAGAATGAGTGGGAAGATGAGAATTCAGAACTCAAAATATATTTTAAAAAGAATGCTAAAAATAAATAGATTTAAGAAATGTTTAGAATAAAATCATTTGACTTAATCTCTCATTCCAATAGAGGTGGTATTCCACAATGGAAATAGAGAAACTTTTAGCATAGAAAACCTGAATTCTAGTCCTGCTTCTGACAAATACTGGCTGTGTGACCTTCAACAAGTCACTTAATTGCTTGCTGCTCTAGGCCATTCTCTAATTGTGCAAATTGCAGAGAAGATGCTGATCTGCTTTGACTGGGGGAGCCAGAGTCTCCTTAGCTGGGAGTTTTGCCACAGGTCTGCTAGAGACAAATGATACTGACTTTTGAAAGCTGACCATTGAATTTTCAGTGTCAACATTTACATCTCAAAAATCAGCAAATGTTACCTATCAAGGTTTGGTTTATTATTATTTTTTGATTGTCTAATACTTAAGAAAGTCATGAAAAAATGCTTCCATATTTGTAATGGTAATGGGAATTTGAAGATCTTCCCTGCCCCCTAATAGACCGAATGTAATCTCATGGAGCCTGTGGTGGGAGGAGTTTACTGAATGGATGGGGCAGGAAGTAGAGCCCAGAGGAAGCTGGGAGTCAAGCAGTTAGAAAGGAGGAAGGAGAGAGGATGCAGGTAAGGAGACTACTAGGTATGTTGCTGTGTTAAGGTGTATTAACTTCTTTCTTGCTATGATGGATTTGGTTCCCTGGTGTTGGGATTTGATTTTCTATAGTCCCCATCTTAGACTTGACTTTTATAGTTGCTGTCAGTGCTGTGAATATTGTCTTGGTGATACAATATTTAACTTCTTCCCCCTCCAACCACCACTGTATTCAGTATTTTATTTTTTCCAAGTACATGTAAAGATAGTTTTCAATATTCATTTTAATAAGATTTTGAGTTCCAATTTTTTTCTCCCTTCCCACAATCCTCCCCAAGACTGCAAGCAAATCCCATATAGATTATACTTGTACAGTCATAATAAACATATTTCCACATTAGTCATGCTGTGAAAGAAGAATCAGAACAAAAGGGAAAAACCACGAGAAAGAAAAAACAAAAAACAAAAAACAAAAAAGTGAAAAAAGTGTGCTTTGTTCTGCATTCAGACTCCATAGTTCTTTCTTTGGATGTGAATAGCATTTTCCAATATAAGTCTTTTGGAATTCTCTTGGATCATTTTAATGCTGAGAATAGCTAATCTATCATAGTTGATTGTCTCACAATATTACTGATGTACAGTTCTTTTGGTTCTGCTCATTTCACTCATTTAAATCTTTTCAGGTTTTTCTGAAATCTGCTTGCTCATCATTTCTTTTAGCACAATAGTATTCCATTACATTCATGTAACACAACTGGTTCAGCCATTCCCCAGTCAATGGGAATCCCCTCAATTTCCAATTCTTTGCCACCACAAAAAGAACATGCATATTAAACTTAATGGTGTATTCTCCATACATTTTTTTTTTGAGGCAATTGGGATTAAGTGACTTGCCCAGCTAGTAAGTGTCAAGTGTCTGAGACTGGATTTGAACTTAAGTCCTCCTGATTCCAGAGCCAGTGCTCTATTCATTGCATCAAAGCTGTTCCTGTGTATATTTAATTTTTCTTCAGATAGCCAATTATTAAATATTTAGCAGCATATCCCCAGTCAGTTCCTGATACCAGTGAAATCCTTACCCTTCTCACTCTTGGTCTAGGTATATTATTAGAAGTGATACAGGGAGTAAAGACAATTTCACCCTCAAAGTCATTTTTAGCCATGACACCAGAAAATCATTTACTTTAATCCTGCATAAATTCAACTCTTAAGGCTAACCAATCACTATCTTATATGTTTATTATTTACCTTATCATGTTACTACTGTACAACATAAAAATAGCCCTAATTATGAATGTTGCTCAAGGAAAAGAGACATGTTTATAATTCTTACTAGAGCATCTAATTAGTTTCCTCACCCCAGGGCAGCAACCCTAAGATATTTAGAAAGAGGGTCATGGGAGTTTAGTTCCAATATTTAACCACTTTAAAGTTCCTTACCTCTTGTTTTTTTTTTTCATTGAAGTCCTTAAATTAAGAGGCAAAGACTGTTTCTTATTCTATTATTACAACATTTGTTATTACCTGAAAAGCTATAGACAGAAGATGTATAGCAGTGGTCCCAAACTCATATAAAAATGGGGGCCACTAATGCGTACATAAAGATCCCTACTAGCTGCATATTGATTTAGTTTTAAAATGTAGTGCTATCTATGCTTTATTGTATTTTTATTTATTTTGTTAAATATTTTCCAATTACATGTTAATCCATTTTGGGCTCCACTTGGGTGTATGGTGGGCAGTGTGCTTGATACCGCTGAAAGAGAGCATTAGGGTTTGTCTTTCTAGGGAAACATTGTAGAAGGACCAATTCCTTTAGTACGATGGCTATTTTTACATCTTACATGAATAGATTGTCCATTATTGACATGACCTGTGCAGTTCCTGTTTACAGGTTCAGTCTCGTTCTTGAGAGTTATTGGGTAGCCAGTTTAGTTTCCAGGGGAGAAAAAGCTAATTAGGGTCTAGCAGTTTAATTAGCACTAACTGGCCCCCTTGTTGTGTGGGGTCTATACAATCACCACAGCCTTAATGAATTTAAAATCTAATGTTAATAATACTTTCTAATGATTTTCAGAACATGTTATCTTCAAAGACTTCAAAGGATGTTACAAAATTAACCTAAAGGACAACTCAAGTCGATATCACATAGAGTATGTCCTAACATCTCAGTATAGGTTTTAAACTTATTAAAACTTAAGTTAGTAAAGCTGCCCTGAGACTTTTTGGACATCTTGGATAAAAGAGACCTTTCATTTGAAAACAATTGTGTTATATTATTCCCAGAAGAGATGATGCATTTAAACAACTTTCCAAAATTTAGATTGCTATGTAAATATAAGCAATTATCATTTCCATCTCTATCGATCAAATGAGATAATATGTAAAGTTCTTTGCAAATTTATGAGCTCTATATAAATTTTAGCTTTAATTATAGGTACAGTGTGCACCATGGATAGTATGCTGAATCTGTAGACCCCATCTGAGATACTTAATAGCTGTATGACCCTGGACAAGTCACTTAATCCTATTTGCCTCAGTTTTCTTATATGGAAAAGGAACTGGAGAATAATTTATTATAATTTTAAAAATTGAGAGAATAACTTGGAGTTTGATAGAGCACAGCAAAAAGGATGGGGAAAGGGGTGTTAAAGACTGAGTGCAGGGTTTTCGAACAGGAAATGTTATTAAGACAAAGAGTTAATGAAAGTCTCTGTTAACCCTAAAGGTTTATGTGAACCAATGTCTGGTCTCCTGGTAAGAGAAAGCTCAAAGATTGTGTTAAAGCTTGAACTGTTGAATAATTTGAACAATTGCACAATAGTTTGTTATAACTCTTACTTTATTTTTTCCTACTAATAGATAATATTCATATCCTTATGTCAGAGAAGGAAAATAATATAATTCATAGAAGGAAATGACAAATCACTCCAGTATCTTTGCTAAGAAAACCTCAAATGGGGTGAGGACATAGGAATATCATTCCTTCATAGAAATAGCCTCACCATCCCCTCTAAGAATCCCTAGTTTCCTTCAAAGCTCAGATCAAATGACACCTTTTGTATAAGACCTTTCTTTGCCCCTTCTCCACAGCTTCTGGTGCTTACCACTGCCACCAAAAAAACAAGAAAAACAATAACTGACATTTATATCATGCTTACTAGGTCCCAGGCACTGTGCTAAGTGCTTGACAATTATTAAAATATATGTTCTCATGAGTAAATACCACTCTGCTTTGTATAACCTGGCCATGTCAGATCAGTCATCCAATCCCTCTTGCCATACAAAGGCAGATAAGAAAACAAGCATGTCAAGTCCCTCTAGAGAGCTTTAGATTCCCCCCCCCCCCGTCTTAAGGAGTTAAAAAATTTTTTTCCCAGTAAGACTCCTCTTTATTTTTAGTTTTTAACATTCACTTCCAAAAGATTTTGAGTTCCAAATTTTCTTCCCATCTCTTCCCTCACCTGCTCCAAGGCTGCATGCATTCTGATTACACCTTCTCCCAGTCTGCCCTCCCTTGCATCACTGCCTCTTTCTCTTATCCCCCTCTCCTTCTATTTTTCTGTAGGGTAAGATAGAAATCTGTACCCCATTTCCTGTGTATCTTATTTCCTAGTTGCATGTAAAAACAATTTTTAGCATTTGTTTTTAAAATTTTGAGTTCCAAATTCTCTCCCTTCCTCCTTCCTCACCCACTCTCATTGAGAAGGCAATATATACAAAACGCTTTCATGTTGCAAAAGACTAACTATATTTCCCTTCATCTTATCCCATTGCCCCCTTTTATTCTATCCTTTGACCCTGTCCCTTCTCAAAAGTGTTTTGCTTCTGACTACTCCCTCCCCCAAGCTGCCCTTCCTTCTATCACTTCCCCTTTCTTTTATCCCCTTCCTTTCATACTTTCCTGTAGGGTAGGATAGATTTTCATGCCCAATTGAGTATGTATATTATTCTCTCTTTAAGCCAATTCCTATGAAAGTAATATTCACTCATTTTCTCTTACCTTCCCTTTTTCCCCTTTCACTGTAAAAGCTTTTTCTTGCCTCTTTTATGTGAGATAATTTGCCTCATTCTACTTCTCCTTTTCTCCTTCTAGTACATTCCTCTATCTCACACATTAATTTTATTTTTTAGATATCATACTTTCATATGCAATTCACCCTGTGCCCACTGGCTATGTATATTCCCTCCAACTATTCTAATACTGAGAAAGGTCTCATGAGTTACAAAGATCATCTTTCCTTGTAGAAACGTAAACAGTTTAACTTTAACAAGTCCCTTATGATTTCTCTTTCCTGTTTACCTTTTCATGCTTTTCTTGAGTCTTGTATTTGAATGTTAAATTTTCTATTCAGCTCTGATCTTTTCATCAGAATGCTTGAAAGCCCTCTATTTCACTGAATGTCCATTTTTTCCCTGAAGGATTTTCCTCAATTTTTCTGTGTAGGTGATTCTTGGCTATAATCCTAGCTCCTTTGAACTCCAGAATATAATATTCAAAGTCCTCAGATCCCTCAATATATAAGCTGCTACATCTTGTGTTATCCTGATTGTGTTTCCACAATACTCGAATTACTTCTTCTTGGCTGCTTGCAATATTTTCTCCTTGACCTGGGAACTCTGGAATTGGCTACAATATTCCTGGGAGTTTTCCTTTTGGGATCTCTTTCAGGAGGTGATCAGTGAATTCTTTCAATTTCTATTTTACCCTCTGATTCTATCTAGAATATCAGGGCAGTTTTCCTTGATAATTTCTTGAAAGATTTCTTTTTTTGATCATGGTTTTCAAGTAGTCCAATAATTTTTAAATTATCTCTCTCCTGGATCTATTTTCCAGGTCAGTTGTTTTTCCATTTATACATTTCACATTGTCTTCTATTTTTTTTTTGTTCTTTTGGTTTTCTTTCACAATTTCTTGATTTCTTATACAGTCTTTAGCTTTCCTTTGTTCTATTCTAATTTCTAAGGAATTATTTTCTTCATTGAACCTTTAGATTTCCTTTTCCATTTGGCCAGTTTTGTTTTTACAGGCATTCTTCTCCTCATTGGCTTTTTGGACCTCTTTTGTCATTTGAGTTAGTCTATTTTTTAAGATGTTATTCTCTTCAGTATTTTTTTGATTCACCTTTAGCAGGCTGTTGACTCATTTTTCATTATTTTCCTGTATCACTCTCATGTCTCTTCCCAAATTTTCCTCTACTTCTCTTACTTGATTTTTAAAATCATTTTTGAGCTCTTCCATGGCCTGAGATCAATTTATATTTTTCTTGGAGGCTTTGGATGTAGAAGTTTCAACGTTGTTGTATTCTTCTGAATGTATCTTCCTTGTTCAAAGCAAGTTTCTAGAGTCTGAGTTTTTTTTCTGCTACTTGTTTGTTTTCCCAGCCAATTATTTGACTTTTAAACACTTTAAAGTAGGGCTCCACTTCCACTGTGGAGGGTGAACTTTCCCAAGCTTCAGGGCTTTTGTGCAGTTGTTCTAGCAGCCTATAAGTTTTTAGTTCTTCCAAGATGGTATGATATAAAGAGTGGCATTTACTTCTCTCTTGGCCTGTGCTCTGGTCAGTGAGGGACCACAAGCACTCTTTTTTGCCCTGGAACTGTGAGTGCCCTCTCTCCACAGCTGACTCAAACTCTGCTATGCCAGTGTCCCTCCTCACAGCAGGACTGCCTTGCAGGACTATGACCCAGATCTAAGTATGGACAAAGTACAGAATCCTATCTCAGTGCCAGCAAACAGACCCCTTTAATCTCCTTCTCATCAGTTGTTCCATCCCCTTACTATCTGGAAGCAGCTGCTGCTACCACTGTCATCAGGACTGTGCTGGGCCAGGGCTGGACTGTGCTCTTCTCTCACCCAGGTCCAACAGCCCTTTCCTATTGACCTTCTAAGTTGTCTTTGGTGTTTGTGAGTTGAGAAACCTAGAAACCATCACAACTATCTGGGATCCACTCCCCCAAGGCCAGCTCCAGGTTCTCTGGGGCCTAGTCTTTGCTGACATGGCTTATGCTGAACTGTGTTTCTCTCCCAGCCTGGTGCAACAGACCTTTCCGGTTGAATTTCCAGGTTATCTTGAGCTAGAAATTTGCTTCACTCTGTCTTTTTGTGGATTCTGCTGCTCTACAATTTGTTTAGAATTATTTTTTGCAGTTGTTTGGAGGGGTTCTGTGCCCTTTTTACTTTAAAAATTTTTGGAGACAGAGATTGGCAATTCATAAAGATATAATACCCCCTACACACACACACACACACACACACACACACACACATATATGTATGTATGTATGTATATACACACATATGTATGTATATGCATATGAAGAGAGAGAGATTTTGAAATATTGTCAGGTTCCTAAGACCTCTGAGTACAAATATCCTTGACCTCTGTAGCAGTCGTGCCCTGGTTCAGAAGGTCCTTTCAGGGATTTCATTTCCACTGCTTAATCAGAATCACCAGCATGGAGGAATCTTTAATGCTTCTTTATATAGCAACAGATTTTCTGCCTCCCAGCTGGATGAGACTTATGAGAGGAAGTATGTTACCTCAGAAAGAATGGTAGATTTGGTTCCAAAGGACCTGGGTTTGAATTGTAGCTAGACCATTTGAAATCTGTATGCTGTTTAGAACACTTCCCTCTTTGAGCTTTCTTTTTCACATTTGCAAAATGAACAGGTTGGACAAGATTTCTCCTGAGGTTTCAACTGTCTTTTAATTCATCATCCTATTATCTATTGGTGTGACTGCACCTAGGCATGAGAGATTATTCAGAGTCTATTATGTCTGTGGCCTTGCATCCTCATGGTTTCTCCCGTGAAGGATTGATTGTAAAAGGTATCGTGTGAAGGAGCACAGAGTAATGAAACAAATTGGGCATAAAATATTTTTTAAAGTTAGAAGATTAGATTTCTTCTTAAAGGAGAGCCAATATGGTGAATAAAGAATTGACCTTAAAGGAAGACCTGGGTTCTAGGGGTACCTCTTACCCAGACTTGCTATGTAACCTTTCAGTATTCTAGCAAACTCTCCAAAGCTCTAAGCTGAAGACAAGTTACCAAGGTACCTGCATTTGGGAAGAGAGTTTTCTCACCTGAGAGTTCCCTATTCATATAAAATCACAGGACTGGTCCTTAACCCACTGTAAACCATTTTGTGAAAATATTTTGCTTCTTAAAAGAATATTTTGCTTTGGGAAATTCAGAATTCCTCTTTTTGAAACGATCACAGTGACGTCCAGCATGATTACAAAAAGTTTTATCTTTTAATTTCTTTATATTTTATTTTATGAAGCATTGATTTCTATTTTGGAAGTGAATGAATCAGGAGTTTACAATCTTATCAGGGAAAACAATATGTACACATATAAACAGAAACAAAATGCACAAAGTTGAAAGGTATTTGGGTAAAACTGGAGACCATGTTCTATTCACATACAACCATTTTTTAGAACTCTGTCAATACTTTGAGATTATATTTTTTTATCTAACTCAAATTCTTACAGCCAGAACCCCAGATCTGACCTCTCTCCCCTTGGTCCTTTTCCTCTTTTTAGAGGAAACTAGGGCATGCAATAAATAGACCTGGACTCAATATCAAAATATATCTGAGTCTGAATCTTCTTTCAGATACCTCCTACCTGCATGACCTTGGAAAAGTCAGATACTTCCTATCTGCATGACCTTTCTCATCATCAGTTTACTTGTCTGAAAAATGAGATTAACAATGGCATCTATCTCAGAGGGTTGTTGTGAGGTTCAAAAGTGATGATATAAGTCAGTCATCAAGCATTTATTAAGCACTTACTAGTCTTCAGGATTAGTGCTAAGAAAAAAGAAGCAAATACACAAAAATGTTTTGCTGACTTTAGAGTGCTATGTAACCATTACACATTCTGTTTCCCATCACATCTTTCACTTGTGTTCTTTCTTGCTCTTGAACTTTTCTGCCCAATTTTTGATCTGCATTACTTCGTGCCCTGTCTGAGTTCCACCTACATGAGTTTGTCTCCATTCCTTTCTTTTCTTCCTCAACAAACTCAATGAGAGAAGTTTCAGAATTGGTTGAAGTTACTGGGTTCATTCACAATCATGGATCCTTCTCAGTTTATAGCTCTAGGTGACACAGTGAATGGAGTACTCAACATGGAGTCAGGAAGACGCAAGTTCAAATTTGGCCTCAGGTGCATGGTAGCTGTGAGACCCTGGGCTAGTCGTGACCATTCTCCGCCTCAGTTTCCTCATTTGTAAAGTGGGGTTAATAAAAGCATTTACTTCCTAGAGTTGTGATCAAATAAGATAATATTTGGAAAGTGCTATGCAAACCACGTGTGTATGTGTGTATATATGTGTGTGTATATATATACACGTACATATATACACTCATATACCTAATATATACATACATACATACGAATACATACTAACTAGAATATTATTTATATATATTTATATAGCATATACACACATATACAAGCTAGCTATTATTATTATTGCTACATAGGGTCTACGGAAATAATGCAATTTCAAGATCATATTTAAATTAATTTACCCATTCTCTGGGTCTTCAATGTCATAGGGAAGTATTCATTTGATTGAGAGATGTCTTTAACAGGAGGCTCTGCCTGTGAAAGAAAGAACAAAATTAACTTTTATGCTTCATTTGTTTTTATTATCTACAAAACAGCATGTCTCTGAGATCCAACAGATTTCACTCTTTCTTCTTTTTTCCCTAATGCAATATTGGAATATGTCTCTGATGGGATAAAATGACATTGTAGTTCAGGTAAGAGAAACTGAGTTAAGCAAGGTTAAAAGAATAGAAGACCCAGGCAGTTAATTCTTATGGATATAAATCTATGATACTAAGAGAAGGTAATTAACAGGGAGAACAATAAAGGGTGGGGTAAATGTGTGTTTGAGTGAGTTCTGTGTTATTGTTTGTGTGTTATAGTGGAGGGGCATGCAGGGCAAAAGACCACATTTGGAATATTATATTCATTTTTTAGGCAAAATTTTTGGAAGCACATTGGCAAAGAGGAGATTGTTGTTTTTGTTCATCCTTAGATCTCAAAGAAGTCCAATTACATCAAGAGGATAATGTCTTGACTTGCAAATGAATTTAAGTGAGGCAGAGCTGGGCAAAGTTATCAGCCTCACTCTCTCCTCCGGAGTCATCAGAGTCCAGGGGCAAGACATAGGTCAGGACAACTAGCAATCAACAAAGGGAACATACACAGGCAGCAGCCAGAATGATGAGAGAATTGAAAAGCACAAGGAGAACATTAAAAGGAACATTACCACGGTCTTCCATTATTTGAAGGGCAGTCATGAAAGATTTGCTGTTCTGTTATGAAGGTAGAACTAGAAACAATAGATGGAAGTTTCAGAGAGTCTGATTTCAGCTCAAGATGAAAACAATTCTCTAGTCCCTCTCTTTTTGGTCTGGGAACCTAATCAAACACTACTATTCTTGAAAGTCAAATAGCCATCCCTGTGATCTCCCAAACCAAAATTTCCCTCCACTCCCTATTCATACATATACATGGGACCACCATCCCATATATGTGTGTATACACAATTACATGCATACATAATGCAATGCATATACTCATCTATGCATGCAACACACTGTGCATATTTACACATACATGTTTATAAATGCACAATGCAGAATGTGCATGCATATTCTAATACACAAATACCACACATGTATGTGTACATATCTATACACATGGTTATATAGATGTGTATATCTATGTGTGTATATTATATATACATATGTATATCTAGCTATCGATAAATATATGCACATATAGATGTATACATCTATGCATGTGCATCACATGTGTGGCTATAGATATAGGAGTATAGATATATACTATCTTCTTCTTTTAGAATTAGCTTATTGTGGGCAGATATTGTCTTGCTTTTTTATATTTGTATCCCCATACACTTAGCACAGTACCTGTCTAGTTTTTTCCTAATAAGTTTTTGTTGATGTCTTCTGTTTCTTAAATAATTTGATTTATTCCCAGTATCCTTTTTCCTTCCCCTCCCAGTGAGACATCCCCTATCAGGAATAATATATTTTTTTTGGAGGGTAGTTTGGGGTTAAGTGACTTGCTCAAGGTCACACGGCTCGTTTTTGTGTTAAGTGTCTGAGTCCAGATTTGAACTCAGGTCCTCCTGACTCCAGGGCCGGTGCTCTATTCACTGTGCCACCTAGCCAATGAATAATATTTTTTAAAGAGAAAAAAAATCAGCCCAACAGGTTGATACATTGAAAAACAAAAGAAAAAAATGTGTAAAGTCTGACACCTGTGGAACTTCCACACCCTCCCACAAAGGAGTGGGTTGTAGCTATCTTCTCTGTCTCTTCATTCTAGTCGTTGTCGTGTTGTTGCTCAGTTGTTGGGACATGTCTGACTCTTCTTTACCCCATGGATAGTAGCACACCAGTCCCTTCTATCCTCCACTATCTCCTGAAGTCTGTCCAGGCTCATGGTCATCACTCCCAGGACACAATCTATCCATCTCATCTTCCGCCCTCCCCTTTTCCTTTTATCTTTTCCAACATCAGGTTCTTTTCCAATGACCATCCAAGTAATACTTAATGTTTATAATTTTGTTGTGTTCACTTCGCTTTTTTGGTGTGTGTTCTTTCTATTTATATTGCTCTGCTGTGATTACTGTGTATATGGTTTTCTTGACTTGCTTATATCATTCTGCATCGGTTCTTGTAAATCTTTTGAATATTCTGTTTACTTATCACATACATCATTTATTACAGCACAGTAACATTCACTCACATTCATGTACTACAATTTGTTTAGACATTCCTCAATAGATTGGCTTCTATTTTATTTCCAGTTCTTTGTTATCACAAAAAGTATTGCTACAAATACATTGCTCTGTGTGTGTGTGTGTGTGTGTATTTATTTATTTATTTTTATTAATAACTTCTTGGGTATAAGCCCAATAATAGAGTCTCTGTTTCAAAGGGTATGAATATCTTAGTCACTTTATTTGCATAATTCCAAATCACCTTCCAAAATTGTTATATCATTTTAGAGCTCCACCAACAATGAATTAATATGCCTATCAACACAACTCTTTCAACATTGAATATTTCCATTGTTTGTCATCTTTGCCAATTTGTATAGTGTGAGGTGAATCCTTAGTGTTATTTTGATTTGCACTTCTCTTATTAGTAGTAATTTGGAACATTCATGTGGTTGTAAATACTTTGCAATTCTTTTGAGAACTGTTCATATCTTTTTGCCATTTATTTTTTGGGGAATGACTATTACTTTTATATGTGTTTATTAATTATTTAGGTATCTTAAACACCAAACTCTGACCAGAGAAATTTGATACAAAGATTTTTTTTCCCCTTTAGACCAATTCCTTTCTTATTTCTCTGCATTGTTTCTGTCTGTGCAGAAGCTCTTCAGTTTCAGGGACTCCAAGTTATCTATTTTGCATTTCGTAACTGCCTTTATCTCTTCTTTGGTTAAAGATACATCTACCCATACCTGTGAGAAGTATGAACTGATTCTCACCTGGTTAAATCTTAACGGTTCATTTATTCTAATTCACAATATTTCAAAGATCACTGACAGTTGCTCTACAATCAACAATTCTTTTAGTACAGTAACCTATGAGATAGAGCATCCCAGGCTTTGTAAATTAGACTCATTTGAAGGCATCCAGATGCTCTCCTAAGTTCTCACTTATCTTTAATTCTGACAAGTCAAAATAAGAATGGTACATTTTAGCCATCTCGCCATCATTATTTATAAGAAACCTATTCCTTCTTTGGTCCCCTTCTTGCCCCTAAAATAGCTAGAACAATGTTTTTTGTTATCTTTAACCTTTACTGCTAGACTTAAAGTCATTTTGGATGTTCCTGACACCATTCTTAGAGAATCTTGTTGTGTTCCTCATTTATCCTTAGTTATTCACCCTTCCTTTCAACTTCTATATGCATCTTCTCCAAAACTGAGTTAGCCAATGAACTCCTTGTACAACCAATTCAGTCTTTGTTGGCAGTTTTCCCCTTTCCTCCTTATCAGAATCACTTCTGTTTGTATTTTCAGATTGTCAGTCTTAAGAGTCTTTCATCTCACTTGAAATTGACTTCCCCAAACGAATGATAGGCCAATGTATCCTGTCTATCCTTTCTCTGAACCTTTTGAAATTTTTTTTTTTTACCAATTCTAGGAAACACATCAAACTTTGATCAGTTTTTTCTCTTTTCTATCACAGACTCTGATGGAGTGAAAATCACTCATCCCCAAGGTTACTATCAGTTCTCTTTTAGCAACCAGATCTACCTTATTAGTCTGAACCAAGCCCAGGAAAACCCTTGGTATTTCATCTAACTTATGAGGCATAAGATTATTATTAAGGTAGTTTATAAATTTCTTTAAGAAAGAAAAACACCTCTCACCAAATGTCTATATTGTTGAAGTCTTATTGCTAGAAATGTCATGCTTCTGTCACAAATTTTTTATTGGGTTCCTAAACTCCCTCTCTAATTTCCCTTTCTTTCCAGGTACTCCCACAGTAAAAAAATCACTTTTGGTTCTCTCTCCATTTATTCTTATGCAAATACTATTGTAACAAAACAGTGGGAAAAGGACTGAACTTGGAATCATAGATCCTGAGTTAAAATTCTAACTTTACCTCTTAACTTCCTATGTGACCTTGCTTCCTCATTTGTAAAATGAGAGAGTTGGATCAGATAAATTCTAAACTCTGAGGATGCCCATCAATGAGTTATGATATGAATGAGTTATGATATATGGATATTATAGAATGCTATTGTACTATAAGAAATTATGAAGGAAAGGGTTTCAGAAAAACCTGGAAAGACTTGTTTGAACTCATGTAAAGTGAAATGAGAAGAGTCAGGAGAACAATTTACACAGCAAAAGCAACATTATAATCAACTGTGAAAGACTTACTAATTCTGATCAATACAAGTGTTCTACCACTGCTCCAAAGGACTGAAAAATGCTATGCCTTGGTATGCAGATTGAAGCTTGTTTTTTTCTTTATTTTCCCCCCTGAAATATGGCTAATCCGAAAATCTTCTATATGATATTATATGTACAATGGATATCACATTTCTTGCTTTCCAATGGGTAGTGGAAGGGAAAAAAGAGAAAGATAATTTGAAAATAAAATAAGTTTCAGCTTTAGGCTTATAGTCTTATGTTGCCCCTTTGCTCTTGGTGTGAAACTAATGTTTCTAGATTTCTTTACATAAGTGCATCTTCTCAATATAGAATGGGTCTCTTTTAATTGTTTTATCCCTATTAAATAAAGTCTAGCTATTCAGGACCATATTTTAGTCACAGAACTGGGTTTGAATTCTGGTTCTCCTGAGAATCTTGGGAAAGTCACTTAAACTCCCTGGGCCTCAGTTTTGTCTTCTTGAAAAATGAAAGAGTAGGATTACATTATCTATAGACTTCCTTACAGCCACATATCCTCTGATCCTAAGGAATCCAGTTAAATATTTGTGGTCAAGTAGAAGAAACACTTCAAAACGAAGATTCAGGAGAAACCGATGGTAAGTAGAGTAATAGAATGTTAAAGGTGAAGAGATGATATAGTCCAACACTCTCATTTTATAAACTGAGGCCCAGAAAGGTGCAGATTGAAGATGCCAGAGAAGCCTACGAGGAAATAAAGAGAAAGGAAATGAGGCCGTCAATAATAGCTTCACACTTTTATTGCTCCTATAGATTGTAAGGCTTAGAGGGGAAATCTGATATCATGTAGTTCAACCTCCTCATTTTACACATGAATAAACTGAGACTCAGAAAAAAACAATGACTTTTCCAAGGTTTCCAGTTAACAGCAGAGCTGGCTCCAGAACATAGTCTCTTGACTCTAGAACACAGATCTTTTGACTCTGAGACCAAGTTTCTTTTCCCTTTTAGTAGTGTGGAGGAATAGGGTATCTTAAGAAAGTTAAAAATGGAGAAGAACCACTGGTAACTGCAGAATAGGAAGCTAATAAGGAAAGATAATTGTCTTTGGACTCGAAAGAATTTTAGAGAGCATCCATCGTAATTCCCTCCTTTTACACAACTTCAGCATTTAATCTAGGCATGAATTCTGTAGTAGAGTTCAAAAAGTCATTCCAAATCCATTAATTAGGTATCCAAAGCAAATTCAAGGTAGTGCTTTCTGCTCAAACACAGTTGACTTTGTACATACAGCCAAATTAAGTCAAGCAGACATCTAATTAGCAAATGGAAAAATTAATTTACTACTATGGATTTAATTTCCCAGTACTAACAGACAGTACTAAAGGTAATGTGAATTCATCAAACACCAAGTGCTTATTGAGCATTAATTGAGTGCAGGGTTCCTTATGAGACAGTGAGGGATTTAAAGGGCAATACTATTATTGAATGTAATAGTAATAAGAGTTGGCATTTATATAGGTTGTCCCAAAAGTTCCCATGCATTTGTAAACCAGTTTATAACTTTGTGGAGCTGAGACATTTGGGACATTCTGAAGGGGGCTTTAAGTTTACAAAGTCTTTTTCATACATTATATCATTTGATCCTGAGGTCAGCCCTGAGAGATAAGTATTACCGATATTTTTAACTCCATCTTATAGATGGAGAGAAAGAAGCTTGAGATGCAGTATGACATATTAGATTGAGTGGGGGATTTGACCTCAGGAGAGAGCTATGTTTGAGTCCTGCCTCTGATGCTCATTGTGTGACCTTAGACAAGTCACTTTAAGTTTTCACACCCTCACTCTTGCTATCTTTAAAAATGAAGAGAATAACATGTGCAGTACTTGTCTCTAGGGCAGCCAGGTAGGATAGCTGTTTGAGTGCCACGCCTGGAGCAGAAAGACTTATCTTTGTGAGTTCTATTCAGACACTTATTAGCTGTGTGACCCTGGGCAAGTCACTTAACCCTGTTTGCCTCAGTTTCCTGATCTATAAAATGAGCTGGAGAAGGAAATGGTGAACCACTCCAGTATCATTGCCAAGAAAATCCCAAATGGGGTCATGAAGAGTCAGCTGTGATTGAAATGACTGAACAAGTGCTTCCCTCATAGGATTATTCAGTGTTTAATGAGATAATGTATATAAAATGCTTGAGAAACTGTAGAGAACTTTACACATATTAATTACTATCATTGATTGACTTGACAGTGGTCTCTTCATGAAGCCCTTTATAACATGGCTCCTTTCAATCTTGTCAGTCTTCTTATACTTTCCTACTGGCCATATAATCTTTGATTCAGTGACACTGACCTCCTTGTTATTCATTTCTTGTAGATGATCCTACATGTCTGTAATGGAAATGGGGATTTGAAGATCTTCCCTGCCCCTTCATAAGCCTAGAGGGGAATTTGAAGACCTCCCCTGCTTTGAAAGTAAACTGTGCCCCCAATAGGCTGAATGTAGTCACATGGAGCCTCTGGTGGGAGGAGTTTGCTGAAGAGTGGAGCAGAGCCCACAGGAAGCTGAGAGGCAGAGCTACAGAGACAGTGGGAGAGAGAGGATGCTCAGGCAAAGAGTTAGGTTTGTGAGTAGATATTGATTTTATGTTGGTTTGTGGGAAGGCTAAAGGATGCTGTGGCTCTCTGTGTTGTCATGGTTTATTAACTTCTTTGCTACTATGATGGAATCATCTTACTGGTTTTGGGATTTGGTTTTCTAGTGTCTGAAGAAGTGTTTTGCTTCCTTCTTCTATATAGAGAATATGCTATATTTTGTAATCAAGTGCCATATTGATGGCTGGTGCTATAAATATTGCATTGGCACCATAACATTCCAACTCTAGTAATTTGTCACTGGTGATTCCCTAGACCTGGAATTTTCTTTCTCTTCATTTCTGCCTCTTGTTTTCCCCATTTTCTTTCAAATCCCAGCTAAAGTTCCACCATGTGCATTTTGGACCTGCCTTATTGCCAATGCCTTCTTTTTGAAATTATCCCAATGTCCTGTTTATTTTTTTTATTTTAATTTTATGTGCTATGTCAAAATGGCTGTTATTACAAGCTTATTTTCATTTTACAAGTGAGGAAAATGAAGTTTTGAGAGATTGTGAACAATCCAAAGCCATACCACTAATAAAAGACAGAACCAGGGTTTAGACTCAAGTTTTCTAACTTTCCAAATTCGGTGTTCTTTAGGCCTTTGCTGACTTGGTCCATGCCCTCAAGGAATTTTTAATCTAATTGCTCATTTATGTTTTTCTTTTCCTTTCTGCTAATAGCATAAATGTAATGAATGAGCAAAATCCCAAGCTACCAAGTATTTACCTTCTCCAACCTTACAAATCAGAGATGACAGGGTTTTACAACCTCATTTTACAAGTGAAAAAATGAGGCACAGAGTGATTAAGTCACTTGTCCAGGGTCACATAGTATATACTACTGTTGTGTTATTGGGTTAGAAGTCACATCTGCTTCAACTAGGTTGTAAATAATAGTAATAATGATAAAGATTGATAGTGATAATAGCCAGCATTTATATAGCACTTTCAAGGTATTCAAAAATATTTCGTTGTATCCTCATGACAATCCTGGATAATTGTTATTATTATTTCTATTTTACAGATGAGGAAACTGAGGCAAACAGCAGTTAAGTAACTTACTGTCACATAGGGTCACATAGCTAGTTAAATTTGAGCCTGAAACCAACCTGAGTGGTTGGTTCACATAGACCTTTTTTTAGGACCAAATGAGGTGATACATGTATAGCGCTTTATATACCTTAAGCACTGTATAATATTAATATTTTATTATTATAAAATTACTTTATGATATAAATATTAATTATTATTATTATTAGCAGTAGTATTTCATCAGGAGTATTCCAAAACTGAACCTTGCTTAATCTTCTGAGGCAAACATTTTGCATTTGGTACACTGACTTGATGTTTGCTCTTTTGACTGAAATTTTTTATACCGCTCAATAAATATTTAAAGTCATCAATTTGGGAAATGATAAATTTATTCCAAGGAAGCTGGCAAGGCTCAGACCATATTGAGGAACTTCACCGAAGTTCCTTTTTAATAGTCACATCTATTTTCTCCTCCCAACCAGATTGCCCTGATTGATCACTCATTTCAATCACAGGATCATGGGATCAGGAAAGAGAAATGAGAAATCATTGAGTCCAATCCTTCATTTTATAGCTGAGGAAACTGAGATGTAGAGAGTTAAGTGATTTGTCTATGGTCACACACTATTAGAGGCAGAATTTGAACCCTCTTCTTTCTGAGTCCAAATGCAGCCACACTATATTTGCTTCCAAATGGCTTCTGGGGAATTCCAAAAAGCATATTTAGGTTAAAACGATGAAAATTTGTAATTCAATGTTACTACTGCTATTGTTGCTGTTACTCAGTCATTTCAGTTGTGTCTGACTCTTTGTGACCCCATTTGGGGTTTTCTTGGCAGAAACACTGGGGTCATTTGCTATTTCCTTCTCCAGCTCATTTTACCAATGAGGAAACTGAGGCAAAGAGGGTTAAATGACTTGCCCAGGTTCATACAGCTAATGTCTGAGGCCAGATTTGAACTCAGCAAGATGACTCTTCTTGACTCCAGGCCCAATACTCTATCCACAGTGTCACCGAACTTCCCTTAAGGTGACTATTATACTCTTCAAACAACATTCGGCTTCTCTATGTACCAGCAAGATTGACCCTCCATGGAAGTGGATGGAAGGAAGAAGACTGAGATGATATGGTGTAAAGTAGAAGAGAACATTGGTTCAAGTACATAGAGACCTGAATTCTAGTTGTTTCCCAGACAGTCAATATCTGTGTGATCTTTGGAGAATCCTTTTACCTCTGTAAACCTTACTTTTTTCATCTATAACATGTAGATGCTAGAATTTCTTCATTTTGTTTTATGTCTTCTTCTGTTTATATTTTCAGTCTTATTTCTTGGATTGGGATTTCATGTTCAGGCCAATCCCTTCTAGCATTCCTGGTTTAGTTCGGTAAACTTTATTCAGTCTTTTGCCCTCTCCATTGTGGTTATTTCTGCTTTGGCCAATTTGGATTTGGTGGCCAGTATTAGGCCCTGTCATTTATCTCAGTCCCTGGCTGTTGTCTCAGTCCCTTGCTTGTCTACCTAAGGTTGCGGTCTTGGCTGATATCTCTCTTCTTCTCTCTCTAATGATGAATTAGGTTCTGGCCCTTGCTATAATCCTGACAGACCCCAATGGGCTGTTGGCACTTACACTGCTCCCCAGCCAGTCATTCCAGCACTGGTATCTACACATTTTCCTGTCTATGGTCCCTAGTGCTTTGAGGAGGGTGTGATAAGACCCTGTCTCTTTGCAAAGGGATATACATGGGCTGGTTCTTGTCCTCTACTTCTGTTATGACAGGCCAAAGCTAGTTTTCTCTTTTAAAATGTACTAATTATGCAGTAGTCTGGAATAACCCAGGACATATAACTATGGATGGATTGCAATTTTGACAAATATGGGGAGAATCCACATAAATGACATTATAATTACACCAAATTTTGTGCTAGAACCCCATTAATCCAATAAATAGTTAAGTGCCTACCATGTTCCTAGGTGATAGAGATAACAAATCAAACTTCAAGTGACTGATAATTGGAGGTAATATTGGTTTATGATGTCCTTGTTCGGAGTTCTGGCGTATTTCAGGTTGTTTATGATAGTTTGCTCTGGCTCAACTCTCCTCCTCAACTTTGCCTTTTTATAGACTGGTTATCAGAATGTGTCTTAGTTTTCATGGTTGGTCCCTTTGCCTGATCTCTTCTGCTTCCTCATTAACCTGGACTGGCAACGGCATGCTGATTGTAACCTTTCTACCAGCCTCCACCTGCTTCAGGCTGTGTTTTGGGCAGTTTTGGACTGGATGGAGAAATTTCTGTTCTTTATCATTGGTCTTTCTAGTCATTCTACCTTTTTTTGGATACTTTTTGTGGTTTCCGTAGGAGAGAGCTTGGCTTCTTTATAACCTTTGACATCACCATCTTAACTGGAAGTCTAATATTTGCAAAAAATAAAAAAATAAATCTATTGCTCTGCCTGTGTGTGTAGTCTTACTGAATGTAATGGAATACTATTATGCTATAAGAAATGAGGAGCAGATGGCCTTCATATTTACCTGGAGAGGCTTATATGAACTAATGCTGAGTGAGAAGAGCAGAACCAGGAGAAATCTATACACAATTACAGACACAACATATGCGTGACAACCAACTTTGATAGACTGGACTCTTCTCAGCAATGCAGGGTTATAAGACAACTCCAAAAGACTCATGATGGAGAGATGTCTACATTCAGAGAAAGAACTAGAAAGAACGGAGTTTGAATGCAGATTGAAGGAAGCTACCTGCTCTCTTTCTTTTTCTTGTTTGGTTTTGTTTCCTCTTTCCCATTGTTTATTCCATCCATTACAATCCTTCTTTATAACTTGACTACTGTCTAATGTGAAAGTATTTGCAGATCCTATACTTGATTGCATGCTGCCATGTTGGGGGGGGGAGGAAGGAAAGAGAGGAGGAGAAAATTTGAAACTCAAAGGATTGTGGAACTGAATCTTGTAAACTAAAAGTAAACAAATTAATAAAGACAAACATTTTTTAAAAAATTAAAATTAAAAAAAGATTTTCTATCTTGCTCCCCAATACCACTCCTAAGAATAAGTAGACATTTCCAAACCCCTATTAGATGGGTTTATATCAAAATGCACAAACATCCTTATGCTCAGATAAATATGGGCCTATGAATCTTTGTAGAATATTCTTTTTACTAGATAGATGGCAGAAAGACAACTTAGGGATAGGACTTAGGTAGAATTTTGGCACTGTTGTCTCACTGACACCTATACAATTAGGAACAGAAGAAATTCCAATATGCAAATTAATCAAAACTCCTGAAAAACTTTGTTTTACTTTTGTTTAGTTAAAATCATAACTTTTTCACTTTGGGGGTCCAATCTAATTCCAATTTGGGGTTTCAATAATGAAATCCAATTTTCTTATTTTTCAAATGAGGAAATGAATACCCTAAGAGGTGAACTTTCAATTTAGTTTCAATAAGAGGCAGGTTAAGTGACTGGGAGTAAGAGTGCTGGGCCTGGACTCAGGAGACCTGACTTCAAAATCCTGCTCAGACAAGTATTAACTGTATGACCCTGGGCAGGTCATTTAACCTTGATTTGCCTAAGTTTCCTCATCTGTAAAATGGGGATGAAAATAACACCCACCTCCCTGGGTTGTTGTATGCAGCACATGAGATAGTTATTGTAAAGTACTTAGCATAGACTGGTGTCTGGCCCATGGTAAGCACTGTCTGAATGTTAGTCGCTGTTATTATTGATTTACCAGTTGTTATACAGTTATGCATCTGTCTCCTATGGCTATCACTGTCCCATCTTTCCTATAGACAAAACTACTCCAAAGTCAGTGAGATTTAAAAATATATATATTTCTGGAGAATAGGAAGGAAACAAGTACTTATTAAACACTGACTATATGCAAGGCACTTTGTTAAACACTTCACAAATAATGTCTCCTTTGATCTTCACAACAACCCTGAGAAGTAGTAGGTGCTATTATTATCTCCACTTTACAAATGAGAAAACTGAGACAGAGATTAAGTGACTTGCCCAGGGTCTCTCAGCTAGTATTTGGATCCATATTCGAATTCAGTTCTTCCTGAATGCAGACCCAGTGCTCTATTTATTATGTCACCTAGCCGCCTTTAAACAGGATTTAGATTTTGAAGAATAGATTCGAATTTATTTAAAGTTTACAAGGTGATGGGCAATTCAAAAGTCATTTCCCAATGAGAGGCAAAGTAATTTAACAAAAAGAGTAGTGAATGGTCTTTGAGCCAAAGTACCATATGTTTTAGCCACTTGCTAAATGCTAACCTCTCTCTCAACTTCATTTTCCTCATCTGTCAAGTGGGAATAATGATACCTGTACTTCCAATCTCATATGGCTGTGTGAAGGAAGGAATACTCATCTTCTTGTGTTCAAATTTGGCCTGGGCAAGTCATTTAACCCTGTTTGTCTCAGTTTTCTCTTCTGTAAAATAAATGGGAGAAGGAAACGGTAAACCGCTCCAGAATCTTTGCCAGGAAGACTCCAAATCTGGTCACAAGGAGTCAGACACAACTGAAAAACTGACTGAGCAACAATAACAACAAAAATGGCACACAATAGCCATTTGATAAATGTTTTCTGAATTGAAGAAAAGTGGCAAAGCTGGGACAGATCTCAGGCTTCATGACTCTAAGCTGAGTTCTTCAAACTCTTTTCATTGCCCCATTTTATCCCCAGTGCTAAGCACAATGCCTGGTATGCAGGAGGTACTTAATAAATGTTTATTAGATGATTGGTTGATTGCCAGTGTGCCTCACTGCGCCTGAGTGTGAATTGAACACAATACTATGGATGTTGTTTGACAAGGGCATACTAGAGTGAAATTGTCTCCTCCCTTGCTTTGGGCATATTGCTGCGTTTCCATTAATACAGACTGAGTGCACAGCATGTTAGAGTAGAGAGAGGGCCAGACATCAAAATGTGGTTCACTGAACATATCTACAAGTTCTTTTGGTACCCTGGATTATAGTATATCTGGGTCAGGTGATGTGAGCACATTAGAGACAGCTAAGTACTTTCTTGCAATTCCTCCATTCACCTTGATCTTAGGAAGTATTGGTTCAGGTCAAGCCTCTGACACATAGTGACTATGATCTTGGGTGAGTGACTTAAATTCTCAGTTCCCTTCGCAACAGGGACTATAAAGCACAGATGACTAGCTGATCTTTATTGGTAGAGGGAATTTCCAACAAGTCAGTTCCCCATACTAATGAAATGACAATTCTGGACCACCCTTCTCTCCCACACACTCAAAAAAGATCATATTATCTCTCAGAATGTCATGGCATGCTTTTGACTCATTGACTTTTCAGTCCGTTAAAGCTCCTAGGTCTTTGTCATGTGGATTAAGGTCTAACAATGCTTCCCCTATTTTCTATTTATGAAGCAAGTTGATTTTAAATTCATATGCCTTGCTTGAAAATTTTAAGTTTAATCTTATTCGATTTGGCCCATTGTAAGGATATTGGACAAGATGGTGTTTAAATTCTCTTCTAATTCTAAATCCTATGATTCTATGGTATATTTTAGCTTATAGAGCTTTTTTGGGATTCTGTACCCAGAATGTTAGCTATCCCACAGTATTTCATGTCACCTGTAAGTTTGATAAACATGCCTGCATCCAGGTCACTGATGATGTGACTTGGGGCACTTCTCTAGGGAGAGATCCCTTTCCATGCTGTCTTGATCCATTCAAAACTACTCTTTGGAACTACTCTTTCAACCTGTTCCAACTGTACTCTCATCCAGCTCACATCTATCCATACATAGGTTCCCAAAGTTGGCAATACTATGCCCTGGGGGAGCATTGGAATGATCCAGGGGGGCAATGGTAGCCTTGGATGCAATTCAGGGACGTTCAATAAAAGTAAGGTGGTGATGGAAGTGTAAGGAAAGAAGAGAAGAAAATTTTGAAAAACTGTTCATACATGTTTCATCTATTGTATAATGTAGTTACAGTTGTAGTTATTATTTATTATTTTCCAAATAAACACACAAAATTCAAGCTATAACTGATCAGTGGTCAAGTTTGCCAACAGGTCTTAACAAGCAAATGTTGGCAGGACAGTGTGTCATACATTGTCAGGAAGTCCAGCATGCATTGGCAGGAATATGTGTGTGCAATGACTTGTTTACAATATGTTACTATATGGCTACATGATGCAATATTGTGTCATCAAAATATCATCGCAGGAAAACTGGCCACAAATTTACAGTAAATTATTAAATTTAAAAAATATTTCATTTTTATTTTGAAGTGACACAATTTTCAAAAAAATGTTAAAGGGAGAGAGAAAGTATATTTCCAGGGGGGCACTGAATAATTTTCTTTTGAGAAGGGGGCAGTAGGCCAAATAAGTTTGGACACCTCTGTTCCATAGAATTCCAAGGAGAAGAGGTATCTTTAAACTTAGAAGGGTTCATGTAAATTATATCTAAACATTATCCTGATATACCAGAATATACCTGATAGTAAGCCTGTCAGAAAAGGAAATAATTAGTCGAGCATGACATATTCTAAATTAATAAACTCATGGGGGAATCTCACCTTAAAAAAAGTGCTTGTCAGTCAGTCTTTGAATAATACATTTTAGAATTTTTTTCCAGAAATTACAAACTCATCTGTTCGTAGTTTATAGATTCTACTTTCTACTTGTTCATGAAAAATTAAACTATGTGCCCATCTCCAGTCCCGTGACAACTCACCCTCAGGATTTCTTAAAGATTTTCAAAAATGGTTCAGTGATCATATCTGCAAGTTCTTTTGTTACTCTGTAATGTAATTCATTTGGATTAGGTGATTTGATCATATTACAGATAGCTAAGCCCTCTTGTGATCCTTTCATTCATCTTGAGTTTCAATTTTTGTTTTGTCATTTTTTTCAATCCAAAGATCACACTTCTTAACAGGGAAAACAAAAACAAAATGATGACAAATGAAGTCAAGTAAAATGAAGAGATAAGTAAGACAACCTACACAATGTCATCCTGCTCTTAGTGTTATGGTTCCTTAAGAGAGTAGAAATATGGAGATGTGGTCACTGGAGCTGTGCCTTCATAGTCCTACATGATCTATTTTCTCATGTTGCCCAGTAACTTGGAGAAACTAGCTCTACAGTTAGCCAAGTTGTAGGTTCCATAAGCTTGGGTAAATAGTGAGGATGCTCCTACCTAATAAAGCAAAGATGATATAGAAAATGGATATTCACAATATTCATTAGCAGTATCAAGTTCCAAGGATTCCTGATCAATTGTTTTTTATGAATGTAAGGTAGGACGTTGACCCCCTGTTTGTCGTGAACAACTTCTAGTGCTCTTCAGTGGCGAGTTCCTGTTCCAGAAGCACCCCAAGGAGATCTTCAAGTGGATGGTGAGAATGTGTAAATGAGATTCATGTTTAAGGTAAGGTTTGGTCTAGAGCAGTGGTTCTTGACCATCACTTTGGTCATGATAAATAAAGTAAAAAGTGTAGGATTATAAATGAAACTAATTGTAGTAAGTTGTAGTTAGCAAAAATATTTGCTATCACAAATACGTTTCTGAGAGTAATATATGTGTTTTTTAATTAATGTCTTAAAGACATTTAAAATATAGTAAAGTTAAATTTTATATATTTTTAAATAAAATTTAAATTAAATTTTATTTTTTAAAGACATCATCGTGAAGGTGCTTGTTTTAACTTGAAGAAGAACATTAAATTGTGAGGTGGTCTTTGATAAAGATATACTCATGTCATGTTGGATTTGTAATGGATTTTAAACTAATATGATATGAAAATATTTGTGATTTCTATAAGCAACCAAATCACAGCACTGTTAATACTACTGTGTGGCTGTGTGTGTGTTTGTGTGTGTATGTGTGTGTGTGTGTGCGCCTACATTCATAATTACAAGAAATGCTAACTTTTGGTAAAAGGTTAGGGAAAATAGAGGTGTAATTTTTTGTTGTTGTTCCCATCCAATTTCATAAATCTCTTAAGACTTGTCTGAAGATTCCAGGTTGAGAACTCCTGCTCTAGATCATCCCTTAGGACATTTGCAACCCTAAGTCCATGGTCTTTGAATCAAACCTTGTTAACTTAAACAAATTTTTTTCTGGGCCTCAGTTTCCTCAAATGTAGAATGAAGGAGTGGAGAATTTCTAAAATCCTGTTCTCTTCCAAGTTGTTTGTCTCAGTAATTAGAAGGAGCTTAATCTAGTACACCAAGCATTTCTCAAAGCATGGTCTGGGGATCCCTGGGACCTTTTCAGGAGGTTTATGTGCTCAAAATTATCTTCATTATAGTAGTAAGGTATTTTAGTTTTTAATATGGTTCCTCTAGATATAACCAACGATACCTGAAAGCCAGCTTGGACCAGCTTGTGAAAGCATTGTTAAATTTTCAGTGTGAGCATTTACATCTCACAAATTGTCAACTGCTACAAATCTGGGCTTGATTAATTATTTTGTTTTGTTGATTGTCTAGATTTAAGGAAATGATGGATTAAACTTACATGTATGTTATACATCCTTTTTTTTTTTTGAGAGTCGGTTGTTAAACATTTGCCAACATGCCACTGGGTATATAACATATATAAACAAATGCTCTTTTGGCTGGAAGATGGAGTGGGATGGGATGAACAGCAATAATCTTTAATAATTTAAAGCTATTTTAAGACCCCAAAGTCTGAAAACTAATGAAAAAAGCATTGAGTTTGTAACCAGAGAACCTGGCTGATAGTCCCAGTTCTACTACTTATGAAACTTATGACTTTGGGCAAGTTATACAACTTCTCTGAGGCTCAGTTTCCCCTAATTAGAGTATGGGGTTGAGCTGGGTGACCTTTAAGATGTCTTCTACTATTGTCTATGACATTAATTTTTTTTTTACTCAGTTCTCATCTAGTCCTCTTTTTGGTCCCATTAGTGATTTACAGTCAGTTTCCCCACCCTCTCCCTTCTATCTTTTCCATATTTTCATCCCTTACCCCTCTAGGCTCATTCAAATCCAAAAAGAGAATATAGCAATAATCACTTCACGAAACTCCATAAATACTAACAAAAAATAGCAAGAAGCACGTTACTCTTTTAAGACAGTAAATATTTCACAGTATCTCCCTCCTCCCTGTCCAGGCTCTTTCCCTCTGGTAAGTGTAAGTGGTTCTGATTATGTGGATGTTGATTCATCATGCAGAAACCTGCCTTGCCAGGCAGACTCGACCTTCATCTCCCGGTTTCTCCCAGCACCTGTGTTACTGCTTGATGGTTTTGTTTTCATAAACAGAATAGCAATTTCTCCCTGGAAAACACATTTTATGCTTCTGATGAAACTTTTTGAAATGAGATTGCATTTCCCCTACTCCTCACCGAAAGAGAAAAGGTAAAATTGTCTTGAGATTTCTTCACAAAACAAACAAGAAATTGTCATTCAGGAGTTCTATATTTCTCTATGTTTAGATGTTAAAAACATTTTTTTTCTATTTTACTTTGAAATAATAATTTTCTTTTGCTTAGATATTCAATGGTTTGCGGTTATGCAACAATATAGGAGACACAAGGGGATATCAGTTCTTGTTATTGGGAGCAAGTTATCAAGCACTATCTGAAACCTAGCCTGGAATATTTAAAAGATAATTTTATAGGAATTAATTCAGACTATTCACTGGAAGGTCAAATACTGAAGCTGAAGTTTAAATACTTTTTGGTCACATAATGAGAAGATGGAACTCACTGGAAAAGACCCTAATTGTTGGGAAAGACTGAAGGCAAAAAGAGAAGGGGACAGTAAATAATGAGATAGATAGACAATATCATGGAAACAACAAAAATTAACTTGGACAGACTTCAAGAGATAGTGGAAGATAGAAGGGATTGGTGTGCTATCATCTATGGGGTCATGAAGAGTTGGACACAACTGAACAACGATTTCATTTATTTTATAATGACTTTTTCCACGCAGATCTTCCTAGCCAGAGGGCTGGTGCTTTTCTTCTTTTCATGCAGGTACATGATAAATCAGGCACAAATACGTAACTGAAAAATACAACTTGATGTAATGTCAAGCTGCCCCATGAATAACATTATCAACAGGTATCTGACAGGCATGGATAGTATTTCATTATAGAACCTAATTCCTTATTATAGATGAGTCATGTTTATGGTAAGGTTTGTGAAGTTTTGATTTTGATTAAAAAAAAAAATCCTCTATCCCTCTCCTGACTCTTGCTTCTAACTCTCTTGTCTTTGCCACTATGGCTCATTTGCCTTCTCACACTGTGTAGCTCTCTTCTCCCATCCAAGGACCTCCATTTTGGGGAGGGGACCAAGTGAGTCATTCTACATTTTTGTTTTGGATCTAATTTTGATTCAAAGATTTTACTATCATGCCCTCTACCTCACCCACCCCTACCTAATCCAACCAACCCATCTAACCCACCCTCTTATCTGTAATTGGTAATTAATTTAGCAGATACTTAGCCCTTAGTTATAAGGGGTTAAGTACCTCTTGAAAGAAACAGAAGGTGTGAACTCTGTCTCCTGTTGCTGACATGACAGGAAGGGGCTGACTGAGATAGGAAGCCAATGTGTCTGTATGTATTTAAGAAGAGCTCCAGAGGACAGACAGAATCAGGAATTTTTACTCCTGGTGGTAGAAGCTGTTCTGCTGAGAGATCTGGTGAAGGATAGAGTTGCCTGGAAGGCTGAAGTGGCTGCTGTTGCCTGGAAGGCTGAGATTTTTTCTGGGTGCTAGGGCCCGCTGAACTGCTGGAGGATTGAAGAAGCATGAACAGGGTAAGACTTTGTTTGTTTGTGGCTTGGTTGATCCTTGAGTTCCCAGCAACAGCAGCTGTGAAGGTTTTGAGATGTGCTGGGCTCTGTGAACTTCAGTGTGTAGCAAGAAAGGCCCGGAGGACTGTACGAGAACCTGGGAGCTGTCTGCCTCCAGGTGATTCTAGTGGATTCAGGTAGGAGCTGGGACCATGGAAAGGGATCCAAGGAATCTGAGAGACCACCTCGAGTCAAGATGAAGAAAAGACCTCTCCTTGGATATTTTGGAGGGCAACTGGAGTTAAGTGACTTGCCCAAGGTCACAGGGCTATTAAGTGTTAAGTATCTGAGGCTGAATTTGAACTCAGGCCCTCCTAACTTTAGGATCCCTGCTCTGTTCACTGTGCCGCCTAGCTGCCCCCCTTTGCTATCTTCTTGCAATATTGTCACACTATTTTCCTCAGGCCAATTCCCTGTTGGTTTTGTACAGTATATGGTTTATGGCAGGCATTCATTGTTCCCTGCTAGTAATATGTAATAGATTCTGGATTGTCCTATTTAGTCTGATGGCCCTTCTGGTGTCATCGTGACTGCAAAGCTTTTGTTTGCTGCTGCCTTGTGAGCTTCATTTCTTCAGGCTGTCTCAGCACCTTCCTGATAGTTTACATTGAAGAGAAAACATCTAACATGTCTTTTAGTCCTAAATCTATGCTTCTATAATCCAGTTTCTGAGAAGGGTAAGTTTATAGCTCTTTAGTTACAGTGGAGAGCCCTGTTATTATATTATCTATAGACCAAAATAAGAAAGATTTCACACAAGATCAAATCTATTTTTTAAACTCAACTTCATCTTTCTAAGAGGGTTCATATCCTTTTTCCATGCCTCTATCTGACTACTTAAATCTCTCATGTAGATACTGTACTTGCAAACTCATTTTGGGATGGAAACAAAGAAACCACATAAGAGTTATGAGAGTTTCAAGACTCATAATTTTCTCAACTCCAAGCTCCTTTGGATTCACGCACAAACTTTGGTGCCTTTTGGGGTTTGGTCTGTCCGATAGTGTTCTTTAGGTACTTAGCATTCTTTTGTGGTTTTCCTTGGATATAGACCACCTCCTGGCATCTGTTACAATTTGAACTTTTAAAAGCTGTGAAAATTTGTGAATCTCTAGTTCTTCTCCATCCATTTCCCCCCCCCTTTTCCCTCTTATGTTGCTGATCATTGTTTTCTTAGAATTTCATTTTTGAGAGGTCCCTTCTTTTTCACCATTATATTTCAATTTATTTTATACTGAAATACAAAATAAGAAAGGAAAAGAAAAAAACATTGTCATGTAAACATCAGAACAAAGAGTATTTGATATAAAGCATTATTTCCATTTCAATAAAACCTATATAATAAATACTATTCATTATTCTTGAAGCTGACCATCTTTTTTGCTTCCTTGTATGTTTTCTTTTGTCCTCCACCGTGCACTTTTTACTTTATTTCCCCCTGCTTTATTTTCTCCCATGTATGTATGCATGTATACATACATATATACATACATACATACACACACACACACACACACATGAAACCTCTCTAACTTCTCCTTGACCAATTCTGATTTTCTTCTTTAAGGTTCTGGACCTCCTTTTCTAGTTGCCTGACTTTCTTTTTGTAATCTTCTTGTTTTTCTTTTATTATTCTTAATTTTTTTACCTTTAATCTCTTTTATTTGACTTTTAAAGTATTTTTTGTGTTCTATGAATTCTTTTTGGGCACGTGACCATTTGATATTGCTCTTTGGGATAGAAGAGGTATTTTTTTTTTTTTTGCTTCAGTGTCCTTCTCTGAAGATGAACTCTGGTCTTCTCTATTTTCATAGTAACTGTCTATGGTTGGGTATATCAACAATGCAGTATTCACAATGCCTACAATAACTATAAGTATGCTGATATGGTTATTAATCACAAAATGTAACAGGCTCTCTACATGGGAAATATAGCTAGAACATTTATTCAATACCAGAAAACTGAGTCCCCAAACCAGAAAGTCAAAGCCATCACAGTAGTTATGAAGTTGGCACATGTAGTTAATGTAGTTAAAGCCACATTCTCAAGCCTTCAAAACAGGCCAGGCTACCAGAGGCAAAGACCCTCCTCTCTTCACTCACAACAACTGCTCCATCCAGGCAGCTTGCTCCCAGCAGCTTCAGTCCCCCCGCAGTTCCCACCCCTGGCAGTCCTCAGCAGGAGTCCTTAGCAGAGATTCTGAGTGGCTCAAAAAAAAGGAGTTTGTGCCACAACCACAGCTGCTGCCGCTGCTTCCAGTCATCACCACACGGACTCTAGCGTGGCTTTGGCTTTTTCTTGCTCCACCCCTACATCAGCAAGTTCAAGGGGCATGGAAGATCTTCAAATCCCATTATCATTACATTGGGTTTATTCTTCTTTGCCTGCTAATTTAAAAAAAAACCAGTTTATTATTATAATAACCTCTAATTCTGGGGTGTGGGGGATGGTGCCTCTGGCCTCAGGTCCTTCTATTTCATCATATCAACTGCAAAGAGTGATAACTTAGTTTCTTCTTTGCCTATTCTAATTCCTTCCATTTCTTTTTCTTCTCTTATTGCTAAAGGTAATGTTTCTAGTACCATACTGAATAACAGTGGTGATAATGGACCTCCTTGTTTCACCCTCAATCTTATTGGAAATACTTCTAGCTTATCCCCATTACATATAACACTTGCTGATGGTTTTAGGTAGATGCTACTTATCATTTTAAGGAAGATTTCATTGATTCCTCTGCTCTCTAGTCTTTTTAATAGGAATGGATGTTGTGTTTTGTGAAAAGTTTTTTTCTGCACCTATTGAGATAATCATATGGCTTCTGTTAGTTTTGTTGTTGATATGATTAATTGTGCAGATAATTTTTCTAATATTGATCCAACCCTGAATTCCTGGTAAAAACCCTACCTGATCATAGTGTATTATTCTCACAATAAGTTGCTGTAATGTTTTTGCTAGTATTTTATTTAAAATTTTTGTGTCTATGTTCATTAACAAAATTGGTCTAAAATTTTCTTTCTGTGTTTTGACTCTTATAGGTTTAGGTATCAGTACCATTGTCTATTTCCCCAAATAGTCTATACAGTATTGGAATTAATTGATCTTTAAATGTTTGATAGTATTTTCTTGTACATCTATCTGGCCCTGGAAATTGTTTCCTAGAGAATTCATTGATGACTTGTTCAATTTTTTTTTATGAGACGGGGTTATTTAAGTATTTTGCTTCCTCTTCTGTTAGTTTGAACAAGTTTCATTTTTGTAAATATTCATCCTTCTCACTGAGATTGTCAAATTTATTGGCATATAGTTGGGCAAAATAGCTCCTAATTATTGTTTTAGAATAGATAAAGCTATGGTTAATTTAAAATTTTTTTGGAGGGAGAAGGCAGGGCAGTTAGGTTTAAGTGACTTACTCAAGGTCACACAGCTAGTAGTAAGTGTGTCAAATGTTTGAGGCTGGATTTGAATTCAGGTCCTCCTGACTTCAGGATTGGTGCTCTATTCACTGTGCCATATAGCTTCCCCCATTTAATTTTCTTTAAAAAAGAAGAAAACCAAATTACCAGTATCTAAAATGAAAAGGTGAATTCATCAGCGAACACGAAGAAATAAAAACAATATATAGGAGCTATTTTGCCCAACTGTATGCTATTATTTTTGACAATCTCCAAATTATGGGGAACAGAAGAAATTATAACCAAGGAAGAGATAGAGAACATTATGAAATGCAAAATGGATAATTTTGATTATATTAAATTGAATTATTTTGTACAATGCAAATGCAACTAAGATTAGAAAGGAGGTAGAGAGTTGGGAAGAAAAATTTTAATGACGAGTGTCTCTGATAAAGGCTTCATTTCTAAAATATATAGAAAACTGAGTCAAATTGGTAAGAATACAATACATTCCCTAATCAATAAATGGTCAAAGAATATGAACAGGCTGTTTTCAGATAAAAAAATTAAGGTTATCTTTTGTCTTATGAAAAAATGCTCTAAATCACTACTGATTAGAGAAATTTAAATCAAAACAGCTCTGAGGTACCACATCACACCTATCAGTTTGGCTAGCATCAGACTGGCTAAACAGGAAAATGATTAATGTTGGAGAAGATATGGGAAAATTGGAACACTAATGCATTGTTGGTGGAGTTGTGAACTGATCCAACCATTCTGGAAATCAATTTGGAACTCTACCCAAAAACTATCAAACTGTGCAAACCCCTTGACCCAGCAATACTACTTCTACATCTATATCCCAAATTATTCACAAAAATGGGAAAAGGACCCACATGTACAAAATTATTTATAGCAACTCCTTTGGTGGTGGCCAAGAATTGGAAATTGAGGGGATGCCCATCAATTGGGGAATGGCTAAACAAGTTGTGGTATATGAATGTAATGGAATACTATTGTTCCATAAGAAATGATGAACAGACAGACTTCAGAAAAACCTTCAAAGGCTTACATGAATGAATGCTGAGTGAAGTGAGCAGAACTAGGAGAACATTGTACACAATAACAATCACATTGTGTAATGACTAACTTTGATAGACTTAACTCTTCTCAGCCATGCAGCAACCTAAGACAATTCCGAAATACCCATGATGGAAAATTCTATCCACCTCCAGAAAAAAGAACTAGAGAGTCTGAATGCAGATGAAAGCATACTATTTTCTCTCTTTTTTATTTGTTTGTTTCTTCTTTCTCGTGGTTCCTTCAATTGGTTCTAATTCTTTTTTACAAAATGACTAACATGAAAATGTGTTTTAAAAGTTTGTATATAGGGCTGGCTAGGTGGCACAGTGAATAGAGCACTGATCCTGGAGTCAGAAGGACCTGAGTTCAAATCTGACCTCAGACACTTAACACAAAAAACTAGCTGTGTGACCTTGGACAAGTCACTTAACCCCAATTGCCCTACTTCCCTTCCTCCAAAAAGCAAAAAATTAAGAAAAAAATTTTTAAATTATAAAAAAAAAAATGTGTATATGTAGAGCCTATATCAAATTGCACACTGTCTTGCAGAGGAAGGAGGGAAGGAAGAGGGAGAAAGTTTATAACTCAAAGTCTTATGGAAGAAGATGTTGAAAAATAAAAAGAAATAAATTAGTTAATTAAAAAATTCAAAATAAAAAGGCTCAGACATCTTGGTTGAATCAATAAATCAAATATAAATTATATGAAAATAAGTCATTAATTTCAAAAGAACGTAGGAGATTGGAGTCATTGAATGAAAGCAAATGATGCCACAAAAGAAACATCTTGTGTGTGGTTGAATCAGGCACATCTTTGGTCCTACTATCACAAAGCAAATCAGTTCACAATTAGATATTCTACCAATAGGCTTTGGTGCGGGAAGTGGGAGTGGGGGAGAGTTTTTCCCTCTTCCTTTCCCTAATCCCATCCATTGATCAGATGATGACCTTCTGAACTTTTAAAGATTAGAAAATCTAGAGTTCCCATCAGTGACAGTAGCATTGACTCTGGAGCCAAAAGCAATGTTCCCAGATCTGCAATGTCTCCATGAGGAGGAAAGGCAGTTCTAATATCTTAACAAGAAACAGCAGAGAACTCCATCTGATAATAAAGTCATGATCCAATGAAGGTAGAAAAAAGAATCTTTATTAACCAATATCAGTGAGTTTATCCTTTGGCTATGAATGCTTTCTAATTTTGAGCCCATTCTCTCTAATCACCTTGTATGTGCCATCAGAAAGTATATTACTAGACTAGAGAGATTTTTCTATACCTTTCTATATCTGTTTAATAAATATCCTTTTCTAAAACTTAATTAAATTTGCTAATGACTATTAGGGAGTATCCTGGTGGGGGTTCATGAGCATACTAATAGAAACATCAGGCACTGATACTGTTTTATCAGTCCAAATGATATTACAGAAGAGGCATTACTGTTTATTTCCAGGTTGAAAAAAAAAAAGAAGAATCAAGGAAAAGTAAGGTGGTTACAATTAAGGTGGTAAGCAAGATTAAAGAGGATCAAGGAGAATTGGGGAATATAACCTGAAGAAATGTAGAATAGAGAAGGAAAAAGATAAGGCAGGAGTCAAGACAAGGCTAAGTAAAAGGAACAATTAGGGAGTAAATCAAGCTGATAGAGTGCATTCGTGGGTAGGACATATTGCTGGACCAAATAGGAGATCATTGAAAGACTGAAAGGAAGATGGATATGGAAGTATATATGTTGAGTTTAAGGAGAGGAAGCTGAGTGAGGCAGTCAAAATATTGAGAAGAAATAATTGGCTGTAAAAGTTTTGACTTAGTATGTAAAGTTGCTGCATAAACACTTACAAGTAGTTAGAAAACAACCAACCAAAGCTGAAAATATGAAATATTATTGAGTAAGGGAAATTATGCAATAACTTTCATCCAAATTGCAAATTTTGTATTTCTTCCATAATAACCAGGTGATGTCTGTTAAGTATAGGCTGCTGTCCCTATGGAGGAGAGGTGAATGAAGGAAAAGGAAGAACTTCTCATATTCCAGGTGACTGAGTAGTAGCAAGAATGAAATCTTTCTCTTTTGTTTTCTGGAGGGGGAAGGCAGAGCAACTGGGGTTAAGTAACTTGCCCAAGGTCACACAGCTAGTTTTTGTGTTAAGTGTCTGAGGCTGATATTTGAACTCAGGTCCTCCTGACTCCAGGGCTGGTGCTCTATTCACTGCACCACCTAGCCACTCCAGGAATCAAGTCTTTCTAAGAGAAACAGAAGCAATGCAACAATGGGGGAAAGGGTGAACCAATTTGCCTGTGTGGAAGAAGGGAGACTCAGTCCTTGTTCTGATGTTGGAAAGTGGAAAATAGTTATACAGAGAAAAACAGGAAGGAAAAGTGCGACTATACAATAAAAACTTAAGAACAGGTTTGACTCTCCACCTGAAAAGGTGAAAGCTGAATATTCTGAGGAGAAAGAAGTTGTTTGTCTTCCAAAGAATAATAAAAGAGAGTCAAAGAAGCTATTAGATGAGTCATCAACCAGTAAGTGTCAGAAAAAGGGGAGAATAGTATCACTGGGTGACTACCTTCTCCAGAGTGCTGAAGCATTTGTTAATCTGTTAACAATAGGGTGGTTGGTTGTCTTCAACAGATCTACTGATATTTCCTATTGCTATTATTCAGTTACGTGGAAATCTGGCTGCACAATTGGGTACATCCCACCCCCCTCCAAAAAATGTATCTAATACATAACAGAGGCCTTCCCCAAACTTATCAAACTAGAAAACAACTATCTGCTTCTGGTGATCTAAATGGGTACTAATTTCACTGCCACAAAAAAACTAAAATTATTACCAATGATTGTAAAATCTTGGGCAGCAATTGAAGGCTAAAGGGGCACAGTGCTTTCTCACTGTTTTCTCACTTGAAGAAATGGGATGAAGGAGGGAAAAAATAATTTGGCAAGTAAACAGCTAGTTAAAGATGTCATTGACAACGGGATTTACATTTCTGGACCATGGTTTAAAAAAAAAAAACACGGACTAAATTCCAGCCCCAAAACGGAGTACAATTAACAAAGACCTGTATATTTGCCAAGTTCTTGAAAATCTAATCAAAGGGGCTTTAAACTAAAATGGAGGAAGAAGAGTACCTGTGTATGTTTCCCAAGGCTGCTGCCATAAAATGTAGATACAAAGAAGGAAGAATCGTAATTGCAACGTTTAGACGTTAACAAGTGGCCAAATCCAAGAAAGGAGCCAGTAGTCAAGGCAACAAGTATTTAAGTTCCTACAATGAGTCAGACCTGTGGCACACTCTGGAGATACAAAGAAAGGCAAAAAAGACAATACCTGATTTCAAGGAGATAAGTCCAAGTAGGGAGACAGTACGAAGACAACTATGTACTTTAAAGATAGATAGAAGGAAAACTGAAGATAATCAATAAAAGGAAATCACTGGCATTAAAGGTGTTTGAGAAAGTCTTCTTGAAGAAGGTTAAATTTAACTGGGACTTGAAGAAAACCAAGGATGCTAGAAATGGAGAGAGGAGGGAGAAAATTCCAGGCATGTTGGATAGCCAGTGAAAATATCCACAGTCAGGAGATTCAGTATCCTGTTTGAGGAACAGTAAGGCCAATGTCACTGGATCCCAGCCTATTGGAGGTGAGAGGAAAATACACTGGAATGAGAAGAGCCATGAGACAGGGAGACCAGCCAGCAGTCTAGTGCAATAGGCATGCATGGGGTGATGAACTGATGAGATGGTAGCAGAATAAAAAAAACCTATTATCTTCTTACTATATTAATAATCAATTTTGTATATGGGACCCAAAAATCCTCTTTTTGCTTGCTCATTCAAGGCCAATCTCTCCAGGACATTTCTTACCTTGCCCCAAAATTCAGCCCACCCAGACCATCTTATCTAGGTGGAATTCTTACTGTAGCCCCAGCGTTGTTCAACTTGGGTAGGACTGCGTGGAGAATTGATTCCTCTGGAGTACCTCTGAAGCCAACAGCAATGTTCCCCAGATTGCTGGAAGCAGAGGCATATGAGAGAGTGCTGACATGAACAAAGTCATATCCCCTAGTCCCTCTGTAGAAAAAGCCTACAACTCATTATGATACTCATTCTTATTTAATGGTTAATTATAGTTGATTTTCATCATCAGGGATACTTTCTTTTCCAAAGGTATTTAAACACTCATTGACCTCCATAAGGGGCTTTTTGTTACCAAGAGAAACCACTGACTTCAACTTATTATTGATTATTATTTGCTAGTCTAATTAATAAATTGATTATTAATTACCCCAAAACCTTGTTTCTCAGACGTTTCATTCATCTCAAGTAGAAAAGGAGAAAAAGGAATATTTGTGAGAAACATTAATAACAAAATCAACAGAACTTGGCAATGAATTAGATGTGGGTTGTAATTCTGGGTGACTGGGAGGATGGTGACACTCTTGAAAATAATGGGTAGTTGGAAGTGAGGAAGTTGAGGGAAAAGATATTGAGTTCTTTTATGGACCTAAGGTTAAGATGTCTATAAGCATCCTGTTCAAGGTGTCCAATAGGCGGTTGAAAATGCAAATTTGGAGGTTAGGATTGGATCAGTAGACCTGAGAATCAGCAGCATAGGTGACAGTTGAATCCATAGGAGCTGATGAGATCATCAACTGAGATAGTATAGAGGTAGAGGAGAAGAGGCCCTAGGTAAGAGGAATGGGAACACCCAACCTCCAACAAAGGAGACTGATGAGGAGTCAGGTAAGTAGGATGAGAAGGAAAAGAGGGCAGTGCCACAAAGATCTAGAAAAGAATCTAGAGAGAAGATAGTATCAACAAGTTTATAAATAGCATCAAAGGCTACAGAGAATTCAAGAAGGATGAAGAGAGAAAAAATGCCAATAGATTTGGCAACTGAAAGACCATTGCATGCTTTAGTTAAATGATGAGGTTAAAAGTCAGATTTTAGAGAGTTAAGAAGAGAGCGAGAGGAGAGGATCAATGTAAAATCCTCCATGTTGGGTACAAAAAAAAAATGAGCTGCACAAGTATAGTACAAGATGGGTAATGGTTTGACAGCATTTGTTCTGTTAAAAAAAAAATCTGAGAAATTTTAGTGGGCCAGTCAGTGAATAAACATTTATTAAATGCTTACAATATGCCATTTACTGTGCTAAATTCCGGGGTTCCAAAGAAAGGCAAAACATAGTCCCCACCCTTAAGGAGCTCATAAGCTAATGATTACAGTCACAATATGACCATTAATGTGGCAGCCAAGTGGTGGCCAAGAGGCAGGCATGTGGTGCCATCTTGGGCTACATAAAAAGAAGAATATCTTCCAGAAAAAGGGAGGCAATTGTTCCACAATACTTGTATTGCCTATGGTCCTGGGCACCACCGTTAAAGAAGGCCATTGATAACCTGGAGATTATCCAGAGAAGAGTAACAAGGATGGTGAAAGGGCCTTGATTTCATGACACACAACCTTTAGTCTAGGGAAGAGGAGATTTAAGAAGGAACATGGCAGTTGTCTTCAAGTGTCTGAAGGACCATCAAGGGCAGATTGATGAGCAATGGGTAGAAGTTACAAAGAGGCAAATTTAGGTTTGTTCCCAGGAAAAACAGCTTCCTAATGACCAGGGACATCCAAAAATAGAATGGCTCACCTCCTATGGGAGTGGGGTGGATGATCACTTATCTGCTAAGTTAGGGTGAGGAATCATTTCATGTATAGATTGGAATAGATGGACCCTTGGGGTTTCTTCCAACTCTTACCTGTAGGTCTGTGATTCTATACAAGATTTCTCTTCTTACAGAGTGGAAATTTGAACTTACTGGAAGAAGCACTATCCTCTTCTCCACAGAAGAGAAGAGAGAATTGTAATTCATATCTGCAAATTTAGGGTAACCTGTTATAAGTTTCAAGAGGAATTTTTCATGATGTGTGGCACCACAACTCTTCCTAGCTTATTAGAGAAAATGTAGGGGGATGCCGTATATGAAGGATGTACTGGTAAATGTTTAACAAGCTCTTAAACAAAAAAAAAAAACACACATGACACAGTTTTGTTTATTATGTATTACTAATATTTTCTCTATCTTTTTCCTTAAACCTAGACAATCAATAAAACAACAAAGTAAGCCCCAGTTAGCATTTGGTCATTTTTGAGCTATAAATGCACATTTTGAAAATTTAATGATTTTCCTGAGACAGTTCAAGCTACCCAGCATATCCCTGGCTATATTTATGGGTGAGAAAGGGAGAAAGGAGGAACTGGCTGTTATTATTTACTATATTGTTAAGTTGGCTGCATGCGGCCATCATAGGTATGACCACTTGGGAGTTATGCTATCTTTTAAAAGCGTGTATTTTAGATGTAAGAAAAAAAAAAAAAGACTGCCAAGACTCATTAAAGCTGCTGAATGCTACCCATTTCTTTTTTTTTCATTTTATTCTGAACTTAAGAAATAAAACGAGCATCTCCTTATCATAGTAGAATAAGAAAAAAAGATTTCTTCTGATCAGTGATTACCACTAGAAGATACTTCACTTGCTGTGTGACCTTGGACCAGGCACTTAACTGCTCTGAGACTCAGTTTCCTTATCTAGACATGAGGGAGTTAGATTATATGTCCTCTGAGGTGGCTGTCAACTCTAGCTATATGACTCTATGATCCTATGACATCTAAAATGTATCCCTGTTGACTTGAAAGTCCCAGGTAAGAAACTGAGTATGTGAAGGCACACATGGTGTTTTTATTTCTTCTTCCAATTGAAGCTTTGGAAAAGAGAGAAGGATATGAGAGAGGAACACCTGTCTACATAGATCATTTCAAAAAATATGATTCATTTTTCTGGATCATCATACTGGAATGAGGGGTTTGTTATAACCCCCCCCCATTTTGTGAACATCACCCATCCCTCCCCATCATAGGAGACCTGCCTAGAAGACTTGCCCAAAACCCAACAAAGCCTGTCTAGACAATAATCCTGCTAAGTAAACCTGCCCAAACCTGCTACCTGGAACCCATAGCACCCCCTTCTGTTCAGTTCTCAAAATAGACTTGGGAACTGTCCAGCTGGGAACAACAAACTGATTGCTACCTTTTGGCTTCTGTATTTTTCCCACTTGCGTAGCAACTGACTAAGTTGTGGTTTCCCCATGGTAACAGTTATGTTGTGACTTTTGTCTATATAAACCCTGAGAAAATGCATCTTGGGGCTCCTTGATTTGGGTAAGCTTGACCCCTTGCAGTCTCCAGCTTATTAAACTCCACTTAAAAAGATTAATGGTCTCACTCCTTCAATTCTCCTTATAACAGGCTCCTGGCAAGAAAAACGGTGTGTCTCATGAGGATTAGAAGAAAGCATTTGACTTGATGATTTGATCAATAGGATATCAAACTGAAAATAGAGAGAAAGGGAGGAAAAATGTCAAGACAAACCTGTCAAAAAAGATACTTTGGAGGACAACAGTTATGGTATAGAAATAATAACAGTGGAGAAGATTATCATATAAAAATAACTGGGAATAATGTGAGACCATAAGGAATAATAATGAGTTCTGGTTTGGAGGTTTAAAATTCCATTTGGTTTTATTCTATGCTCACCTAAGCTTTCATCAATGTAGGAACATCTGCAGTGAGAAAACATTCTCTGTTAATGCTGATTGTCAATTTGTAGTCTTAGAGTGTTGCCTGGGACGTTGCCTTACAGTCAGGATGTATCAGAGGCAGTTCAGGTTATCTTGACTCAGAAGCCTGCTTTTTCCACTTCTTAACTCCCAGCTATATTATTGTTCTATGTTAAATAAAAACTTATATTTCCATGTCACTCTGTAATTTTCTATGTTTCATATGTATTAATGATGGCTGGAATTTATATAGCATTTTATTTTTTATTAACTACTTTATAGCCTTCATCTCATTTGATCTTCAGAAAATCTTTGTGAAGCAGGTAATACAAGTGGCATCATGCCTATTTGACAGATGAGAAAATTGGGGCTCAGAAAAGTTTACAAACTTGTTCGAAGTCTCAAAGCTAGTATGTGGCAGAACTGGTTCTCAAATTCTTACTTTCTGAGGGCAAGTGCAATACCATATTGCCTATCTTGATTATATCATACCCAGTGAGTATGGGAAAAAACAAGGTAAACCTAGCATTTTACCACAAGAAGATAAAAACAAATTCATAGCTAACACCAAAGCTTGCTAGGATGGGATTCTTAACTCAAATGTGGAAATAAGCAAGCATACTTTGTTTAAAAGAAACAAAGGCAGTAATGTGATGCAGTGGACACAGTGCTGGTCCTGAAGTCAAGAAAATCAGAGTTCAAATCCTGCCTCAAACATTGACTACTTGTGTGATCCTGGTCAAGTTACATTATCGCTATTGGCCTCACTGTTTCTCCATCTATAAATATCAGGGATAATAATAGCACTACAATACTTGCAAAGTATGTTGCAAAATTAAAGCAGTATGTAAAAGCAAGTTACTATGAAAGAAACATCTGATTAAAAGAGCAGGAAGTAAGTGACATTGTATGTCAGCATGTTATACAGTTACATGGAAATATACAAACTTGAAAGTTAGGTCATGGTGGAGATTATATGGATGAGCATAAAAGCATTTTTGTTATGAAAAGTATTCTATAGACCAATGATATCAAAATCAAAAAGAAAAATCTCTGGGAACCACATATTAACTTGGAAACCTCAAATTAATATGATTCACACTTTATTGAATTTCTGTATAATTTGTTCGATATTTTCTAATTACATTTTAATCTGATTTGGGCTGCATCCCATGGCCTGCTATAGACTGCCTTTTCCAATGGAGCATCGCGATGATGATTCCCTAATTTAAGTTATGAATTTAGCACAGTGTCATTGGAAGCTTAGATTCTCCCTACTTTGCCTGGGAATCTCATTTTACTAAAAGTAGAGCATCTGATAAATTCTTGACTTTCATTAATGACAGTTTTATCTTGCAGGGGGAAGAATGACAAAGGTAACTGCTACCACTCTAGAACTAATTATGACCAACAAGGAAAGACTACTTAGTGAAGTTGAAAAATGGGAACTTTGGAAGAAAGTGACTATATCATGAAAGCAATCATAAAATACAAAAAAAGGAAACATTGGTGGTAACATATTGTAGCACCTCCAGCAGTGTGATATTCATAGCACCTCCAGCAGCTATGAAAAAAATCAGCATGATTCTGAATTGCCAAATATAACAGACTCTCCATATGGAACACAGAACCAAAACATTTATTCAAACACCAGAAAGTTGAATCTCGACACCAGGAAGCCAAATCCATCATAGCAGCAAATAAATCTATACACAATAACAATGCAGGGGGCATCACTATACCCAAGCCTTCCCCCTACTAGTGTCTTCCCACAAACAAACACTCAAAGCTCACTGCCTGCTTCCTCTCTCTCCCTCAGCTCTAACTATTCTCTCCAACTTCCTGTCAGCTCTGCTCCACCCTCCCTGCTTCACCCATTCTGCAAGCTCCTCCCATCATAGACTCATGTGACTAAGGCTACCATGTGACTCAAGCAGGTTACATGGGCCTATTAATGAATGAGAAAGATCTTTCCGTTTACATTACTGTGACACACATTATCATGGAAATTAGTGTTGGATTTATAGTCAAAAGATCTGAGTTCAAGTCTTGGTTGGATGACTTTGGTCAAATAACTTGACCACACAGCTTTTCTTCCACTTCATCTACAAACTAGGGTGATAATACTTATTTCGGTGGTATTATTAAATTATGTCAGTTGCATCCAACTGTTAGTGATCTTTTTGGGTTTTTCTTGGCAAAGACGCTGAAATGGTTTGCCATTTTCTTCTCTGGCTCATTTTACAGATGAGGGACTGAGGCAAAAAGAGTTAAGTGGCTTGCTCAGGGTCACACAACTACTAAGTGCCAAATCTGAACACAGGTTTTCCTGATTCCAGGACTGGCAGTCTGTCCACTGTACCCTCTAGCTGTTCTACTTACATTAAAACTTAATAGAATTAAATGAGATAATTACGTAAGATTTTTAAAAGAACTGCATAAATGTGAGCTATTACTTTACTCAAGGAGATACTCTAGATTTTTAGAAGAATATTTCAAAAAGGTCAGAGAAAAGTTAAGGAGACCTCCTTAATTCCAGTGCTTTCTTTCTGCTAATTATCTCCTATTTATGCTGCATGTAGTTTGCTTTTTTATATATTTGTTTGCATGTTTGCATGTTTGCATGTCTCCAATTAGATTGCAATCTCTTTGAGGGCAAGGACTAGTTTTTGCTTCTTTTTTATCCCCAGAACTTAGCACAGTGACTGTCACTTAGTAGGTGCTTTATAAATGTTGATTGATTGGTCAGATGGCTAATAAATATGTTCTAAGAAGGGAAGCTTTCAAGGAGGATTTTGGGAAGATGTTGGAGTAGGCCAGAAAATTTCATGTTCTCCAGATTCCCTCCACAAACAACACAAAGTAGAGCATCAGGGTGAACATAGGGAAGTAAAAATAAACTAGAGACTAGGCAGTATTTCTCCTAAGAAAAGTGGAGAAGATCTGAAGAAAGACCAAAGGATAAAAGTTTGACCCAATTGAAGTGTAAACACTTCCAAGACAGCTCAAATGAAACAGCAAGTGGCAAGCCCTGGAGTTGAGATAAACTTGATCGCAGTCACAAGTATTTGCACCTCCTGGATGACGTGGGGAGTCAGGTGTCTGAATGGGGGAAGATTGAGGGAGTCTCTGCTGACCAGAGATGCAAGGCCTATCTGTGGTGCTGAGATGCTGTGCTGGGAGAGAAGGAATAAGCACATGTCCAGTGAGAGCAGAAGCAGTGAGGCAGGGATGCTGGTGGCTGTGGGTACTTATAAGGAGAGCTGAGTTTTTGATCTGGGATCCAGGCCAGAGGGGAGAACTGAAGGCTTGAGAGTAGGGGGAGAAACTAAAACTTTATAATAATAAATACTCTATGAAAAAATGCTTTAAATCACTATTAATTAGAGAAATTCAAATCAAAACAACTCTTAGGTACCATATCATACCTATCAGATTAGCTAATATGACAAAACAGGAAAATTATAATTGCTGGAGAAGATGTGGGAAAATTGGAACAGTAATTCATCATTGGTGGAGTTATGAACTGATCCAATCATTCTGGAGAACAATTGGGAACCATGCACAAAGGGCTATAAAAATGTGCATACCCTTTGACCCAGTAATACCACTTCTAACTAGGTCTGTATCCCAAAGAGATCATACAAATGGGAAAAGGAACCACACATACAAAAGTATTTATAGCAGCTCTTTTTGTGGTGGTCAAGAACTGGAAATTGGAGGGTGCCCATCAATTGGGGAATTACTGAACAAGTTGTGATATATGAATGTAATGGAATACTATTGTGCTATAAGAAATGATGAACAGGTGGGCTTTGGAAAAACCTGGAGAGAGTTATATGAATTGATGCTGAGTGAAGTGAGCAGAACCAGGAGAGCATTGTACATAGTAACAGCCACACTGTGACCTAAAGCAACTCCAAAAGACTCGTGATGGAAAATGATATCCACATTCAGAGAAAGACCTATGGAATCTGAATGCAGATTGAAGCATATTGTTTGCTCTCTTTTTTTGGTTTAGTTTTGTTTTTTCTTTCTCATAGTTCCTCCCATTCATTCTAATTCTTCTAGACAACATGACTAATGTGAAACTGTTTAATAAGAATATATATGTAGAGCCTATATTGGATTGCATGCAGTGTTGGAGGGGTGGAGAGGAGGAAGGTGGAGAAAAATTAAAACTTATTGAAGTAAATGTTAAAAACTAAAAGTAAATTTTAAAAATGAGAGAAAAATTTTAAAAAAAAGAAAAATCATGCTCAATCTTGCTGGGTAGTTGATCCTGGGTTGTAATCCAAGCTCCTTTACCTTACAGTATATCATATTCCAAGCCTTCTCATCCTTTAATGTAAAGCTGGAAGGTCTTCTGTCATCCTGACTGTGGTTCCATGATATTTAAATTGTTTCTTTCTGACTACCTGCAGTATTTTCTCTTTGACCTGATAATTTTGGAATCTGGCTACAAGGAATACCTCACCTTTTCAATTTGGGACCTCTTTCATGAGGTGATCAGTGGATTCTTTTGATGGATATTTTACTCTCTGGTTCTAGGACCTCAGGGCAGTTTTCCTTGATGATTTCTTGAAGGGTGCTGTCCAGGCTTTTTTTTTTATCATGGCTTTCAGTTAGACTTGTAATTCTTAAATTATCTTTCCTGGATCTATTTTCTATGTCAGTTGTTTCTCCAATGAATTATTTTACACTTTCTTCTATTTTTTTCATGCTTTTGATTTTATTTGACTGATTCCTGATGTCTCATAGAGCTTCCACTTGCCCAATTCTAATTTTCAATTAATTTATTAAATTTTACTTGTTCTCTTCAATTAGCTTTTGTATGCCCTTTTCTACGGGGCCAATTCTACTTTTTAAGGAGTTGTTTTCTTCAGTGTATTTTTTTTTTACATTTGGCCAGGTGTATTTTTTAAGGTTTTATTTTACACAGTCATCTTTGTCTGTTCTTTTCCAAGCTGTTGACTTTCTCTTGCATACCTCTCATTTCTTTTCCCAATTTTTCTTTTGCCTCTCTTATTTGACTTTTAAATTCCTTCTTAACCTCTTCCAAGAAGGCTTTTTGGGGTTGTGAACAGTTCATATTCCCCTTTGAGGTTTTGTTTGTAGATATATTGACAATGTTGTCTTTTTTTGAATTTGTGTTTTGATCTTCCCTATGCCCATAGAAAGAATCTATGGTCATTTGTCCATTTCTGCTTTTTGCTTATGATGTTTACCTATTTCCCGGCTTTTAAGGTTGAGCTCTCCTGCTGGAGCACAGGGGGCACTTACACAAGTTTCTTGTGCAGGGGGTCAGTAACTTGGTCATGGTCTTCGTGTTCTGGGGCCTCAAATACTGGCAGCTGGAGGTTGTAGGGGTCTGGCAGCTTACTTGGTGCTGAACTGGGGTCCTAGTGGTGGTGGCTAGAGTATGCTGAGGTTAGGTGTGGTTTTTCTGCATTTTCCCAGGCTACACTGAAGCTCTTGATATGGGAGTGGAGGTCTGGCCACTGGAGGATGCCTGCCCACTCATGCTGCATTGAAGCACAAGGAATTTTGCCCCAGACTGCTCACCTGGATTTGCACTAAAACACATGGAGGTTTGGCTGATGGAGGATACTTGCCTGCCAATGCATGTGTTGGTTCTCTGAGCTGGAGTCCACCGGTTCCCAGGCTATGCCAAGGCATATGCAGGTCCTAGTGTTGGTGCCTGCCTGCTCCACTACCCTGAAGCTCAGTATCTTCTGCTGGTTTGCTAAGGTGAGGCTTGCTGTTGGTTTGCCTGGATGCCTCCTATCTTCTACTGGTCCCCTTCAATCACAGCTAGAGGGACCTTTCCCATTGCTCCCCTAAGCCTCCTAGGCTAAAAGATTGCTTCACTCTGTCTTTTTGCTGGATCCACTATTCCAGTATTTTTCCAGGGTCAATATTTTCTGGGTTTTAGGGAGAGGGAGGGTTAAGGGAGGTTAGGGTTAAGGGAGAGGGAAAGGGACTTACTGCTTACTCTGCCATCTTGACTTTCAGAAGTTTCCTTTTTTATTTATATTACAGAGAGTAGAGGTAGAAATCCTCATCCTTACATTCATTTTCCTGGCTTTTTCATAAATTGTTCCTCCACTCAATTTATGAACTCATCATATTCCATATTAAAGTAAGTAATTTGTAGATTTTTACTTTCATCAGGGATATCAGATTTTTTTGTTTGTTCTGTTTTTTTAGGATGCATAGTTGAATGCCTCTGGCAGAAAAACAAATAGGGCATGAATGAATAAATGAAATACTTATTTAGCATGTGCTATATGCAAAGCACTATATTCAATGCTGAGGATACAAATTGAAGACAAAAAGAGTCCTTGCTCTCAAGGAGCTTATATTCTAATGAGGGAGACAACACATGTGTAAAATTTCACTTGCAAGTCTTAAAAGTCTTAAAGTCCATAGGGTGCAGTGGCAAAGTAAATAGTAACAATGCCTCTTCTTTCATATTATTTCCACTCATAAAATAATATCAGTGCTTGGTATTGAACCATTTGACAAGACCAAGAACTTTGACAGCTTTATTTAGCATTCTATATTGAATTTTTACTGTAGCTATTATATTTATTTTTTATTCTGGTCTTCACATTTATTAGACTAAAGTAGAGCTTCTATGGAGATTCACAGGTGTTTGTAACAGTCAGGGACCTCCAAGAAGATTTCATGACGGGGATGGAGGCCTTGAAGACTGGATATACTTTAAACGTGAAAGAGAAAGGGCATTCTAGATGAAAAACCCAGTAGGCCATGGGAACAATTCCACTGTGCTACTTCATTGGATCTCAAATAAAATGATAATCCTGTGCAATTCACTCCTGAACTCCTCCCTCTGAGAAGCACAGGTACAGTAGGAAAATCCATGTTTCTCATGACAGATTACAATCCCACTAGGCTCCTTGATCCACATAGGGTTCTGGGAAGGCTGTTTTTAAAGTAGGCAAACAACTCCTTTCTTGCTTTCTACACAAAGCAAGCACTTGCATGGAGGTCAGAAGTAACAATATGAGGACAGTCTTAAGGTCTCTATGAAGAACTTTGGAACTGATTGCAAAATGTGGGAGATACTGGCACAGGACGGTCCAACATGGCCTGCTTGCATTTAAGAAGCCACTGTGCTCTATGAGCAAGCAGAATTGTAGCAGCCCAAAAGAAGCATGAGATGCACAAATTTAGAGACATCTCCACTCCAGTGTTCACATGGACAATTTGTGCCTGACCTGTGGTAGTGATGGGGTACAGGCTCTGAGAACCCCCTTGAATTCTCCTTGAATTTTCCCACTTAATCTGGCCTTCATGTGAGGCCATAAGCTATAAGAAGATTCAAAGAGAATTCAAGTGGATTCCCAAAGCCTCTACCCCATCAGTAGAACATTTTGACTTTGTATTGGTCTGAGCAGGCACAGTCAGACATACTATACTTTGCCCCCAACATAGAGATGTCATTTTGGTCCTTTTTGAGAACAAAGGACAATAGCTAGATTCTATTGATCTTTACAAAGATAATAATATAAAAATTAAAATAACTTTTTCTCAGAGAGATATCAAACTTAACTTTTTTGAGCAATCTCTAGATACAATGGACAAACACAAAGAGATCCTTGAAAAGAATATTTTAAAAGTTCTTCAGCTTTCTTGCCTCTTTTACCACCTACTTGTTCTCCATATTGCCAGACACCTATCTATTCAACCTTGAAGTGCAGTGAGATATATTGGTGAGCATAATGTAAGACTAAACATATAAAACAATGAAGGTGGAATGCTACAAGCTAGTCATGTTTAACCAAATGATAAATTCTCCCCAGTTTCTACTATCGCATTTTGAGGCACTGAAAACAGATTTCATTGCAAGGGAAAAAGAGGAAAAGATAACAATTCTGAAACCACCATTCAGCTATGTTTCATAAAAGCAAAATAGCCTTCCCATAGGAAGGTTAAAATGCAATTGCTTTTCTTGTACTTGAGACTTCGTCATTTCCTATTCTTGCTCATTAACACCACTATTCATACTCAGCAGCAGGAAGCATACCTGTTGGTTGCTTTGCTTTCAAATGATACCTTTATAGCCAGGAGATGCTTAAGGCAGATGAGGTCTGTTTTAGTGTGGGATGCTAGATTTCTGAAACAAAAGTTTCTTTGGGTTATTTAGCAGCCTTATTTCCTGGTAACTGAATAATAGCCATAGGAAATAATGGTGGGAATACTTATTGGAAACGGCAGGCACATTTTTATTCTATGTTAGATTACCATATTTTCTCCCCAGTGTTATATAGCATCATTTTCAGCAAACAATTGTATTTTGAACTCAATTATCTCCATAACGGGGAAAGAATGAGTCATTAGAAAGACACAGATGGCAACCCCAACCACACCATTGTTATTCACTGAGAAATGGGAAGGGGAAAATGCCCATCATTCTCCTCTCCCCAAGGAATACATGGAGTGGTTAAAAATCTAAAAGAAATATTAATAAATGTGAATACATAAAGAACAGAAAAAATTTACATATGAAATCGTGAATCTCAATTTCATTGTTCCATCATCTCAGTTATGTCTGTCTCTTTGTGATCCCATTTGGGATTTTCTTGGCAAAGATGCTGGAGTGATTCACCATTTCCTTATCCAGCACATTTTGCAGATGAGGAAACTGAGGCAAACAGAGTTAAGTGACTTGCCCAGGGTCACATAGCTAGTAAGTATTTGTGGCTGGATTTGAATTCAGTTCTTCTCGACTCCAAGCTGGGCACTCTATTGTGTCAATTGGCTTCCCCAAGGGAACCCTTACTACTTTACCTATTTTCATGATCAGCTAACACTATGCTACTATGTCTGTTTCTTCTGGGTCTGTGCCTAATCTGTTTCATTGATCAATTTTTCTATTTTTGAACAAGCACCAAGTAAATTTAATGAATACTCTTTTTACTATAGCATGAGATCTGATACTACAAGGCCATTTTTCCTTTACTTACCCCTTAATCCTCTATCCCTTATTTCCCTTAAGATATCTGAACTTTGGTCAGAAATAATATACTACTTTTTACTTTCTAATTCATTCTAATTTTCCATTCTATTTTGTGAGAGTTCATTGTATTCATATTCATAGTTTTTATTGTTGCATTTTCCCTGTATCATATTTTCTACTAAGTATATTTGTTCCCCACCCAAGTCTTTATGAAGAATAAGGTCAGAAAAGAAAATGAATATGATTGACCCTAGAAATCTACAACTGATCTATTCCTACTCCTCTACACATTCTCTTTTCACCTATCCCAGACTCTAGTCAATGATTATTATGCTTATTTCTTTTCTTCTAATCCTCCCTTTTGATATGTCTCCTGAAATTTGTTTTCTTTGAAACTATTCCAACCCCATATCTAACTTATTTTTCAACCTAAACTTTGCTAATTTTCTTCCCTTACCTGCTTTCCTATTGAATTTGATGGATTTTTTGAACGAAATCTTTGAATCTACTTGTATTCATTCTACCATCCTCCTTTCCACCTATTTGTTCAATTAAGAGTACAATTCACAAGATTCCCACTTGCTCTACCCATCTTCAATGTTTGTATAACTAATTTTTGAAATTCCCAAATTATGAGAAATGGTAAGCTCCTTCTTTTATTCATTTCTCTCATAACTTCCAAATATATTCCTTTCCCTTTCCCTTTTGTTCTTCTCTTAAACTCAGTAACACTGAACAAAAACACTTCAAGTTCATGAGTTTAGCTGTCTCTCTGTTATTTTTCATGACATTAGGATTCCAAATGGACACTATTTCTTTTTCACCATTAGAATGTAAGCACTTAAATTTCTAGCCAAGATCACTACCAGGATGGAGGCAGAACCTGAAAATTACACCATATGGAATAATGATCAAGAAATCCAAAGAGAAATCACAGTGACTCTTGGACATCATAATTGTGAAGAAAAAATCAGCCAGGAGCCCTTGGCTAATAGGAAACCGGGTTTCCAACAAATCCAGTGCTAGTCCAGGCTATCAAGCCACCAGTACCCTGTGCAGAGATTGACAAGAAACAATTGCAGAGAAAGCTTCAGGATGATTGGAACCCGAGAGGGAGGACCTTAGAAACCACTATGAGCAAAAAAGACCCAATATAACATGGCAATACTAGGAGGAGGATACCATAGGTCCTTGGGCTCTAGCTTATTATCCTGAGACACTACAAATGACCCTGAAGATGCAACATTCTGAATCCCAAAGACTTGGGGAATTGGGGTGCTTAATCCTAGGACATACATGTCAGCAAAAGACCTCTGACCAAGGGTGAAACCAAGCAAGGTGGACCACCTTAAGCAAAAGCACAGTTAGGAGTGGCACCTGGCCCTCACCATGGTTTTAATGCCTTTATCAAAGAAGGAAAATTGGAGAAATGAGTAAACCAAGAGACACTGACCAATATAAAAATGCATACCTAGAGATACCCCCAAAATTCAGCCCAGGAGAGAACTGATTGTGATCTGATTAACATACAGACCAATCTTAAGCTTCAAAATAAAAATAGTGTAACATACACATTAAAAAAAGTATAATAATATATTAAGTGGGATTGTTTTTGGTGCAAATTTTGTGGTGCCTTTGATGATACTGCTACTAATAATTCTTTTTCACCTACTTATCTTTTTTTCCTTTTTATTAGCCTATACTTACAATTGTGCTCCTGCCAACAAGCAATTTTTAAAGAAAACATAAAAAAGGTCTGCAGTACATATATGCATAGTCCAACAATGCAGATTTTCATATTGTGTCTGAAAATGTATGCCTCTTTTAGCATTTTAGGTTCATTACCTCTCTGGTAAGAGTTAAGTAGTGTGTTTCATCTTTACTGCATTTATCACAGATCTAAAGTCTTTCAAAATAGCTTTTCTCTATAATGTTGCTATAGTTGTGTAAATTATTCTTTTAGTTCTCCTCACTTTACTCTACATCAGTTTGTAGAGATCTTCACAGTTTCCTTAGAAACTGTTGACTTTATAGCAGTTTTTCATGGTGGTAAAAAACTGGAAACTGAGGGGAGGTCCATCAATTGGGAAATGGCTGAACAAGTTATGATATATGAATTTAATGGAATGCCATTGTGCTATAAGAAATGATGAGCAGGTAGATTTCAGAAAAACCTGGAAAGATCTACATAAACTGATGCAAAACAAAGTGAATAGAACAGAGAAACCATTGTACATAGTAACAAGAACATAGTGCTATGGTCACCTGTGATTAACTTAGCTCTTCTCAGCAATACAGTGGTCCAAAACAATCCTGAAGGACTAATGATGAAAAATGGTGTTCACATCCAGAGAAAGAACTGATGGAGTTTGAATACAGATTGTAGCATAATATTTTCACTTTCTTTTTTTTTTGTTTTTCCATTTGTTCTGTTTCTTCTGTTACAGTATCACTAACATGGAAATATATTTTACACAATTGCACATATATAACCTATAACAAATTGTTTACTATCTTAGGGATAAAGGGAAAAAGAAAGTTTGGAACTCAAAATTTTATAAAAAATGAATGTTAAAAAATTTTTGTACATGAATTGGAAAAAATAGAATACTATTTAAAAAACTATCCATTTCATCATTTCTTATGACATAATATATTCATACATAATAATTCATTTAGACACTCTTCAATAGAAGCACACTATTCATTTTCAATTTTTGGCAGCCATAGGTCCTTTTCTATTTTCTTTGATTTCTTTAAGGTATAGACTTAGTAATAGCGTAACTTAGATCAAATGGTAAACACAGTATTAATTATTCAGGGTAAATATTCAGAAATAGTTCCAAACTAATGTTAATTCTTCTAACTTTTCTCCAATACTTAGGGTGGCTAGGTGGCACAGTGAATAAAGTGCCAGACCTGAAGTCAGAAAGACTCCTCTTTTATTAGACATTTATTAGCTATGTGATTCTGGGCAAGTCACTTAATTCTAGTTGCATCAGTTTCCTCATCTGTAAAATGATCTGTATAAGGAAATGGCAAATTACTCCAGTATCTCTGCCCAGAAAACCCAAATGAGGCCATGAAGAGTTGGACATGCCTGAAAAATGACTAAGCAACAATAACATTTCCAAACTACTTTCTAGAATGGTTGGTGCAGTTTATAGCTCCACCAACAGTGCACAAGCATATCTGTTTTAACATAGCCCCTCTAACATTTGTCTTTTTCCTTGTTTTTCATCTTTGCTAATCTGATAGGTGTGAGGTAGAACCTCAAAGTTTCTTTAATTTTCATTTTTCCATTTATTACTGATTTGGAATATTTTTCATGAGGTTTTTGATAGATTAGAGTTCTTCCCTTGAGAACTCCCTATTATATGTGTATTTTGACCATTTATCTTTTGGAGAATAGCTCTTATTCTAATAAATCTGAATCCATTCCTTCCTTATGTAGTTTGGAAATGAGAACTTTATCAGGGGAAACGTTCTACTACTATCCCCCCAACATCCCTGGTACATCTTTTCCTTTTTAAATTACATTATATTTGTCTGTGCAAAAATTTTAAAATCAAAATCATCCATTTTATCTCATGTAATCTCCCTTTCATCTTATGTAATCTCCCTTTCATTTGTTTAGTCATGAATTCTTCACCAGTCTAAAGATCTGAAAGGCAATTTCTTCCTTCCCTAATTTATTTATGATATGGCCTTTTGTATCTTGGGCATGTGCCTAATCATGAAGAGTCTTGGTCTAAACTTACTTTCTGGCAGATTATTGTCTAGTTTTCCCAGGAGTTGTTTTTTCCCCCTCTAACTTGGTTTTTTTTGGGGGGGGAGGGGTAGTTGTAGCACCAATGCAATAGTTACAATGCCCGTGATCATGCTAAAGACTGTGACCCTAAGTATCACATACTGTTTGATAGCAAAATATACCAGATTCTCCAGATAGAGGACAGAAGTAAAGCATTTATTTAGACATTAGAAAACCAAATCCCCAAACCCTTAAACCAATTCTATCATAGTATCAAAGATATTCAGAAGCTATAATAACACTGAGAGCCACAGGATCCTCCAGCCTTCCCACAATCCAATACAAGATTAATATTTATTCACAAACCTCTCTATCTCCTTAATGAGTGTGCTTTCTCTCCCCCAATGTCTGGCTAGCTCTGACCCAGCTTTCTGTGGGCTCTGCTTCCCTTCAGCAGAACTCCTCCCACCACAGGCTACATGTGACTACATTCATCTTATTAGGGGACAGAGTTTACTTTCAAAGCACGGGAGGTCTTCAAACTCCCCCCAGGTCTATTAAGGGACAAGAAAGATCTTCAAATTCCCATTCCCATTATAGGAGGGCAGTTAATGAACAATGTTATTTAATTTTTTTCTTTTTAAAATATATATTTTGTTTCATGAGTGAGCTCTCTATTTTTTAACAATGACTAAATTATTTTAATGTTCATTTCCATACAGTATAGTTTGAAATATGGTAGATACCTAATTTCCTTGATTTTTAAAATTATTACTCTTGATATTCTTCATTTTAAATTCCTCTATTTAAATTTTGTTATTATTTTTTCATAGCACTACAAAAATCTCTTTGGTAGTTTAGCTGATATAGCATTTAATAAACTAATTTAGAAAGTATTATCATATTTATTGTTTGGCTGA
>CM053591.1:40717911-40748740 GCA_028646515.1 Pseudochirops corinnae | reverse complement strand
GGTTAATCATCTCATATTGAAGAGGCAAGGGATAATTGTTACAATGGAGGGGAAGAACAGGAAGGCAAAAGGGAAAGGATCAACCTTAGTCTCATTGAATTTGGCTTAGGGAAAGAATGACATAAACTCTAAACTGGGTATCTTGCCACACAGGAGAGTAGGGAGGATGGGGATGAGAGGTGGGATGACAGAAGGGAGGGTAGGATGGTAGGGAAGGTTGCTGGAAATACACACTTCTGTAAAGGGACAGGGACAGGGACAGGGTAGAGAATAGAACAAGGGGGAGCAGAATAGGAAGGAGGGACATATAATCATTCTCTCACAATATGCCCATTGTGGAGATGTTCTGCATAATTACACATGTACAGCCTGTATTTTGTTGCTTGTCCTCCCTTGGGTGACAAGGGAAGAAGGGAAAGAATCTAGAATTTAAAGTTCTACAATCAAATGTTAAAATATATATATGCATATATTATTATTATTATTATTATTATTATTATTATTATTAACTACATCTACCTGGGAATTAAGATATGCAGGCACTGTGGTGAGGAGACCCATCCTGCCCTACTGGAAAGTCAGAGGGGTGCCGGGAAGGCATAGGAGAGAGCAGATTGGGGGAAGGGTTATACAATGGGATGGCTGTTTTGAGGTGTTGGGTAGAGTAAAGATGGGAAGAAAATTTGTAACTCAAAATCTCATGAAAATGAATGATGTAAACAAGAAAATAAATAAATTTATTTATTTAAAAAAATTTTTTTAAAAAGTGAGTAGAATCACACAGGATGACAACTCATTTGTAATTTAGAGTCTTAAAGTTGTTTGGAGAACTGAGAAATTAAGTGACTTCACACAATCATTATGTACAGGATTTGAACCAAGGTCTTTTTGATTCCAAGGCTGGCTCTCTAGCCACTATAACCAAACTGTTTTTTGTAGTTATTCATATACATGTGTTTTATTTATTATCAGGCTATAAAAACATCAGTTTATGTGGAGACAAGGTGTTATTCATATCTGTATCTCCCATGACATTCAACTCACTGTCATATATTTAGAGGGGATTCAGGAAATATTTATTGAGTGAGTAAATGAATAATGATTTGGCTGGCTAAAGTTACAGAATCAGCTGTGCTGGAAGAGAAGTCATTGTATTTAGATTTAGAAGAGCTGGCTTTGAAGCTGCCATTTATTAGCTGTATGCCCTTGGATTAATCAAGTCATTTCTCTGAACCTGTATCCTAATGGATGAAGTTTTGACAATAATACCTATTATCTGCCTTCCATGGTGAAATGTTTATGGGATATAAGATCTTCTCTGTCATTAATAGGCCTCACGTGGAGCCTATTAAAGGAAGCTTGCTTAGGGGAAGCTTGCTTGTGGGAAGGCTTTTACATCTTTTGCTAATTTCTAATTAGACACTGAGTCAGGAGAGCTGTGATGCCTTCTGGCTCTGAGAAGTGTGTATATACTCTGAGTTGGTGTTTTACTTTGGAGCTCACTTATGAGAAGGATCTTGTCATTCTCTACTCAAGATTCTGAGTGGCCATATGTTCAGAGCTCCCTGACTGCTCGGATGTAAAGGCTCTCTCGATCCAGGGATGTATATAAAGTATATAGTTGATTCAGGCAGAGTTCTGTGTCTTTATTTCTCTGCTTGTATTTTCTCTAAAGTTCAGGGTGCTGACTTTTCCCCTGAACTAGTGAATATAATTTTTTTTTGTTAAATTGGTTTATTTACTTTTAGTTTACAACATTCAGTTCCACAGTCCCTTGAGTTTCAAATTTTCTCCTCTTCTCTCTGCCCCTCTCCCATCATGACAGCATGCACTCAAATATAGGATCTACAAATATCTTCATATTAATCGTTAGTCAAGTTGTAACTGATCAGTGGAAAAGAGGAAACAAAACAAAACAAGAAAAAGAAACACAGCAAGTAGTTTGTTTCGATGTGCATTCAGACTGCATCTCTTTCTCTGGATGTAGATACCTCTTTCGATCATGAGTCTTTTGGAGTTGTGTTATAACCTTACATTGCTGAGAGGAGCCCAGTCTATTGAAGTAAGTTGTCATATACGTTGTGTCTGTGATTATGTACAAATTTCTTCTGGTTCTGCTCTTCTCAGCATCAGTTTATATAAGTCTCTTCCGGTTATAATGAAGTCCATCTGCTACTCATTTCTTATAGCACAACAGTATTCCATTACATTCATATACCACAACTTGTTCAGCCATTCCCCAATTGATGGGCATCCCCTTGATTTTCAGTTCTTTGCCACCACAAAGAGAGCTGCTATAAATATTTTTGTACATACAGGTCCTCCTCCCACTTCTCTGATCTCTTTAGAGATCTAGAATACCTAGAAGTGGTATTGCTGGGTCAAAGGGTATGCACTTATCTATAGTCCTTTGGGCATAGTTCCAGATTGCTCTCCAGAATGGCTGGATCAGTTCACAGCTCCACCAGCAATGCATTAGTGTTTCGATATTTCCACATTCTCTCCAGCATTCATCATTTTCCTGTTTTGTTATCTTAGCCAATCTGGCCGGTGAGATGTGGTACCTCAGAATTGTTTTGATTTGCATTTCTCTAATCACTAGTGATTTGGAACATTTTTCATATGCTTACAGATATCTTTAATTTCATCTCCTGAAAACTGCCTGTTCATATCCTTTGACCATTTATCAATTGGGGAGTGGCTTGTATTCTTATAGATTTGACTCAATTCTTTGCATATTTTAGAAATTAGGCCTTTATCAGAGACACTGGTTGTAAAGTGAATATAATTTTTAAAAGATTTTTGAACTCTTAAACAGCTATCTTTCTAGTAAAGCAGATCTAAGAACCTATGCTAGCAGCCATCCTGGGTATGCCAATGTGGTTGCAACTACAAATGGTTATCTCAAAACTGAAATAAATACATGCATTTAAGCCTTTGAATAAATGCACATTAATTAATCAATAAAACAACAAGCATTTATTGTGTATCAGCTATGTGCCAGGTGTTGGGAATACATAGAAAACAATTAAGCAATCTCTGCCCTCAAGGATCTTATAATCTGTGTACATTTGGTAAATGCATCTTACTATATGATTAGTATTACATATTTTAAAGTTTTTCTTGTACTAGCCTAAATCAGGAAAGAACAAGTGCTTATCTCAACTGAATGTAATTTGTAGCATAATTGTCACAATCAGGATTAAAGTTGTGTTAATTGCATAGATTGATTTCTCTGTCTCTTAAAGTGGGGAATCTTCTATGAGGTAAACATCTTGTATTTTTCACAAAGAACAAGCCAGCTGTGAACCGGAGTTGATTTAGCACTTTGTCATCAAGACCTCTGAACTCAGACGTCATTTCACTGGCTTCTTTACCTGAAAGCCAACACTATCTGAATCCGTGATCCCTAGGATCCTTGGATGATGGCTTTTGAAAGGATTCATGAACCATGTCTCTAACAGGCTGGGACAGACACAACGAATGAGCGCCACCTGCTGGTAAAATCATGCAGTACACCAAATATATGTACACCCAACCAAATGCATTTTCATCGTCAAATAACATTTATTTATTCCGTGGACGACCTTGGCATCTTCATGAACAAATCAAGATGTCACCTCGTGATGTCATTGGTCTTCTTCCAAACAACAACTGATGCTGTTCATGAAGTCAATAGGTATTATGTAGAGGAAATTTGAAATAATCAGTTGAAAAATATCCAGGCATCATTTATTTACTTTACTTTCATTTTCATAGTATTAAATTCCAGTTATGCCTTTGGTTTCCTACACCAGTCATTTCCCAGTACACCACTCCCAAAAGGTTTAATTTTCTTACCTCCAGACACTGAATCTTCCTTTGTAGCAAAGAAAAACAGGTAAGCAAAATTTGTGAGCAAAGTGATCGTGTCTGACAACATACACAGCAGTCCAAACTCATAGTCTCTCGTTTAACTATTGCAACAGAAGAGTGTGTTTCATGATCTCTTCCCTGGGGCCAAGACTTTGCCATATGTTGAATAGTCTACTTTAAATTATTCAGTAGATAATTAGTAGTAGACCCAGACTTATAACCTGGAGGATAATGGGTTACAATAAATACAAGGAAGTGTTGGTAATGTCACATTTTGTTCCCCGTCCAAAATCAATTTGCATTTTCCTATTTATTACCTTCCTATTTTCCATTGATTTATCTGTATACAGTTAAATTATATTCTCCCAGCAGAATGTAAGCTTCTCGAGGACAAGAAACAGCTATCTTTGTAACCTGATGCCTAGTACATCATCAAGCACACTATAGGCACTTCATAAATGCCTACTAGATTAAAGAACAGGAATCTTCCAACTTTTTATGTTTACATTAGTTTTGAGTGTAAGTTATTCTGCATTTATTCAGAGATGGATTGTAATAATTACGCTTTATGCATATTTTCCTCAGGAGGGAGAAGAACTATGTTTTCAGTGGTATAATATGGGAACTCCTGGCAAAGGAAACTCCCTCTATCAGTGATGTCTGCATCTCCTCTGTGACTGAGAGCCTTAGAGAACTGCCTACAGAATTAATAAGGTAAATGATTTGCCCAAGGTCTCATATAGTATATTTCAGAAGCAGGACCTAATCCCAAACCTGGCTGGGTCCAAAATGAATTTTCCTTCCACTACACCATACTGAGTCTCTCCCATCAGAAAATAAATAATAAATTAATCCCAGAAATTATTTTTTTAAAGGAAAAGAAATTATGAGAGCACAAGATTATCATTTTGCATATTTAGTGAATCTCTGCTTTCAATAAGTTGAGGGAGGGTCATGTCAAATGAAACAGAATAGAACACTCTTCACAGTTTCTAGGAAGTGGAAACAAAGGGTCCTCATCAGTTGGAGAAAAATTTGGAAAAAAAAAAAACAAGGATATGACATAAGAACATAATGGAATATTACCACGCAATAATAAAAATTTGGAAAAATGTAGAAGATTTGTATGAATTCATGCAGAACAAAATAAGTAGAAGCAAAAGAACAATACACACTATGCTATGATAATGGAAATGAAAAATCATGCCAAAGAGATTGAACTGAGTAATAAAACTCTAATGACCTGAAAAAGAGATAACGAAAGAGCAAAGAGAAAATATGTCAGTACAGAAAGTAAATATGTATTTCTTTGATTTTTACAGATTTTTCAAAAAATGGGTCTCTTAGTGTTAAACTATTTTTCTGCTTTGATAAATTCTGCTTAATAAATGAGCAGACAAGACCCATGTTTTCTTTTCTCTGTGTTGCATGAACTTGAGAATGAGGTAACTTCTCCCAAGGAATAGGAATGAGGTTAGAAAACATGGAGGATGTCAAAGTTGAAAGGGATCTCCTAAGCTGCCTTCCTATGACCACACTAGGGCTATCCCTCTAGATGACCTCCGGGGACCCTGCCAATCCCACAAATGTATGTGCATCTGAACAAAGGACACACTGGACATGCTATTATCACTTCTAGGAATGTTACTGAAAATATCAACACCATTAGCATTACAGGATTACCTTGATAGTACAAGGGAGACAGATGCTCTAGAGATGAGCTTAAGATGACCTATTTTTATGATGCATTACCATACAATAAATCTAATTGTATAACTTAACCTTGATTTTGAACTCAGTGGTACTTCCCGTATTTTCCAAATACTATTTGCCTAGAATAGATGAAATAAATGCACTTTATTCTTTTGATTTGATGGCTCGCCCTTGTCAGGGAACTCAGCTTCTGCTATCCAAATGGTTGAATTTAACAGAAGACAAGATGCTTCTCCCTTCCCTCACTTCTGCCCTTACAAAGAATGTTGTTGTTTTTTAAAGCCCAGCTCTATCTTGTTATTGTTTTATTGTTGCTGCTGTGCCCTAACCAGGGCTACGCTAATAAATGTTTAAAAACTGGCACTCTGAAAAAACAATTTAGGCAAGATGAACTTTTGATTTTAATATGCGTTATTAATACTTGTTCCATAACTTAGTAAGTCTACACAATCAAGAAAACGATAAGCCACAACTTCTTCGTAGTATTTGTTATTTTCATAAGGACATATGCTCACATTGAAACTTGAAAGGCTCCACTCAAGATAGGACAAGCCAGCTCTGGCACACCACTGTAAACAAAGAGAGATTGAAAAGAGTAAAAAGATCCATATATACAAATATATTTATAGCAGGCAGCTCTTTTTCAAAATAGCAAAAAAAAACTGCTCACCTGTTAAAGAATGACTAAACAAATTATAACGTGAATATAATAGACTATTACTGTGCCGTAAGAAGCTAAGTCTACAAGCATTCATTAAGCATCTACTGTAAGCTAGGAACTGGACTAAATGCTAGAGACACAAGAGAAGCCAAATATACTCCCTGCTCACAGTCTAATGGAAATTATTAAAAATGGACAATTTCAGAGGACACTGGGAGGATAGCTATGAAATGATGCAGAATTAAGTGACCAGAGCCAGGAGAACAATTTATTACAAAAACATTATGAAGAAGAATTTTGAAAGACTTTAAAAATACTGGTCGATGCAATGACAAAGCAAGATTCCAGAGCATCAGAGGTGAAGTACATTGCCTACCTCTGTCAAGAGATGATGGCTTTAAAGTGCTGACTAAGACATATGTTTTTGGCCATAGACAGTGAGGGAATCTGCTTCACTTGACTATGCACATTATGAAAGCTTTTTTGTTGTTATTGCTGTTGCTATTGTTCAATTGGGGAGGGGAAATAGGAAGGAAAAAATAAATGCTTAAAAGAATCTGGTTTTAAAAAAATCTTTAATTTTAAAAAAGTTAAACCATATAGTAGCAATGATTTATATTGCAAGATGAATTGGTTCATAAAAAATGGTTTTTTAGTATTTTTCTCCTTCCACGTGTTTATGTCTTTACATATATATATATATAAGTAAATGGTGTGTATACTGTTCTGGCTATGCTTTTTTTTTTTTTTTTTTTTTTTTTTTTTTTGCTTTTTGGAGAGCAATTGGGGTTAAGTGACTTGCCCAAGATCACATGGCTAGTAAGTGTTAAGTGTCTGAGGCCGAATTTGAACTGAGGTCCTCCTGATTCCAGGGCTGGAGCTCTATTCACTGAGCCACCTTGGCTATGCTTTTTAAGTTTTAAATTACTTCTTATAAGTCCTTTCAAATGTCTTAATAGTACTTATATTTATCATTTTAATAGCATTGCAGTATTCCATTTCCTTGATATGGCAAGCTTTATTTAGCCATTCACTCTCTCATTACTTCTTGCCTGGACTATTTTAATAGCCCCTTAATTCACCCTCTGCAACCCATCCTTCACAAGCTACTGAAACAATCCCCCTAAAGCTACATTTGACTCTGTCACTCCCCTACTCAAATACCTCCTATGGTTCCTCTTTGTAAGGAGAATAAAATCTAAAATCTTTAGCCATTGCCCGGTGTTTAGACCTTCCCCATTCTGGCACCAAGTTACCTTTCCAGCCTTATTTTCTTCTGTATCCATTCACATAAACTATTCTTCAGTCAAACTGGACCAAATAATTCTTCCCTGATATCATCTTGCCATAAGCTAAACCAAAACATTTTCACATGCTATTCCCAATGCCCAGAACATCACCTCATCTCTGTTTTTTTATATCCTTTCCTCCTTTCAAGACCCAACAAAGGTACCTGCAACAAAACCTTCCTGAATCTTGCCAACTAGAAGTTACCCCTCCCACTTCAAGTTCATCATGTCATTCTTGGTGACCACTTAATTAAATTCTATATTGAAGTACATTTATTCATGTACATGTCTCTTTGCCACTACCTGATTATAAGTTCCTTGAGGGCAGGGATTCCAATATTTTTATTATCTTCATATCTCTATAGTCTAGAATAGTGCCTTTCAAAGAGCAGCAGCTTAACAAATATTTGTAGAGTTGAATTGAATCATAGAATGGATATTGTCGAATGATAGGATAGACCTTGGAGGTCATGTAGTCCAACTTTTTGCTAGATTGATGGATTCTGTCTACAATATCCAAGTCAAATGATCATCGAGCAATTGTTTGAATCCCTCTATGGACAGAAAACTAAGTTCCCAAAAAAAGCCATCTATTCCATGATCATTCCCACATTGTTAGGGAATTCTTCCTTTCACTGAAACAAAACCTCACAATCTGCCTATCTTCTGGTAACTTCCACCACTTTGTGCTAATTTTCCTCTCTGGGGCTAAGCTAAATGAATTAAATCCCTCTTCCATGTTACTATCTTCCAGATATTTGGAGATACTTATCATCTCCTTTCCTCCTACCTCTTAGTTTCCTTGCTCAGTTCTGTAAGCCAATTCTTTAGGTGGAATTAGATTCAAAAGACTGGCAACAAGTACTGACCTTCCACTTTTTAATCTGTGTCATTTTAACCAGGTTGGTTGCTCAGTCTTCCTGAGTTTGTTTCTTTAATCAGTGAAACATGGATATCGATACTTTTGCTATCTTCACAAGGTTGCTGTAAGATTTGATTGAGGACACATACATATGTGTAAGTTGGTGAGTAGTTCATGTTTTTTCTTGATAATTATAGTGGTGGTTAGTGATCCAGGAAGAGTTAATGTGGCATTCACAGGAACATGATTCACAACCCAAAATGGAGGCAAGGAACTATAATTCTGACTCCTTACAAAGGATCAGTATTTCTCATTTATTTTCCTTTGCCATAAAAGTGGAACTTCCTTTCCCCTTAGAAAAGGAAAGGTAAGCATAATCTCACAGCTAGCACCTTTTTATTCATTTCCCAGGTGGCTTCCAAGCCACTTTCAAAGAGTCTATAAAACAGAAGAGAATCATTTCAAGGTCATAAGATACCACTAGTTCAAAAAGCCACCTAAGGAGGAAAAGGAATTTATAAGAATGTGTTAAGAAAATGAAATAGGGGTATGCTTTTCCTGAAACTATCCTAGAATCTCTTGGGGCAAGTGAATGAAATGCTCCCAGTTCAGTAAAGTAAATGATAGCCTTAGAGAACCTACCAGTCACTTAGTGAATTCAAGGATTGAGCCCTCAGGCACATCATAAAAGATTCCTAAACTATTCCCCGAAGTTTCTTCCCATAGCTATTTCTGTGAAATGACACTGCTATGTGTCTGTGTGTGTGTGTGTGTGTGTGTGTGTGTATTGGCAGTGAGGAAAGGGGGGCAGGGTCCAAAGAAATTAAAAACTATCCATTCACATCAAGTGCACGAATCTCTAGCTCTCTTTAGAGGAGTGAACGAAGACAATTGAATTTCTCCTTTTAAAAAATCATTTTAAATTTTAAAATGAAGAAATATATTTTCACTCCTTACCATGCCTTCTCATTTAAAAAGAGGAGAGAGTGAAAAAAGAAAGAGAGAGAGAGAGAACCATTGCAATAAATATACATAGTCAAGGAAAACAAATTACAGAATTGTCAATGTCCAAAAAATATATTTCTTAAAATTCTGCATCTTGAATCCATCAGCTTTTTGTCAGCAGGTGATTATAGTGCTTCATCATTGGTCCTATGGAACTCTGGTCATTGCATTGGTCAGATTCTTAAATCTTTTCAAAGTCGTTTGTTTTTACAGTGTTGTCACTACATAAATTGTTCTCCTGGTTCTGCACACTTACTCTGTATTAGTTCATACAAGTCTTCCCAGGTTTCCCTGAAATCATCCCTTTCATAATTCCTTATAATAAAATGATACTCAATTGCATTCATATGCCAGAATTTGTTTAATTATTCCTCATTTGATAGGCACCCCTTTCCCTGGTTTACAGTTCTCAGGCAATTGTATTTTAAGGGATCTTGGGCTCTAACACTGGAAGGAATTTAATAATAGCTAGTCCAACCAGCTCATTTATTAGCATGAGGGCACTTCCTATCAGTGGCAATGAATAATGCATAATAAGCAAATTAGTAAAATCTCTATCAAAGTGATAAAAAAAATTAAATTTGGAGTAAAGTCAAATCTAAAAAAAAAAGAAAAGAAAAGATTTAATAATGGGAACACAGAACCCCTTCTACATCGGGGTCTAGAATCTTGACCTCGATGATACACCTGATTTGAACATTTCATTGTCTCTCAAGGTACTCAAGGAAAGGTGGAGATAAGAACTAAAAAGCTATTAGAACTAATAGAATGCTTTTTAGTCTATAAGATATTTTTAGTAAATTGTTTCAGAGTGCTTTAGGCACATCTTGGTACTTGGTTACTGCGGCTTCTGAAGTACAAATTTACTGAGCGTAAGACCTGGATAAATATAGGAAATGCTACTCTATTATATCAAATGTGGTTCTTAGATGAAGGCTAGGAAATTACAGTTGCTTGACTTTTCTAGAAGCCTATTTCATAAGTATCACTTGGTAGAGTGGGGTGAAAAATCACTATATTTGGAGTCAAAAGAAAAGGTTCAAATCCCAGGACTGTCATTTTTTTTTCAAAATTTTATTTTAGACTCAAACATCAGAACACAAATACAGAACAGAGAAAAGAAACAAAAACATATGATAAACTTAAATATTGGAACTTAAATACAAAGTTAGAAAAAAAAAGCATGTTGTATGCATCACAGAACATGAGAGGATTCAAAGTATATAACAATAGAATTTCATTTCAAGAAAGTCTGTATGATAAATAATACTTGTGTTGAGAATTGTCCATCTTTGCTTCCTTGTGAATTTTCTTTTGTTCTCTGCTTTGCATTTTTTTACTTTGTTCTTTTTTTCCCTCCCCCTCAAATTCTCCCCCAGAAGACAACAATAAAGTTTAGATATGTTTCTCTATAGCTATACATATATACATACACATATACATATATATGTACATATATTTTCCCAAATCTATTTTACTCCTGATCTTTGTTTTTTATGTATGATTATATCTCTTGTTTCCTATCCCTCCTGCCTCCTCTTCTTCTATCCACTACCTTGCCCACCTATAACTTGCCTATACCTCCCTCAAAAGATCCCTCCCCTATCTTCCCATTCCCATAAATCTAAACACCCTTCTATACCCCTATTTTATCTATTCTCTCACTCTCCCCTCTAAAGATCCCTCCCTTGTCCTCTTCCCCCTTCCTATGCCCTACCGTTTTATTTCTTCCGAATTTATACTCTTCTAAATATATATGTATTGTTCCCTTTTAAACCCATTTCTGATGAAAGTAGGTTACCAGAACTACTAGCCTTTCTCCTCCATCAAATTCCTCTGTATCAATTCTTCCTTTTGCACCTTAATTACTCTTTTAAGTTGTTCCTAAATGGTTTTACTTTAAAAATCCAGATAATTCTCAGGTTTACCCCAATCTTTCTTATAAACTATCCAATTATTGATAAGAATCTGAGACATCCATTTTACATTTTACATATATAAAAAGTAAATAGTCTGTCTTTATGGATCCCTTATAATCAGTCTTTGTATTATGCCTTATATTTCTCTTGGTTCTTATATGTTGATTCTTCTATTAAGTTCAGGATTTTTTTTTAACAGAATCTTGAAAGTCTGAGAGTGTATCAAATGTCCATATTTTTTCATTCAGGGTAATATTTAACTTTGCAGGGTATGATATTTTTGGCTGGAGCCCGGGTTCTTTTGCTCTTCTATATATTGTGTTCTAAGACCTGCCATCCTTTAAAGTCTTTGCTGCTAGGTCTTGTGTAATTCTAACTGTGGCATAATCATATTTAAATTGTTTTAATCTTGATGTTTTTAATATTTTTCCCTGAACTGGGGATTTTGGAATTTGACTATGATATTCCTATGATTTTTCCTCATAGGATCACTTTTAAGTGGTGATCGATGAATTTTTTTTCTATTTTTACTTTCCCCCCTTCCTCTAGTGCTTCAGGGCAGTTTTCTTTCATTATTTCTTGTATTATTGTATCAAGATTCTTTTTTTGGGTGAGAGCACCATAGAATTTTATCATAGAGATCGCACAGACTTTGTCTATGAGAGCACCATAGAGTTTTTTAGCACAGATTTGCTCTGTCCATTACAGACAAACTTTTAATAAACTTTACTTTTCTTTGGCTGAGAAGACTTGAGTGGAATTCTTTCCACAGGATCCAGCATGTTGGTATTTTGGCGTCTCAGGCACCCCTAACCCTCTTTGGGAAACCTCTTCATTTTTATGTTTCCCTGACCAGAAAACACTGCTAATCTCAAGCTCTTCTCCAGCTGGTACTGGAAGGCACATAAGCCTCTCTTTCCCTATTGCCTTCTCGCTTTTCAAGTAACTTGGAGGTGTGTTTTTTTGTATTTTGTTTTGTTTTTGTGGGCCTGATCTCTCAGGTCCCATTAGGTCAGACAGCTAGGTACTCAGCCTGACCTCAGGTTCTTGGTCCTGTTTGGTTATGTTGGATAAAATGGACATGTGCGCAGCTTCTGAAGAATGGAGGACAAGGACAGATGCCTCATCTGCAAGTGTAAGCCAGATCCTTTCAATTCTCTCAGCGCTAGGGAATTGGGAAAACTTCAGATCTCAATCAAATTAAAGAGAAGCTGGTAAATTCTCCAAAAATCCTACAAAGTTTACTGAAGGCTTTTGCAACTTAACCCTATAATTTGAGCTTTCTTGGCATGATTTGCATATCCTCTTCTCTACCTGTTCTACTGAGGAAAGGAGGAGAATCTGGGAACAAGCCCCAAAATTTGGGGATCATTTGGCTAGCAATGACCCCAGAAAATACACCCCAGGAACAGCTGCTATTGCCACTCTGGAAGTCCAGTCACTTGGGCAGAAGGAAAACCTGCTTTCGATGCCACAAGGAGGGTCACTGGTCCAAGGAGTGCCCCTCCAGGGCACCCCCCCAAAGGGAGCCCCAGAAACCAATGCCTCTAGCACCGTGCCCATTTGACCAGGAGGGACACTGGAGGAAGGATTGTACCCGAGGTTGGAAAAGTAGTAGAGCCACCTCCTAGTACCCTGTCCTCCAGTATTCTCAAGACTCAGAATGATGGGAAAGCATGGGGCTTGGCAGTGCTCCCACTTTCTCCATATCTCACTGAACTCTGGGCAAGCATTGTGGCTGAAGGTAAGGTTACTCACTTGATTATGGCTAAGTTCTCTGTTCTAACCAATTGGTTGTACCCTCCCCTTGACCAGTCAGGTCAGGGGCATCGAAGGGGAAACTAAGGGATGTCTCCAGACATACCCAATCCATGCCTATTTGAGGATCTGTTGTTTGAACACTCCTTCCTTATGCTCTCCTTATTCTGTCCCCTTGTTGGGAAGGGACCTGTTGGTGAAATTGGGAAGCCAATTTTCTCTAGTTAAGCCTCCCAGATCTCCCCATGTTCCCTTAGGAGATAGTCGAATGAATTGTTTGGGATCAGGAAATTCCTGGGTGAGGTATTTCTGCCATCCCAGCATCTGTTTTTGACTCCTGGGTCCTAAAGTGTCCCCCCACTTTGGTCTATATCCAGTTAAACCCAAGGCCTGGGAGGGACTGCAGCCATTAATGGCTACTCAAGGCCCTGACTCATTCTTTCCAGAGTGGGGCCCAGACCACTAGGTGAAAGCTTTTGAGACTTTGCAACTTTACCCAATAGTCTCTATGATAATGGAAGGAGAGAACAGGCTCTGGGAGTTGTTGCCTTTTTTGAAAAGCTGCTATTGCTTTCCATGTACTAAATGGCCATGGAGCAATTTGGAAAGGAAAGGGATATCTGGAAGTATTTTGGCCTTGCCATAGTCATCTTTAATTCCTACCAGGGAAATTGTTCTTTTGCTATACTTTTTTGTGCCTGTTTTGGTCTTTGTTTGCTTAACCTCTTTGCCAGGTTTGTCTCCTACAGGGTTTCAGCCCCAAGTTCTCCAGCCCACTGGATCTGACATCAGACATGTTCCAGAGTCTGACCCCTAGGATGTGAAGTCCGACCCCCTTGTATGGGACCCAGAGAGGCAGGGACAGCTCTATGCCCCATGCCAGTAGGAAGCACTTTCAGAAGCTAAGATCTTTGCCCTTTACCCCAAAGGAATTTGGGTCCCATTTGTTTGAGAGGGGAATGATGAGGTGTAGGCTCTGGGACCCCCCTTGAGTTCTCTTTGAGTCTTTGAGGTACAGGTTCTGGGAAATCCCTTGAAGTTTGATTGAATCTTCCCACTTAATGAGGCATTTGCGAGGCCATAAGTATTTCATTGTGGCTGGGCCCAAACCTCTCTTACAAGCCTGGCCCTCCACTGTCCATCTGCTTCCCACCCTTGAGCCTATAAAAATACCAATCCACTCTTGCACTGACCTCTTTAACTCCTCCTGAAGACCCTCCCCAAACTCCTCCTCTAGATCTCTGTAAATAAGACCCCATCTTCCTTCCATATGGTGTGAGAACGCCATAGAATGACTTAGCACAGACTTTCTCGTGAGAGCGCCACAGAATGCCCTGCAGACTTATTCTGTGACAGACTTACTCTGTCCTGCTTGCCCAATGCAAGCATTACAGATACCTAGGCTCCTTAAGAGTCTACCCAATATGGCGAATTATTAATAAACTTTATATTTCTTTGGCTGAGGAGGAAAAAAAAAAGGAATCTTTTTTGATCCTAACTTTCAGTTAGTCCAATTATTGTTTTATTTTCTCTTATGATCTATTCTCCAAATATGTTGTTTTTCTTATAAGATGTTTCACTTTCTCTTCTATTTGTACATTATTCTTATTTTATTTAATCATTTCTTGATCTCTTATAATTTCACTGGCTTCACTTTGCCCAATTCTAATTTTCAAGGTGTCATTTTCTTCCTTAAGATTCTGGATCTCTTCTTCTAATTGGTTAACTTTCCTTTCAGACCTTTCTTATTTTTATTGGATTGTTCTTATTTTCTTTTTTAGTTTTTCCTTCATCTCTGTCATTTCACTTTTGAAGTCTTTTTTAAGATCATCTATAAATTCTTTTTGGGCAGATGGCCATTTGACATTACTCTTTGGGGTTTTCTTTACTTTACTATCCTCTTCTGAAGATGAACCTGGGTCATCTTTATTTCCATAATAGTTTACTATGGTTGGATTCTTTCTCCTTTGCCTGTGGACTTTTTGCTTAATTATTTGTAGTCACCTCTAGCCCTGGGGTATGGGAAATGGTGCCTCTTCTCCCAGATCTTCAGTTCTTCACTCTAGCCTGAAACCAAAGCCAAACCTCTAATCTCTTGTAAGTGCCCACAGCCAGGGGCTTTCTGCTCCACTGCTTCTACACTCATCAGGTGTGTGCTGGTCCCTTCTTGCTCCTTCACTGCTCTTCACGACACAGCTGAGTCTGGCATTCCTGGTCAGCAGAGATTCCCTCAATCTTCCCAGGCTCAGACACCAAACTCCCCTCACTATTCCAGGAATAAAAGTTCTGGTTGCTGGGGCAGAGGCAGCCTCTCAAACCAACTAACCCCAGCGCTTGCCACTTGTTCTTTAAGAGACTTGGTGCTTGCTGTTAAAAAGAAACCTAGCCTGGAAGTGTTTACTCTTCACAGGGATCAAACCTGTCATGGGATTTTTCTTCCAATATTCTCAAATTGTCCCAAGAGGACCCAGTTATGCCCATTTTTATTTATCTCCACCCACACTTTGTTTGCCCTAAGGTGCTATTTTAACTCTTTTGTGGGGCAAAATCTTGAGAGCTTGGAATTTTCTGGCCTACTCTGCCCTCTTTCCAGAATCCTCTCTCTTCTCAGGACTGTCATTTTTGCCTCTCTGATCTTGGACAAGTTACTTTACCTCTCTGTGGCTCAAAAGAGTTGCATTCACAAACCAAGTATTAGGGTACAAATAAATACACTGAAACAATCACTTTCTAAATAAGCATCCTAATAGTCTGAAAGTATCTGATCACTTCTTTTGGTTTTTTGTCTCTTACCCTGTCTGGTCTTACAGCTACACTATACCCTCATTGCCCTAGTACAGTGGTTCTCAACCTGTGAGTTATGTTCAATTTAAATATATCCTGCATATCAGATATTTACATTACAATTCATAACAGCAGCAAAATTACAGTTTTGAAGTAGCAATGAAAATAATTTTATGGTTGGGGATCACCACAACATGAGGAACTGTATTAAAGGGTCATAGCATTAGGAAGTTTGAGAACAACTGCCCTATTAGAAAGACATGATGTGGCACACTAAACCTCTACTCTTCTAAATAGTACCTCCATTCCTCAGGGTACTACAACCCTGTCTCTCCCAACTTTCTCTGCCATACAACACACACACACACACACACACACTTCTCCTTAACCTGCAAGATCTTTTCAGTCATAGGCTTCTAACACTGGAAGAGCCCTCTGACCCTGTGGAATCTTTGGCTGATTGGCTGATTGGAACACCTGGATCTGGCTGACACTTTTGAAGAGGAAGGGAGTAGAAACTTGGCACACTATCTGGTGGATCACAGAGATTCCACCCTAAGTAGCAATTCCAGTCTACATCCCCATGTAAATATGCTAATATAAAGCAGGTGATTCAGTGGAATGGGGTACCCTAACTCCTTTACATAAGCTTAATCTCTAGCAGAAATGATGATCTTGTAGCTTAGAAGTGTAGGCAATAAAATCTTCCAGGACAGAGAAAAAGTATGAGGCACTGGGGAACCAAGAATTTGCTGACATACTAGGCTGTGGTTTACCAATGAGCAGAGAGATCATTATTATCTTTGATGTATGGGTGTATTATTTAATTTAGCTTTAATTTAACCTCCCAGAACCTCCATTTAAAGAAAAATGCCTAGGCTAGTCATGTCTTCATTCCTCTCCAAGTTCACTCCTGATACTCTAGGCTTTCTCTACTATATATGTGTACATCCCCACCCCCTGCCCCATCTCTTCAGTTTCTTTTTATTTATTTTATTCTCCCACCAGAATATAAGCCCCTTGAGGATAAGGACTGTCTTTTTGCTTGTATCCATATTCCAAGTGCTTAGCATAGTACCATAGCAGGTATTCAATAGCTGCTTATTGACTTGACTTCACTTGAAAGAATCAATTTGCTTCCAAATGGAAAGCTGCTTGTGTTGTGCAGAGAAATAAGAGCAAGCCGAGACCTGGGTGCAAGGTAAATTTAGATGTGGATTTATTGATCAAGCATGCGACTGCCAGAGTTCTCACTCAAATTGGCAGTGATTTCTGGATTTTCAGATCTTGGTTATATAGGCTAAAACCACAAAATTATAATAGGGAGGGGAGCTAACAAAAGCTATGATGTACAGAAGCAAAGCTCAGCCATTGGTCAAATCTATATGACTCAGGGGAGTATGGTACAAGGGTACAAGGGTACAAGGGTACACCCAAAACTGGGTGGAGGGCACAGGGTGGAGGGTCATGATATGAAAGGAACTTGAATTCCCCAGGTTGTAATCAGAGGGGGCTGGAATTCCCAGAACAGGCCAGGGTCATGTTTTAGGCAAAGGAAGTGAAGGCCCTGCTTGGTCAGCAGGGTAGGACAGGCTGGTACTTAGATAAGATCCTTGCACCATAATGAGCCTGGTACACTATAATGATTCAAGGAGAAAATATGAAATACTGCTCAGGGGATACAGAGTCAGGGAACACCTTGAGCAATATGCCCAGACGTTCAAGCTAAAATATAAAACAGGGAGAAAGACAGAAATACAAAAGAGGCTTAATGGTGGGCCACAGTCAGGTGATGTGTAGTGACCTGGGATTTGGGTTTGGGTACAACAGTTACTCTAGTCACTGGAAGCTTCAACCCATCCCAGTGATTCAGAAGTCAAATGATTTAGAGATAGAAGAGAAATTTAGAAATCATCTAGTCTAAACAGATCAACCAATTCTGAGGCGCTATGAAATTTATTAAGGTGGGAGTACTTCCTATTATTGTCAATGAATAATATAAAATGTACATAAATGTAAAATCTCTCCAAGAGATCCAATGGATCTGTAACCTCCAATGATGTAAATCAAAACCCACACATGCTTATCCATTCTGTGTAATTCTCATTTATTTCCTATCATATATCAATGACAAGAGAACCATGGGGGTTCTTTCTTCTCTCTTCTTGACTTTGTGTAGATATCAATGGAGAAAATAAATTGTTAACTGGTTAACCATGATTCTTCCTATGTGACTAACTCATCTTCTTCTCCAGTCATACATTTTGCTGATGATGTCCTTTATACCACTTCTAGGTAATTCTTCATAATGTGATGTATCACAGCCTAAACACCCCATAGTCCTCTGTTAATGAGAAAAAGTTAAACCTAGAATAAGATAAAATCTAAATTTAAACCCTTTCAACTCTAAATTGATGATTCTGTGAATCTGTGATCCTTAGAGAGTAGAGTTTTAATAAAAGGAACAAAGAATCTTCTATATTTGGGTTTTGAACCCTGGTTCCATTGCCTCACTTTGTTGTTTCCAATCATGGCTTCCATTTAGAAGTGTTCAGTTCAGTCATTCTTCAATTATGTGTGACTCTTTGTGACCCCATTTGGAGTTTTCTTGGCAAAGATACTGGAGTGGTTAGCCATTTTCTTCTCCAGCTCATTTTACAGATGAGGAAATGGAGGCAAATATGGGGTAAGCAGCTTTCCCAGGGTTACACAGCTAGTAAATGTCTGAGGCCAGGTTTGACCTAAGAAAGATGAGTCTTCCTAACTCCAGGCCCAGTGCTCCACCTAAATGCCCTTTAGAAATGTGACGGTTTTATAAATTGTCCTTAAATTAAAGCTAAATTAAATAATACACCCATACACCAAAGACAATAATGATCTCTCTGCTCATTGGTAAACCACAGCCTAGTATGTCAGCAAATTCTTGGTTCCCCAGTGCCTCATACTTTTTCTCTATCCTGGAAGATTTTATTGCCTACACTTATAAGCTACAAGATCATCATTTCTGTTAGAAATTAAGCTTATGTAAAGGGGTTAGGGTACCCCATTCCACTGAATCATCTGCTTTATATTAGCATATTTACATGGGGATGTAGACTGGAATTGCTACTTAGGGTGGAATCTCTGTCATCCACCAGATAGTGTGCCAAGTTTCTACTCCCTTCCTCTTCAAAAGTGTCAGTCAGATCCAGGTGTTCCAAATCCTCAACCCTCTTTCAGTCTCTCTGCATATACAGAGATAGGAATTGCCAGAATGCTTTCATTTTTAAGTTTTCCTGTTCATATTGTCTTTGGGCTCTCCTAATAATAACAATATACAACTTCTTTAGCTCAGTTCGCCCCATTCTATTTCTGGGCTGTTAATAATAGCCCCAAGTCAAGTCTCTGTGGCTCATTGTCTAAGTATTAACGGCTTAGAACAAGTGTAAATAGCAATTGTCTGTTTACCACTATTTACAGGGAAGAGAGAATGAAGTTAATGACTGAGCAGCTCTGCCTCACATATCCATATCAAATGTAAGTCAAGAAATCACCCTCCTTATGTCTGTGTTCCACAACAACAACCCCATTTCATTGAGATTCTAATCCCCTGGACCTGAATCAGGGCCAGGCAAGGAGAAAACTGCTACCATTATTCACTCTCACCTTTGCATTTCTTACCTTGAGACCTTCAATTCAAGTTTCTCATGTGCAAAAGATATGTCACATATCCTCTCAGTTTCAAAATCCTTGACATGGTCTGTGACAATTAAAAATTCTGACAGAGTTTCTGGGTTATTTAATCATTTTATTAATAATGCTAGCACATTTATTAATAAAAGGTTGGTCATTTGGCCATCTCTCTCTTAGACCAAAGATCTCTCATGCCAGTAGATTCACAGTTTATATACCCTTCAAAAAGTAGGTGTTCCTGAGGGATGACAATCAACTGATTGGTCAACAAGTAATACGAAAATGAATATTATAATGGGAGATAACCTATATTAAAATGATGATCATGAGACACATGACTTGGATCACCCAAATCCTGGCCAAAGACACATCAATTTTCATATCACCTGTCTGTTAAAAGAGAAACTCAGCACGTTTCCAGAGCTGTCTAAGTAAACACAATGAATAGGAACATACCATGTCAACATCTAAAAAAAAGAGTTTGGTTGAAGGAGACAAACAAATAGTAATGTAAAATTACATTATTTATTCATTATTCTCTTAAGGCTAGCATTACTTGCTCAAGGAGTGCAGGACTAAAGTCCTGACTGATGAACAGATGAATCATAACACTTTTTATGCATTTTTAGAACCATCCCAATTCAGGATGACCATGTCACAAAACTTTATGACTTCTATTTGTTATCATCTATACCGAGTTCCTCCGTTGTAAATGCAAATTGACAAGGACCAGAGTGGGGTCTGTTTACATTTTATAATCTCAGGATGTCTGTTTTGTTCTCATATGGAGTAAATCCCAAGATAAGGGGAATCTCACCTCTGGTCTTTGAAGTTGCAGACCCATGGATTTTTAGATCAATCAGAGCAGTTTGTTTGATTAAATCAGACTTTGGCTAAAATATGATATTAAATGATTATCAACCAATTAATCCAAACTTAGAATTTCTTTTACTGTATGGTTAGATCTTGGCCTAGGTGAATCTTTAAGAGGGATTTCCCACACTGGTTGTGATAGGGTATAGGCTCTGGGAATCCCCTTGAACCCTCCTTGAATTTTTCCACTTAACTGGCTTTTTCCTGCCCAAATCTGTTACCTTTAACCTAACCTTGCCCTCCATTTTCTGTTACCTACAGATTGCCTCCGGCTACTTCCGACCCTTGATCCCATCAAAATCCCATTCTTTTGGTTCCTGGAATCTGATCTCTAATCACCCCAGGCCCATCAAGATCCTCCTTAGACTCCTCCTGAAGACCTTCCCTAAACCCCTCCTCTACTCATCCCAGACTGCTTGACCATCCCTAGATACCTCCCACAGTCTTTCTATATAGAATATCCATCTTATCTCCATGAAGGTGCTCAGATTCAAGCTAGCTCAGATTCAATCTGGTCCCATAGTCAATATGAGGGTCACCAAAGCTTAGGCTCCTTAAGAGTCTGTCCTATACAGAGAATCTTTAATAAACTTTGTTTTTCTTTGGCTAAAAGAAGGCTTGGGTTGAATTCATTCAAGTAGGACCAGGCATGTCAGTATTTTGGGGTCCCAAGCACTCCTCAGCAGTTGACTTCTGGATGAAGAGGTAGCAAAGGGGGAAAACCTTGGTCCTAATACAATATACAATAATTAACTATTAAATATGAAATAATTAATTTTCCACAAGTCCAAGACACCTCCCTCTTAGTAGCTTCATATCATCACTTCTGTTTGCACAGTCACTCTCTCGATTCCCATAGCACATCCAGATCCCTGCTGTTCCTCACAGAAGGGAGGTGCAGACAGTCAATCAATCAATAAGCATTTATTAAGTGCTTGTTATGTGTCAAACACTTGGATAAGCATTGGAAATACAAAAAATTTTTTAAAAGTAAGTACATAGTCGCTGCCCACAAGCACCTTACATTCTAATGGAGGAAAGAAGACAAAAACGACTATGACTATACAAGATATATACATTGTAAATGGGAGGTAGCCTTAGAGAGAAGGCACTGGTGGTGGGAAAGAGGGACAAGAAAGACCAAGAAAAGCCCTTTACATAAGGTGGGATTTGAGCCAAGTATTAAAGGAAGCCAGAAGGTGGAGGTGAGAAGGGAGAACATTCCAGGAACGAGGGAAAGCCAGTGAAAAGGTATGGAGTAGTGGCAGCTAAGTGGTACAGTGAATGGAGTTCCAGGCCTGGAGAGTCATCTTTCTGAGTTTAAATCTGGTCTCAGCCACTTATTAGCTGTGTGACCCTGAGCAAGTCACTTAACCCTGTCTGCCTCAGTTCCCTCATCTGAAAATGAGTTGGAAAAAGAAATGGCAAACCACTCTAGTTTTTTTGCCAAGAAAATTCCAAATGGGGTCACGACGTCAGAAACAACTGAAACAACTGAACAATGACATGGGGATATAGTGTCCTGGGCAAGGAGACCAATACTTATGGATGATAGAGAACATGGAGGGGTGTAATATATAAAAAGAGTGGAAAGATGGGAATGGGCCAGTTTGTGAAGGATTTTAAATGACAAAGCATTTTATATTTGATTTTGAAGGTAATAGAAAATCACTGGAGTTGATGGAGTGAAGAAGTACAGTATGGTCAGATCAGAGCTTTAGGAAAATTTGTTCTTTAAATGGAAAAGACATCAGTTACTTGTATACTAAAAAACTGTCTGAAACTACTGGAGAAATCAGAGAGAGATGAGGGCCAAATAGAATGGTAGAATAAAATAGAACAGATGACATAATTCTTAGAGGATCTTAAAGGTCTAAGACTCCTATGTCACACTCAGAACTGATTGACTATGTCAGTAAGATCAGCCTATGGAGTACTTATTAAAATGGATGAAACTATTGATTTAGAAATAAGAAGAGACTCATGCTAACCTAACTTAGCTAACAGGAGAGAATAGCATAAGTCAGGCTGTGGCTAGGACCTGCCTTCAAATCAGCTTAAATTTTGAATACAGTAAGAGGTCTGATTCAGACCTCATTTATTCAGTATCTGAGATAAATTGGGCAAGATCTAAATTGAAGTTTATGTATACTCGAGAATTAATTTACAGACTACTTCATATACTACAAGGGAACTTGTGAGACAGTTTAGGCTATCAGTAGATATTGAATTGAAACTAATAACGAAGTGTTCATACCTGTTCCTTAAACTGGTCAGGCTTCATTAGAATATTTTGTGTTTATTATTCTTACTGTTAGACAATAAAACTGCACATATGTGTAATATAAATGTGTATACACGCATATGTGTATGTGTATATGCAGTTTTATGAAGATCCATCAGAACTAATGAAAGTCCTGAATCCAAGATTTATATATGTATATATATATTTGTATATGTGTAAATTTGTATACATAGAAAAAAATGTGTATATCTTCTGTATATCTTCATCTACATACACACATACATATAAATCTTGAATTCAGAATTTTCATTAATTCTGGTAGATCTTCACAGAGTCATTAATTTAAAATTGGAAGGGATGTTATAGGACATCTCTCCCAGTACCCCCATTTTTATACATTAGGAGACTAAGATCAAGAGTGGTTAAATAACTTTTTCAAAATGACACAGGTAGTAGATGTTTGACCCAAGATTTTAACCTTGGTGCCCTGAATCTAAACACATCACTTTCTGCTGAACTAGAATTTTCTTCCTAATTAATCTAAAAATATATAGTTATAGAATTTTAGAGCCAAAAATAGCCTGGGAAATACTGATGCCCATGTTGTAACCCTCCCTTAAACACATCACCACCACCAACACCATTTTATAGGTGAGAAAACTTAGGCTCAGTGTTTGCTACAAGGGCATTTTTTTTTTGTCAAAGGCTACAATTTCATAATTGGATGGAATGGTATGGAAATGATTTGCAACTTAACTTCAATTTATAATCTTAAAGAGTTGCTTGAGGTATTGGTGCTAAGTGACCCCACAGCAATCATGTGTCAGAGACAGGACTTCAACCCTGGTTTTCTTGACCCTAATACCAACCCTCTCTCCACTAGGTCATACAATTTTTCCTTTATTTTTGTTTTTTGTTGGTTCTTTGGTTTCGTTTGTGTTTTGTTTTGTTTTGTTTTTGCCTTTTTTTTTTTCATTGGCCACTGTGTTGCTCTTAACTCAGGTCATTAAAATATACTCTGGGCATTTCACATTGGGTAGCAGGGAATAGGCTATTTTCTTTTTCCTAACAGGGCCATTTTAAAAGAAAGCAGTGTGAATTTCCTAGCAGAGCAGCTTCCTTGATTAATGCTGTAAAGATGACTGTCATCACTTTCACAAGCATCATCTCTGGAAGAGATCCTCCATAATTGCAGGACAGTAGGAGAACTTCTTTCACCACACTTTAGCCACAAACTGCCTTTGTCCTTGAAAATAAATTAATCTCTGTTCTCTGTAACACATAGCCAGCATATGCTTTATAACTCCCCAACACAGCAAACAGCCTCATTCATTACAATGACTAAAGCATTTATCCCATAATATTGATTTTTTTAAGGGCATGCATTTGAATTGCTCATCTTACAAAAAAGCTATTGGGCATCCACCTATTTCCTCAAAAATGGTTCTGCAAGTCTCTTGCATGTCTTTTACTGGGTCCCTATGAAAAGGCTGTGAGTAAAATATGAAAGGACATGGTGTACTTAAGGGAGCTATTCTTTTTACTTTGAATAAAAAAATCTTAAGAGATTAAAAAAAAACAAGAGGCATAAAGACAAATTAAGTGATTATTTCAGGCTTCCCATCCACAATTCCAGAAAATAGAATCCATCAGCTCTTGTTGGAATAATAGATCTTTGGAATTTGGTGAGGAATGTGAGTGCTGATGGTCTGACACATGTTGAAGCCCATATTTGATTCCTTAAAGGCCTGGTGGAATTCTTTGGAAGGACCATATATAATGGAAACTCAGAAGCTGTTAAATACTTTTAGCAATCAATAAACTAAGTTTTATCATAGTGGGGGCAATGAGGAAGATCATTAACTAGAAGTGGACCTTTAACACCCCAGGATGCTAATATCTGGGTGTGGCACATGGGGTATGATTCCTATCCATAATAGTCCTCTAACCTCCCTCCCTCAATTTTGCCCTGCCTATACTACGGCTTGTCTCTAAGATTCTTTGACCTCCTTTACCCCCATCACACTTTCTTCCTGCCTCCTATCACCCCTTCATCTCCTTCCAGAGGAGGGAAGAGAAGACATGAATATAAGGTGATTATACGCCCAATTAAATTTGCTTTAGGTGAAAGAATTCTTAGTTATGGTTCTGCAAATAGGCCAGAGGATCCATGTGTCACAAGACAGCTCCATCTATTGTTTGGAAGTATTTGGCTTTCCATGCCTTAAGAAACCAAGATATCAAATATTTATCTAGTTTCCCTTTGAGTTTGGTGCCTAGAATTCAAATTCACAACTTCTACCAGTTACCATTTACCTTTCCTCTCTCCTAAATACTGTGCTGGCCCTCCTCTCGTGCTCCTCACATACTGAACTGAGATTATATCACACAAGGCAGAGCCAAGATGGTGGAGAGAAGCCAAGAAGTTGCCTGAGCTCTCTCTAGTTACCCTCAGAAACAATGTGAAATCAAGTGTCTAAATGGACTCTGGAGCAACAGAACTCACAAAAAGGTGGAGTGAAACAATTTTCCAGCTTAACATAACTTAGAGGGACTTCATGGAAGATTTGTCTCACTTGGCTAAAAGTAGAGCTCTGCCCAGCATGAACAGTATCCAGGCAAGCCAGAGAGAGGTTCTTAGCCATAACAGAGATCAAAAACAAAAGCTCCTCAGTCTTGGCTCAACAAGCCAGTAGTATAGCAGGCTAACTGTGAGACCTCCAGCCCCAGCAGAGAAGGTAACCCTGGCAAAACAGGTTGGACTAGACCAGGCCATGCCAGTGCAATGGGCAAGCTGTCAGCACCTTAGGCCCAAGCACTGAAAGCCAGTGATCAGACCCCTAACCCCAAGTGGAAGAAGAATGGGACAGTGCCTCATGTGCTCCAGGAGCAGAGCACAACTTTAAAAGTCATGAAATAGGCTAAAAAATAAGCAGAAAAAACAAAAAGAGCCCTGACCACAGAAAACTACTATGGTGACAGGAAAGATCAAAACACAAATTCACGAGAGGACAACGATATCAAAATGTCTATGTGGGAAGCTTCAAAAGAGAATATTAAATGGTTTCAAGCCTGATGCTGGTACCTCATGATGCTCCTAGTGGAGAAGTGTGTAATAATGTGGTCCAAGAGGGTTTGTCAAAACATTCCATTTATTGATACCATGAGCAAGAGTTTTGTAGAGTAAAAAGACAAAGAAGGTAACTATAGGTCACTAAGTTTTCATTATTGCTTTATTCAGTTCCAAGATACCAGACAGTGATGTCAGGTATGCCTTGATGGTTATCATGTCCTTGATGTTTCCATACAATATGAATAGTATTTAAAATGCATAAACAATCTGGTAGTGAGCTAACACCTTCTGGCTAATATCCCAAAACAGGGCAGAGCCCTGGATCTCAGGATATCAGGCAAGTTCTCAGATACAGCTGCATCACTGGGAAATCCCAGAGCTGGCTTTCAAGGAACAGCCTGATTCCTGGATCAAATGTTTTGGCTCCCTTCATCTCCCCCTTTTTAATAAAATAATTTAAGGGCATGTACCTCAATGCCTAAAACCTTGACATTACGAGACATCATTTGTATAACACATGGTACCACTATACAAAAGGTTATTCTAGTGGTTAATATAGGAAGCAAGTGCGTAGTAAGATCCACTATATTCTGAAATGGAGAGAATTTCTTTAACATGTCAAGAATTGTCTTTGCTACTCCTTCTGGGTCAATCCCAAGGATCCCACTATGTTCAATATCTTCGATAATGTGATGGAAAACTTTCATTTCCAGGGTGATATTGGAATCATGCCATGCTCCCAAAAAGTGGGCTCTAATTTTATCCCATGTAATATTGGTCTGGGAGGAGTCATAGAAGCTGGGGGGTGACACAAATAGATATATCTGTAATCACATCATAGAGATAACCTATCTCATCTCCTATATAGAATATAGACTGTTCTAATAAATCAATTTTTGTCTGGGTGTCCTGATTGATTTTTTCCTGTACTTGAAGTGCTTCAGGTAAATTTTTTGCTAGTTCTTCAGCATACTGGGCGGTATGAATTATGGATTGTAAAGACACAGCCGAAAGTGTAGCAGTGGTAACTAAAGTTACTAAAGATATGATTCCTAATAATAGCAGCCCTATAAAATTCTTTTTTAGTTTTAAAGCCTCACAGATCAAACTTAAGCTATGCTGTCCTGCAGATATGCATGAGATAAGTTAGTGGGAAAAACAGCAAGAAACAGTTGTTCTACTATTATTATATACTGTTGACGTCTAGTAATACATTGTGTGAAATTTCAATTTTTACAAGTAACATTCCAATATAAATCCTGACCCTTAAAAGTTATGTTCAGACATCTGAGTTAAAAATGGTTTTAAACATACAAAGAAACAATATAATAATCAACACAGGTAAAATACATAAAATATAGACATTGAGTTAAAAGGAGGTAACTTTAATTAACAATGTAGATAATATTGTATTGGAAATATTCATGGATCAATTCCAGAGAAATGGCTATTCTGGATGTTTTCTGATATAATTTGTAATATTTGAATCATGCCAAGCGCCAAGAGATTGGGCATATATTTTTGTCCCAAAAAACATTAGAATCAGAGCTAAATATATGTATATATGGATATATATATATATATAATATCACACTGAAGTAACAGTTGAATTTTTGATGCTTTTAACTCATCACCTAAATACAATACTAATTCTTCTAATACAATGATCTTATACAAAAGATCCTTATCTATATCGTGTTATGTCTTAAAGACTACAGGAACATTTTTTGATAATTTATTAACATAATGTGCTGTTTGGATTTCTCTTTGTAGAGAAATTGCAGACACAGTGGCTGAAATTATCAATAATAGTAGGGCAGTGAGTCTAATAACAAGAAGTCTGACAACCCTTCCCCTGCCATTTTAAGAAATCAGAAATCATATACAGTGCATATTCCCCTGACTATAGATACCAAACATAAGTTAAATTAGTTAGAAAAAGCAAATGAAAGTTGTTCAATAATTGCTACAATAAATTATGTCTTATCTATAGATTCTTGGTTTTTTTTAAGCCAAGCTAACATTCTTTGCCAATTCATTCACAAATTGAGCAGTTTGTATTTCACTTAGTGAAGAAATAGAAGAGGAGGCAGAGCTAAGATGGTGGAAAGGAAGCGGTAGCTTTTCCAAGATCCTCCAAGAATTCTGTCACTAAAAGCTAAAAAGTTAATTTGAATGGATTTGAGAGTGACAGAACCCATTGGCAGACAGAGCGTGGCAGATTCATAGCCCAGGAAAGTGCCTACTCAGGTTTGGGCAGGGAGAATGCAGAGCACACAAGAGCTGCACCAGTGCAGATCTGAGAGCAGAGTACTGGAGACTTAGAAGAAGCCTCAGCCAGCCAGCAGACTCACTCACTCCAACAGAGATTTGCAGCCATCTCACCACAGGACAGAAGATAGAGCTGGGTAAGAGAAAATGCAGGGCCCGCAGCAGGGTCAGCAGCTTCTCCTGGGGCTACCATCCCACAGCTTGTTTAAAATGTTTAAAAATTATATACCCAAACTTCCAGAAGTCAAAATAGAGGAATAAAACTTAATTGCTCTGATTCCTCCTCCCTGACCCAGAAAAGTCCAGAGTTAAATGCCCCACCCAGAGTAAAATCTTGAATTAGTGGAAACAGTCTCAGGCTTGAGTGTCACTGAGGAGAGGGGTAGGGAGACAGTACAGAGTCTAAGCCCAGGAGGGTGGAGCCAGCAAACACTAACAACAAGAGCCCTGGTGTGCTTTAGCACCACCTGGCCAATCAGCAAACTGCAGCCCTGCCCTGCTGATGGCCTCCTGATACTGAGCCTGCCTGAGCTGTAGCCCAGAGACACAGACGTGGAAACCTGAAGGGGCCAGACCACCCTGCCCCCATAGGTGACTCTGTGAGCCTCAGGGTAACTCAGGGGAAACAGTGAGAGTCCTGGCCTTGGCTTCAATCTATATACTCAGTCACTACAGCTCACAAAGTGAACAACCAAACACTTGCCTCCCAGCCTGAGAAGCTCAATACTTTTGCACCCCAGAAGCATATACCACTTTTAAAAATTCAGGACATAGGCAATCACAATGGGCAAGAAGGAAGCTGTGAAGGCTAGAACCATCAAATCTTTTTATACATAGTGAGCAAGAGCAACCAAATTCAGAAGGCAACACAGGCTCTATACTCACACTGGAGACCACAGAAGGAAATTGATCTCAAGCCCAAAAAGCATTCTTGGAGGACCTCAAGAGGGATATTAAAAATGAAACTAGAGAGGTAGGAGATAAATTTAAATCTACAGTGACCAAACTGGAAAAAAATCTCACTGAAGAAAACAAATCTTTAAAAAGTAAAATTGGAGAATTAGGATGGGAGGTCCAAAATCTAACTGGAGAAAATACCTCCCTAAAAATGAAAATTGAACATATGGAAAAGGAGCTTCAAAAACTAATTGAAGAAAATAATTCACTAAAAATTAGAATCAGTCAAATTGAAGCTAAGGAGTCTATGATGCAGCAAGAGTCAGTCAAACAAAACATAAAGATTGAAAAATTAGAAGAAAGTGCAAAATATCTCACTGGAAAAACAACGACCTGGAAAACAGATCCAGGAGGGATAACCTAAGAATTATCAGTTTACCCGAAAGCCATGATGAAAAAAGCAGCCTGGACAGCATCCTCCAAGAGACTGTCAAAACTGAGGTCCTAGAATCAGAAGGTAAAATGCTTATTGTAAGAATTCACCGATCTCCTGAAAGAGATCCCAAATTGAAAACTCCAAGAAATATAGTAGCCAAAATTCCCAAGCTACAAGGTCAAGGAGAAATACTGAATGCAGCCAAAAAGAAACAATTCAAATATGGTGGAACTAAATCTTGTAAAATAAAAGTAAATAAACAATTCAATTTTAAGAAAAAGAAATAGAAGATACGGTTGCTGATATTAAGAGGAAGGCTATGGCAATTAGTCCCATGATTAAAAGTCCAGAAATCACCTTTTTCTAGCTAGAGAATCAGATATTAGTTGAAGTGCAAGTTCCCCTGAAGTCTGAAACCAAAAGAGGGTGGTTCTACAAACAGTACAATGACAGCATAACAATTAATACATTGTGTAACGGTGTAAGTTAAACAAGTAATGTTCCATTGGAGGGTAGTATTATCTTGTGAAAAGGTAAGATCCTAAGCTGCTTCTTCTTGGGTTGGTTTTGTGCAAGGGATGTCCCAATCCTCTTTCTCCAAATTCTCAGTTTCTGTATCTGGGAGGTGAGTCATGGAACATGCTCAGACATTCCATACTGGCATCCTCACTGGTTGTTCAGTAGCATCTGAAAAAACATAAGCACAACCTCCCCACACACACACATAGTTAAGGGGCAGATCCTTAAAAACTGCCCTCAATGGGTTATCTCTATTACTGCTCCACTAATCACTGGGTTTTTTTTTTTATTTTAGTTTACATCATTCATTTCCACAAGATGTTGAGTTACAGATTTTCTCCCCATCTTTCCCCTACCCACCGCCTCAAAACAGCCCTCCCAGTGTATCACCCCTCCCCGAATCTATTCTCTCCTATGTCTTCCCCCCTCACCCCTCTGACTTTTTGGTAGGGCAGGATGGATCTCCCAACCACAGTGCCTGTGTATCTCAAGTTCCAGTTGGATGTAGTTAATAATAATAATAATATTAAAATAATAATAATTGTATATATATATATATATACATACGTATATATTTTTAACATTTGATTATAGAACTTTAGATTCTAGATTCTTTCTCTTCCTCCCTCATCACCCACCCCCACTGGAAGGACAAGCAATAAAATACAGGCTGAACATGTGAAATTATGCAGAACCTTTCCATAGTGAACACACTATGAGAGTCTGATTACATGTCCCTTCTTCTATCCTGGCCCCCCAACCACTCTCCACCCTGTCTCTGTCCCTGTCCCTCTACAGAAGTGTGAATTTTCATCAGCCCTCCCCCCCACCCTGCCCTCCCCTCCATCATCCCACCTCTCATCCCCCTTCCCCTGCTCTTCTATGTGGCAAGATGCCCAGTTTAGAGTTTATGTCATTCCTTCCCTAAGCCAAATTCCATGAGAGTAAGGTTGACTCTTTCCCTTTTGCCTTCCTGTTCTCCCCCTCTATTGTAACA
>CM053591.1:40700893-40717411 GCA_028646515.1 Pseudochirops corinnae | reverse complement strand
TTAATAGTTGCCCCATGAGTGGAAGTTTGATTATTCTATTGTGAACTGATTGAATGATTAAGTATTGAGTTGCCCCATGAGTGGAAGTTTGATTATTCTTTTGTTTCTTGTTCTAAATATTGTGGCCACTGTAGTGAAAACTGTGTGGCCGTTTTCTGTGATAAGATGTAATGTGGTGAATATTATATTGTGATATACTGTGAATGTTTGTCTTTGATTTGTAATGGAATAAACAGAGTGTTCCCTATATTGTGTAATCCGAACTCTAAAAGCTGTTCACAGTAGCATTCTTTTGGGAATCTGCTGGTGCAAGGCATTACACCCTCCCCCCCTTCCCTTCTCTCTCTCTCTCACACTGAGTTATCCCACTCCCAATGGTAGAGCTTCTTTGCTCTGTATTGTCTTGTATCCTATGTATACTTTTTCTGATTTTTGTTTTGCTATTGTCTTAGATGAATGCATTACTTTGCTATCTGCTCTGCATGTGTTCATTGTGAAACAGATGTTTTAGTGGGAAGGAAGTCAAACATTGGATACAAAACTTGGGCTCTTCCTTTACCAGTTAGAAAACAGCCATCAGAAGTTTAGCTTGAACCTAGAAATCATATCCCCTAGACCAACAATATTTAAGGATGAAGATGGGTATAATGCTAGTCTGATGCCTTCTCTCTCTCAGGTGAGCAGAGGGGCCAAACTGCTGGCCCTGACCTCCTGCTTCCCCTTCTGGCAGGGACATTACACAGGGACAGCCAATGAAAATGCCTAGAGATGGGGAAGTCTTATTCAAGAAAGGAGGCCAGTGTCACTGAATTAGAAAGTATTTGGGAAAGTGTATGCAATGCATAAGAAGAATAAAAGATGGGGGTTAGTGGTGGTGATGAGGAGGGCAGGCTATGAAGGGTTTTGAATGACAAACAGAGGATGTTATATTTGTTCCTGGAGGTGAGAGGGAGCCACTGGAGTTTACTGAGTATGGAAGGGTGATATGATCAAATCTGTGTGTTAGGGAGATCACTTTGACAGGTGAGTGTAGCATGAAATGGAGTGGGGAGAGACTTGTGGCAGGCAGGCTAACCAGCAGGCTATTGTAGTAGTCCAGGTGTGAGGTGATGAGGGCCAGTGGCAGTGGATAGTGGCAATGTCAGAGGAGAGAATGGAGTGTTTCAAAGATAAAACTGATTGGCCTTAGGAACAGATGGGAGGTGAGAAATAGGGTGAGGAGTTGTAACAGTAATGGTAATTTGAAGATCTTCCCTGACCCTTAATAGGCCTAAGGAAATCTAAAGACCTTCCCTGGCCCTTAATAAACTGAATCTAATCACATAGAGCCTGTGGTGGGAGGAGAAATAAGTCTGAGAAACACATAGGCAAGCAGATAGCTAGGATTGTGAGTGTTTGTGGGAAAGCCCAAGCAGGGAGAAGGCTTTGGGATAGTGTTTCCCTCTGTGGCGTTAATGTATATTAAGTTCTTTGTTGCTATGATAGATTTGGTTTTCTGGTGTTGGCATTTGGCTTTCTGGTGTCTGAATAAATGTTTTGCCTCTCTCTTCTATAGGGAGAGTCTGTTATATTTTGCAATTCAGAACTATACCAGCATATTCATAGTCACTGTCAGTGCTGTGAATATTGCCTTGGCGATACAGGAGTATAGGATGACATCTAGGTCATGAGACTGGAAGGATGGTGTGCCCTCAGCAATAACAGGGAAATTTGGAAGGGGCAAGAATTTCAGGGGAAAGATGAGTTCAGTTTTTGACATGTTTAGGTTAGGCTATTTATTGGAATCCAGTGCTAGATGTCTAATAGGCAGTTGGATATGCAAGACTGGTGTCAGCAGAGAGGTTAGGGTAGGATAAATAGATCTAAGAATCATCAGCATGAACAAATGGTATCCTGACAGCCATCCTTTACTGAGGCAGAAAGAATACTGGTTTTAGAGTTGGAAGGTCTTCGTTTATGTTCATTTTGAGAAAGTTATCTTTACTTCTCTGAGCCTTAGTTTCCTCATCTGTAAATAGCCTTACTTCACAGGGTTATAGTGAGGGTCAACCGTGATGGCTTATTTTTGCCAGTCCCATCTACAACCTTATCCTAATTTTATTCTCTTCTAGTCTTTGCTTCTATAGTCAATCAGTTACCAAGTCCTTCAAATTCCTCCTTCATAATATCTCTTGTGTCTCTCTGCTTATTATAGGATACCATTTCTAAATTAATCTTACATAATTCAGGTTGTTATTGAGTGGTATCAGTCGTGTCTGACTCTTCAGGACCCCTTTTTGCAGTTTGGCAAAGACATTGGAGTGGTTTGCCATTTCTTTCTCCAGCTCATTTTACAGCTGAAGAACTGAAGCAAGGTAAGCAGGGTTAAGTGACTTGCCTAGGGTCACATAGCTAGTGTCTGAGGCTGCTGCAATTTGAACTCAAGTCTTCCTGACTCCTGGCCTAGCACTTTATCCATTGTACCACCTAGATGCTCTACATACACATACATCTAATTATGTCACTGTATTAGAATATTGAGTCACTGTTTGGTTTAAAATTTAAACTCTGGGGCTACCATTCAAAGTCCTCTACTATTTAGGGCCAATCTATTTTTTATACACATTTCATAAAACTGAATTCCACGTATACTACATTCCAGCCAAATTCTGTAAATTTCCTATCCCCTGAATATACCCTATACTTTCCAGTCTCTTTACCTTTGTCCGTGTAGTATCCTGAGGCTGGGACATCTTTTTCATCCCTCTTCTCTAGTTGAATTCCTACTCATACCTTAAAACCCAACTCAAATGTGGCCTTTTCCACTTTGCCTTGCACCAGTCAGTTCAGCAGGGTGGCATAGCAACATAAAGGGTTCAAAGGGACTCACACTGAATATTCCCAAGTAGTCTATAGTTCCTAGGAGAAGTGTCATTTAATATCAAGGTTCTGGGTGAATAGTTGAGTTGTTTTCTGAAAAAGCCCATTGTCAATAGTTGTTAGTACAGTTGTACTTTGTTGTATATACTCTATTAGTATATACTAGTTGGCTAGTACACTCTGTAACTCATCTAGGGAGGGCATATCTTGGATATTTGTAGGGAAAACCTATAACAGCTACCTCAGTGATATCTCTCCAATGATATTGTCTCCATTTCTCCATTCAGATGACTTCCATTGTCCAGACCCTCCTCACCTCTTGTCTCTATCAAGAGCTCTCTGATTGGTTCTTCTGTATCCAGTCTTTCCTTGCTCCAATCCATTTTCCATACAGCTTTCAAATGCATATTCTTAAGATGTAGGTCTGATCATAACACTCCCTGCTCAGAACATTTCTGTAACCTGCTTGTGTTTCCAGGATAAAATGCAAACTCCTTTGCTAGATCTCCATCTATGTCAAGCTCACTCATTGGGGGTGTCCCTAAAGTCTTGCCTTGAACTCTCTTCACTTATTCCTGTAAATGATTTCTCGTCATGATTGCATCAGCTCCCATGGTTTTAATTCTCACCTCTATTTTTTTTAATAGTATAGGTCTGACCATGTCGCCTCCTATTTAATAAATGCCAGTGGCTTCCTATTACATATAAAATAGAAAATACTTCCTTTGTCATTTAATGCCCTTCATAATCTGTCTCCTTCTTATCCTTCCAAACTTCTTTCACTCTACTCCTCTCTATGACCCAGCTACACTGGATTCACCATCTGAAGAATACATAATTTGATGATGTTCCACCCTGAGTGGTACGGTGATAGAAAGCTGGCTCCAGAGTCATGAAGACTTGAGTTCAAATCCAGCCTCATCTTCCTAGCTGTGTGACCCTAGGCTTATGTAACCTCTGAACGCATCAGGGTCCTCAACTGTAAGAGGAGGATAATAATATTAACAACTTCCCAGGGTTATTGAGAGGATGAGATAACATTCAAACGTTGAGTAACAATGAGTCAAATACTCATTGCAGTATCTCTCACATGTTGTTGCTGTTGTTCACTTGTGTCCTACTCTCTGTGACCCCATTTTGGGTTTTTCTTTTGGTAACCATACTGGAGTGGTTTGCCATTTCCTTCTCCAGCTCATTTTCACAGATGAGGAAACTGAAGCAAACTGCATTAAATGATTTGTCCAGTCACACAGCTAGTAAATGTCTGAGGTGAGATTTGAATTCAGGTCTTCCTGACTCCAGGCTTGGTGCTCTACCTGGCATATGGCACTTAATAAATGCTTGTTCCGTTCCTCATCTCCTTATTCTCTCCTTTGCTATTCTGGTTGGCATCGTGACTAGAATATTCTCCATAAATCTTTAACAACTGATTTCTCTGGGGGAAAAATGTGCACAGGACACACTTTTAAATTTAATCTATGTTATTAACATTTTTCCATTACTCTCCTAAGTTGAGGTAATCAACAACCACTTCTCTAACAAAGATTAAAACACAAAAGCAGTTCAGCAAAACTAATCAACCTATTGATCAGCATATGCAACATTCTGCAAGCATTCCTCTACTTCTTTAATTAAAAAAGAGTGGGGATGGTGTTTGCCATTTGTCATTTCTTCGCTGGGACTGAGCTTATTATGTCACTGGCAGTGAATGAGGCAATGACAAATAAAGATTTAAATAAACAGTTTCTATCTTTTCCATCTAAATTTTTTCTTTAGTTTGCAATGTCTCTCATTTAATCGATAAGTATTGCTTCACTCAGAATTTGACAATTTTCTTTCTTGATCTGTATATGAATGATTCAAAATCTTTATCTCCCTAACCCTTCTCTTGAGTTCTCATCTGATATCTCCCCTCCCCCATTTCTCTACTTATTAAATGCTCTTATCTGTTTCATTATCACCTCAAACCTAATGTAACTAAAACCAAATTCATATTCCTTGCCCCTCCCCCCACTGCCATCAGATATCTCTCATTTTCCCAATCCCACAATTGATATAATCTTTCTTCTAGTCACCTAGGCTTGTAATTTCCAAATCATCTTCTTAAACTAATTATCCTAATATCCTCCCTTAACCCCTCCAATTAAAAACCTCCATTGTCTTCCTCGCCAAACCAAATCTACCTTGGCCAGAAGCCCTATAATTTCATTGATACTTAAGTGCATATAGCACTGGTGGTCCTGCTGACCCTAGGTACAAGAAGAGGTTCAGTCAGTGATGAGAAGAGGCAGCAGAAGAAAAAAAACCTTGTTGTTATTGTTGGTGGTGATGGTGATGGTCTTTCATTCTCAATGAGAACCAATGACATAACAATAGTGATGTCTTGACTTGCTTGTAAATTAGATTTAATTTAAATTAGATTTAATTTAAGAGGCAGATCTATGCATAGTCTTCAGCCTTACTCTGTCTTCCAAGATCATCAAAGTTCAGTGACAGAACAAAGGTCAAGAAGAATGGTGATGGCCCAAAATGCAGCGGGTGACCTTGTCCTAAAGACCATGTATATTTGCATAGAAAACCAGGATAAAGTCTAAATGTGAAATTCAAAGTTGTCCAGTCTGGCCCCAACCTACTATTCCAAACTACTAGTCAGGGGCTTCTAGGTGGCACAGTGAATAGAGCACCAGCTCTGGAGTCAGGAGGACCTGAGTTCAAATCTGGCCTCAGACACTTAACATTTGCTAGCCATGTGACCTTGGGAAAGTCACTTAACCCCAATTGCCCTGCCTTACCCCTCCAAAAAGCAAAAACAAAACAAAAAAACTACTACTCAGTTGTTTGAATTAGCTTTGCTTTCTCACTATCTTCTGAATATACAACTTGTATGTCCTTACTTTTTTCACATTTACCCTAGTCTCATTTTGAATTTGCTCAAGGAACTCCTTCCTTCCCTCTCTCTGCCTATCTAAATTCTGCCCATCTTTTAGGGTTCAGTTAAACTCTCACCTCCATGAAGCCTACGCATGGACTCATAGGATGGAGTTTAAATATTTGAGAGGTGAAGATAATAGGATCCCTAAGTTCTAGGGCTAATCTAACTTCATTGAGTATCTTCCAGATTGAGGTGGCATATGATGTGTATGTGTGTTTCCTTGATCTTCTGTATCTTTTGACTTGGCACAGCAATCCCAAGGGTTCTATTATAGATATGAGAATAAGTGGGGTTTGATGGATAGAGAGCTTTTTATGTTTGATTTTTTCTAGAGTCACCACATGGTCAAGTTTAAAGCTTCACCTCTGACAAATACTCTTCGGATGACTCTAAATAAGTTACCTCATCTCTCATATCCCCAGGCAACTCTGTAATACCATAAGCTACAGAATTGAAGTGCTAGAGGGCATTTATTTCCTCACTGGGAGTATTCCCTATGACAATGAAGTCATATATAGCACTTTCCAGTTTCTTCACAATGACCCTGTTAGGTAGGCAGGGCAGGTATTGTTATCTCTCTTATACAGATGAGGAAACTACAGTTCAGAGAATTGAATTTCCTTGTCCAGGGCTTCAGAGTGAGTACGAAATAGAGGCACCACTTAAATCCAGGTTTCCTATGGCAAATCTCTTGCTTTTCCATCTATGTCACTGACTTTTCCCTGAATTGTTAAACATTATTACCAGAACTTGTAGGGTTGAAGTAATATCTGAAGAATGAGGCAATATGTCTGTTGTTGCCAACATCACTTAGCAATTGGTTCAACATGGAGTGTGAAAATGGTTTACTTGTTGCTGGGCTCATTTTGGACCTATCAACAGAATCCCTGCACTCTGTGGCATATACCCAGTGTCCCCAATTTTCTCCAGGTTTACATGTACAGCTGGTTTTTTTGGAGCAGAATTCTCTCTTTATACATCACGCTCTCATCTTGCTGAGAGTTCTCCTAATTTCTCTTTGTAAGTCTAATGAGGCTGCAAGCAATTCCTTGGCTCATGGTCTAGGCTGCTTTTTACTTTTTAGATGGAAACTTGTTCATTAACCAAATGTTCTGATATTTTTATATCCCTGAATAATATGAGTCTATCTTAATAACATAGGTATAAAATATAATTAATAAGATATAATGTGTTGGTTCAAATATAGGTCATACTTTTTCTTCAAACAAGCCTTGTATAAAAGCTCAGGACAGTTTCTATTAATGTTTTCCTCCAAGTGTTTACATATCTGTCTCTCTCTCATTTTCTTTCCAAATGATCTCATCCTAGTTGCTTATATTTAATGACAAACTATTTTGTATTGGGCTACTTCATTGTGGAAACTTCCTCTCCCAGTGCTCATTGGCACCTGAGTTGCAATTTATAGATTTAGAGCATTAGGAACTATTGAGAATCTAAGGGCAGCAAGGTGGCACAGTGGATAGAGTGTCAGGCCTGGAGTCAGGAAGACTCATCTTTCTGATTTAAAATCTGGCTTCAGACACTTGCTAACTATGACCCTGGACAAGTCATTAACCCTGTTTGCCTCAATTTCCTAACTTGTAAAATGAGCTGGAGAAGAAAATGACCAAGCATTTCAGTATCTTTGCCAAAAAAACCAAACAAACCCCAAAAAGGGTCACAGAGTTGGACATGACTGAAACGACTGAATAACAACATTAAGATTCTAAATGACTTGCCCTGGGTCACATAATCTGCACATATCAGGGGCTGTACTTGAATTCAGGTCTTTCTGATTCCAAATTTGTTCTTGTATCCATTACATCCCTTTGCTTCTCATGTGTATCTGCCTACTACTCCACTCTGTCTTGTACACTCTACTTTTGTATGTATGTTTATAACACATATAAGTTTCACTCATATTTTTTGCAATGTATACTTGAGAAAAAGACATGATCTATATTTGGATCAATATAATACACTATATACGTTATGCATCTTATTTATACTAATATTCTCATTATATTCAGGGCTATGGACATTCATGTGTAGATATATATCTATACATACAAACATACATATACACATCACGCCTGCTGATTTCATTCATGTAGAAAATTTCTTCTCCAAAATAACAATAATAGTTAGCATTTATATAGCACTTTAAGGCTTATAATATATTTTACAAATATTATTTCATTTTATTCTTAGAATTATCCTGAGAAGTTTTTCTCCATTTTTTCTCCATTTTACAGTTGGAGAACTGAAGCAGGCAATGGTCAACTGACTTACCTAGGGTAACGTAACTGATGTCTAAGATATCTTCATACCACAATAAGCCAACAAAATAAGGCTTAAGTAGAAATTAGACATTTGTGCAATATTGTATATATTATATAAAATTCCATACATATTCATGAGTATATACATATACACATATGTATTTCTCCATAGGTATAAGCATATATATCTATACACACACACACACACACACACACACACACACACATACACACACACACACACATATATGCTTATTTCATTAGGACACAATGGTTTCAGACCCTTGTTTCTGTTCTGGATTATGGTAATAGCCCCCAAATCTATCTCTATATGCCAAGATCTCCTCTTCCCTCTCTTATTCAATATCTCCAGCACTTTGTTGATAAATTAACCTTCCTAGAGTATGGCTCTGATTGTGTAATTCTTGCAGTGCTCAAACCACTTCTAGTGGTACTCCTATATTCAAAAATCTCTAATGCTTCTCTACTCTCTTTTGACTGGCAATTTTGTCTCACTTTACATACACTCTCTTTCGGTTGTCATCTACTCTGCTCTTGAGGCTTCGATTATTCATCTTTTCTACACATATAACTTCCAAATCTATAGAAGCATCTCTAACAACATCCTTCCACCTTCATTCAAATTCTGTGTTTAATTGTACAATGGACATATCCACCTGGTTTTCCTACTGGCATCTAAAAATCAACCTGTTGGTAATGACAAGATTTTTGAATTTAGAGTTGAAAGACATGGTTTTGAATCATGATTCTATAATTTAGTGCTTATGTAGCATAACCATAATTGTGCTGTGTAAGTAACTAAACCTCTCTGAGCCTTCTTTTCTGCACCTATAAAATGAGGCTATAATCATCTATCTGATCATAACCATCTTCCAAGCCTTCTCCCACCCTTACCAGTTAAAATCACTCCCTCCCTTCAAGATCTAACTTGACCAATATGTTTATTAAGACGAAATATTTATTGGGCGAGAAAAAGTGGGGCGGCTAGGTGGCGCAGTGAATAGAGCACCAGCCTTGGAGTCAGGAGGGCCTGAGTTCAAATCTTGACTCAGACACTTAACACTTGCTAGCCATGTGACCTTGGGAAAGTCGCTTAACCCCAATTGCCCTGACTTCTCCCCTCCAAAAAAAGAAAAGAAAAGAAAAAGAAATGATTCCTATACTCAAGGGGCTTATAGTTGATTGTCACGTTATGACAGTATAAGTCCACAGTTGCTGAAGTGACCCATCAATGCATTTCTCAATCTTTAATAAGGATCCCTATTTCTGGAATGTCTTCAGTAGACATAAATCCCAATGAATATCATAACTATAAGGGAATATGGAAGCTATGAATTCCAATCCTCTCTTTTTACAGATGCAACTGAGGCTCAGAGACATTGTCTTGTCCAATATCACTTGGGCAATAAATGTCAGAGTCAGAACTCAAACCTGGGTCCTTTGACTCTCAATCCAGTCCTCTCTCTACCATACTATTTAGCCATTATTCTAGGGAAAAAAACAACAAAAAAAAACCCCCTCCCAACTTTTAAGCTTTTCCCACCTAGTGAAGGAAGATAGCTATTTATCTTCATTGGGAGAACATGTCCACAAAAGTCTTTTCACTGAATCAATGATTGTTTTGTGCTGACTCATCCATGTGGTCCTCACCAGCAATCCTTGTGAATACACTAGACAGTTTTTGTGTATGTTTGTAGAACAGAATAACTAACAGGGATTGCAGTGAATCTTTGGGGTTAGAACAAAAAGAATTAAGTTAATTGGCCTAGACAGGGCCTAAACTAATGACCCATGTCTCAACGTTCTACTGTAAGCATCCTTGTGAACTGATCCAAGCCATCCTATAACACAATCAAAACAAATATAGTATGACAAAAAAAATAACTAATTCATTAATGTTTGTCTTCTGGCCTCTAGAAGATTGCTTATATTTTCAACTCTACTATTCTGTTTCTTAAAAGGCAGAAATTTTGCCAATTCCATAGAAAGTCTCATTACTGAGAAGGTGATGTAGAGAATAGAGCACCAGGCCTGGAGTCAGGAAGACCTGAGTTCAAATCTAGCCTCAGATACTTACTAGCTATGTGACCCTGGGCAAGTCAACTCACCATTTACAGATGTTTTTCTCATCTGTAAAATGAGCTGGAGAAGGAAATTGCAAGCCACTCCAATATCTTTGCCAAGAAAACCCTAGATGGAGTAATAAAGAGTTGGATGTGAATGAAATGCCTGAACAACAACAACATATCAATGTCTAGCCTAAACTCTTTGAAAAAACCCCAAACTTCATTTCATTCTGTTACTCTTAGTTATGCCTTCTTAGTATATACTATGAACATAGGATTTTATAACTATAGGTTTAGGACTGGAGGGGATACTATCTAGTCCAATCCCCACATTTTACAGATGATGAAACCAAAGTTTAAGTTAATTGACTTATCCAAGTCGTACAGTTAGTAACTGGCTGATCTGGGGTGTTTGTTTCCTTTTGGAAAAAACCAACTTTTAACAATCTTACTGAAGCATTTTTATTATGTTGGAGATATATATATATATGTATATATGTATATGTATATGTATATGTACATATGTATGTATGTTATGTAAATGTCATGGATAAAATGCTAATGGGCAGCTAGGTGGTACAGTGGATAGATTGCTGGGCCTGGATTAAGGAAGACCTGAGTTCAAGTCTGGACTCAGATACTAAGTCACATAAACTCTGTTTGCCTCAGTTTTCTCACCTGCAAAATAGTTGTTGTTGTTATTGTTGTTGAGTCATATCCAAGTCTTCATGACCCCATTTGGAGTTTTCTTGGCAGAGATACTGGAGTGGCTTGCAATTTTCTTCTACAGCTCATTTTACAGATGAGGAAACCATGGCAAACAGGGTTAAGTGACTTGCCCAGGTCACACAACTAGTAAGTGTCTGAGGCCAGATTTGAGCTCAGGAAGATGAGTCATTGATTCTTCCCTCTCTTTCACTCCCCTAACCATCACCCCATATCCAATCAGTTGTCACCTTATCACTTCTACCCCCACAATATCTCTGAGAGGCATTAGTCCCCTTCTCTCTATTCACATGGTTACCACCATAGTTCAGGCCCCCATCCAAATTGGTCTGTCTTCCTTAATCATTCTACAATTCACCCTCCACACCCTCCAGAGGTGCTAAAACGACATTCCTAAAGTACAAGTCTGACCAGGTCACTTTCCTACTCAAAAACCTCCACTGATTCCCTATTGATTCTAGGATAAAATATAAACTCCTCTCTTTGGTATTAAAAGTTCTTAAAACTTCTGTTTTCCAGGCTTATTATACACTATTTCCCTTTAGTCACTTTTAATTCTAGTCACTTTATGTTCCTTTAATACTACATTTCATCTCCATCTCTGAGTTTGCATTGTTATCCCCTATTACTAGAATATATTCCCTCCTTCACCTCCTCTTAGAATTGTTGGCTTCTTTAAGACTGAGCTAAAATGCTGCCTTCTGAAGAAACTCTTCTGGTCTCACCAGCTGCCAGTTCCTTCTTCTCTAAAGCTAGGCTACCATTCATCTGCTCTGCATGCTGCTGTCCTTTGTTCTTGAAGACGATCATGACATCAGAGAAGTGATTCCATGATGTGCAAATGAATTGATTTAAGTGAGGGAGGGCTGTGCAAAGTTACCAGCCTCACTTTCTCCTCTGGAGTCATCTGGGTCCAGTGGTGAGATACAGATCAAGACAACTGGAGATGGCGCAGGATGCAGTGGGAGATGTTGGTCTTTTTAAGCTGAGGTCTTTAACAGGTTTCAGTTTGACTGAGGCAAAGCCTATTCAGCTATTAAGGTTAAACAAGAAGTGAAGCAGAGAATGGCTTCTTCACCTAGTAAAAAAAAAAAAATCAGTCTGGGAAGGGAAGATTCGCAGGATTTCTGGTCAAAACAGAGACAATTGCTATTTGTATTTACTCTGAGTCAATGAGGGCCCAAACAATGACCAAGTTGGCCTGGGACCCATAGTTGGCCAATCAACGAGAACCAGAGCTATTTGGGTTAAGGCTGGCCCATAAGAAAAAGTAGTTTCTGAGATCAAAATTTACATTCCCTTTGGGCAGGGCAGCACAGGCAGGTGTGGACAGAAGGAAGGGGAAATAAAGAAGGAGGGAAGGAAGAGAGGAAGGAAGGAGGGAAGAAAGGAGGGAGGGAGCGAGCTGTGTTGCCAGCTGGCCTGCTGCAGGGGGGTCCCCAGCAGGGCAACTCCTTTTCTACCCACTGAGGTTGTTGTTTGTCTCTTATTCCCAAAGAGGACCATGACATCATGGAGGTGATGACATGACATGGAGGTGAATTAGATTTAAGTGAGGCAGGGCTGTGCAAAGTCACCAGCCTCACTTTCTCCTCCAAAGCCATCTGGGTCCAGCCCAACAATCTGCATGTATCTTGTAGATTGATGGGAGCGGCATTAAATAAGTAGCTGTTTGAATTTATGTTATTTCTTTCTTTAGAATGTAAGGTACTTGGAGTAGCTGCATGGTACAGTGAATAGAGCACTGCCCCAAGAGTCAGAAGCACCTGAGTTTAAATCCGGCCTCAGACACTTGACGCTTACTAGTTGTGTGGCCTTGAGCAAGTCACTTAACCCCAATTGCCTTGCCCTACCCCCTCCAAAAAAAAGAGAACGCAAGCTACTTAAGAGTAGGGACTATTGATGATTTTCTTTGTACAGGTTTTATCGTGCTTTACTTTATTGTGTTTCTAGTTTCTTACGAATTGAAAGTTTGTGGCAACTCTGCGTCCAGCAAGTCTATTGGCACCATTTTCCCAACAGCATGTGTTCACATCATATCTCTGGGTCACATTTTGGTAATTCTTGCACTATTTCAATTTTTTCACTTTTATTATATCTCTTATGGTGATCTGTGATCAGGGATCTTTGATGTTACTATTGTAGTTGTTTTGGGGGTGCCAAAAACCACACTTGTACAAGACAGCGAACTTAATTGATAAATGTGTGTGTTCTGATTGCTCTTGCCACTGGAATTTCCTGGTCTCTCTCTCTTCCCTCAGGCCTTCTTATTCCCTGAGATATAGTCACATTGAAGAATATTACATAAACTTAGTTGATAAAGCAGCACGAGGGTTAGAGGATTCACTCTAATTTTGAAAGAAGTTCTACTGTGGGTAAAATGCTCTCAAACAGCACCCCTTACCATGGAGAACTCTTTTGTGAAAGGAAAAGTTAATTGATGCAGCAAATTTCATTGTTGTCTTATTTTAAGAAATTGCCACAGTATGCCCCTGTCCTCTCATCCCCCTCCCCCACCCTCAGCAACCATCACCCTTATCCATCTGTGGCTATCAATGTCAAGGTAAGACTCTCCACCAGCAAAAATATTACGACTTGGGGCAGCTAGATGATGCAGTGAATAGAGCACTGGCCCTGGAGTCAGGAAGAACTGAGATCAAATCTGGCCTCAGACACTTGACACTAGCTGTGTGACCTTGGGTAAGTCACTTAACCCCAATTGCCTTGCCTTTCCCTCCTCCAAAAAAAAAAAGATTATGACTTGCTGAAGGCTCAGATGAAGTTAGTGTCTTTTAGCAATGAAGTATTTTTTAGTTAAGGTATATGTACATTTTTCTTAGACATAATTCTATTGCTCATTTAATAGACTACAGTAAAATGTAACATAATTTTCATATGCACTGGAAAATAAATTTGTGTGACTCACCTTATGGTGATAAATTGCTTTATTGTGGTGGTCTGGAACTGAAGCCCCAGTATCTCTGAGGTATGCCTGTATACCCAGGGTTTAACAAAGTGCCCCACAATAGTAAGCACTCACAAACTGCTTGCTGATTAGCTGACTGGCTGACTAGTGGCTGTGTGAGTCCGGGCAAGTCACTTACAGCCTTGGGACCTCTGTTTCCTCTTTTATAAAGTAAAGATATTAGTAACTGTAGTAGTTATGTTGCCAGGCTGTTGTTGAGGCTTACATAATAATATTTTAATAATAACATACTTGAAGTGCTATAGAAATATGTTTTTTCAAAATTAGTATTTTTATAAATACAAAATCCCATACTTAAGATTTTAGAGAGGGAAATATCATTCACATGAAATGCCTTTTCTGGAATTCTTGTTCGTATCACATAGGCAACAGGCCTCTAACAGCTAGCTAGCACGGTGGATAGAGCACTGGACATGGAGTCAAGAAGACGAGTTAAATTCCCACTTTTCAGACCCCTAAGCAAGTCACTTAGCCTCTGTCTGCCTCAATTTCTTCATCTGTAAAGTGGGGATGATAATAGCACCTAGCTCACAGGGTTGTTGTGAGGATCAAGTGAGATAATCTTTGCCGTTCAGTCATTCAGTCGTGTCTGACTCTTCTTGACCCAGTGAACCACAGCATACCAGGCCCTTCTGTTCCCCTTCATCTGTTAAAGTCTGTCTAAGCTCCTATTTGTTGCTTACAGTCCATGGTGTTTTCCTAACAAAAATGCTGGAATGGTTTGCTGTTTCTCTTTCCAGTAGTCTTAGCCCCAGGGCAGCCCTGACCAACAATGGCTGGAGCAGACTTCACAAGAGTAAATCACCAGCAGCTGTAGCTGTTTCCAGACTTCTCAATCCACAAATGCCAAAGAAAAAGTAAGAGGTCAGTGTGGAACTTTGTTGGAACAGGGGGAACACGGTCCAGCTGCTACCCCCAGAGCAAGAAGTGGAGGAGGAGAGGTGGCTGCAACCACTGCCATCTGGCTGCTTCCTGGAGTTCCTGGCCTGAAGATTGTAGCAAGACCAAGCGACCATTCAGAGGGTAATTGCTCTTACTTTAACCTGCTTGGAGCCGGATCACAGTCTTGTGTAGTGCTCCTGGGGTGTGTGACCAGTGAGTCACAGCTTGTGGGGTCTGTAGAGAGGGTCCCCATCTAATAGCTCCAGCAGCTGCAAAAACCCCAGCAATTTAGGACATAACTCTCTTCATTCTGGAAGCAGAGTTCTACTTGAGCAAAGAGCTCAAGTAATTGGCTGCCAATATAAGCAAGCAACAGAAGCAAAACAGACCATAGAATCCTTTTTTGGGGACAAAAAGGATCAAGGCATGGAGTGGGAGGAAGACAGTGAAGTCAGAACTCTTGCATCAAAAGCTTCTAAGAAAAATATGAACTGATTACAGGCCATGGAGGAGCTCAAGAAGGATTTTTTAAATCAAGTAAGTGAAGCAGAGGAGAAATTAGGAAGAGAAATGAGAATGATGCAAGAAAATCATGAAAAGTGAGTCAACAGCCTGCTAAAGGAGACCCAAAAATACACTGAAGAAAATAACACCCTAAAAAATAGACTAACTCAAATGGCAAAAGAGGCCCAAAAAGCCAATGAAGAGAAGAATGCCTTAAAAAGCCAAATTGGCCAGATAGAAAAGGAATTTCAAAACTCACTGAAGAGACTAACTCCTTCAAAATCAGATTGGAGCAACTGGAAGCTAATGACTTTATGAGAAATCAAGATACTATAAAACAGATCCAAACAAATGAAAAAATAGAAGGCAATGTGTAATATCTCATTGAAAAACCACTAACCTGAAAATAGATCCAGTAGAGATAATTTTAAAATTATTGGTCTACCTGAAAGACATGATCAAAAGAGTCTAGACACCATCTTTCAAGAATTTATCAAGCAAAATTGCCCTGATATTCTAGAACTAGAGGACAAAATAGGAATGGAAAGAATTCACCAATTGCCTCTTGAAAAAGATCCCAAAAAGAAAACTCCTAGGAAAATTATAGCCAAATTTCAGAATTCCCAGGTCAAGGAGAAAATACTGCAAGCAGTCAGGAAGAAACAATTTGAGTATTGTGGAAACACAATCAGGATAACACAAGACCTAGAAGCTTCTACATTAAGGGAATGAAGGGCTAGGAATATGATATTTCAGAGATCAAAGGAGCTAGGACTAAAACCAAGACTCACCAACCCAGCAAAACTGAGTACAAAAGCTACAGGGAAAAATATGGTCATTCAATAAAATAGAGGACTTTCAAGCATTCTTGATGAAAAAACCATAGCTGAACAGAAAATTCGACTTTCAAATACAAGAAGCAAGAGAAGCATGAGAAGGTAAACAGGGAAAAGAAATCATAAGGAACTTATTAAAGTTGAACTATTTATATTCCTTCATGGACAAATGATAATTGTAACTCATAAAACTTTTCTCAGTATGAGGATAGCTGAAGGGAATATCTATCTATCTATCTATCTATCTATCTATCTATCTATCTATCTATGTATATACACACACACATATACATATATATGTATGTATAGGAGGATGTATGTGTATATAAATATATATGTGTGTGAGCATTTGTATGTTCATGTATACATAGACAGAAAGCATAGGATGAGTTGAATATGAAGGCATAATATCTAAAAAACAAAA
>CM053591.1:40680115-40700393 GCA_028646515.1 Pseudochirops corinnae | reverse complement strand
GTAGAAGCTGCCAGATCCTGTATTATCCTGATTGTGTTTCCACAATATTCAAATTGTTTGTTCTTGGCTGCTTGTAATATTTTCTCCTTGGTCTGGGAACTCTGGAACCGGGCTATAATATTCCTAGGAGTTTTCTTTTTGGGATCTTTTTCAAGAGGGATCAGTGAATTCTTTCAGTTTCTATTTTGCCCTCTGCTTCTAAAATATCAGGGAAATTTTCCTTGAGAATTACTTGAAGGATGATTTCTAGGTTCTTTTTTTGATCATGGCTTTTAGGTAGTCCAGTAATTTTTAAATTGTCTCTCCTGGATCTATTTTCTAGGTCAAGGGTTTTTCCAATGAGATATCTCACATTGCCTTCCATTTTTTCATTTGTTTGGATCTGTTTAATAGTATCTTGATTTCTCGTAAAGTCATTTGCTTCCATTTGCTCCAATCTAATTCTGAAGAAATTATTCTCTTCAGTGAGCTTTTGGGATTCTTTTTCCAACTGGAAAATTCTGCTTTTTAAGGCATTCTTCTCCTCATTGGCTTTTTTGGCCTCTTTTACCATTTGAATTAGTCTATTTTTTAAGATGTTATTTTCTTCAGTCGGGTTGTTGACTCTCTTTTCATGATTTTTTTGCATCATTCTCATTTCTCTTCTCAATTTTTCCTCCACTTCTCTTACTTGATTTTCAAAATCCTTCTTGAACTCCTCCATGGCCTGTAACCAGTTTCTATTTTTCTTGGAAGCTTTTGGTGCAGGAGTGCTGATTATATTGTCTTCCACCCATTCCATGCGTTGATCCTTTTTGTCCCCCAAAAAGGAATCTAAAATCAGATGGCTATGCTTGCTTTGCCTCCTTTGCTTGCCCATGTTGCCAGTCAATTACTTGACTTTTGAGCTCTTTGCCACAGTAGAACTCTATTTCCAGAGGGGAGAGCTTTGTCCCAAATTGCTAGGGTTTTCAAGCTGCCAGAACTATTAAGAGGGTGCTGTCTCTACAGTCCCCACCAACTTTGGCTCACTGGTCACACACCTCAGGACCACCACCCAAGACCATAATCCAGATCCAGGTGGCTTAAGGCAAGAGCACTTAGTCTCTGAATGGTTGCTTAGCCCTGCTACAATCTGCAGCCTGGGAGCTTTGAAGTAGCCACATGGAGGTGGCTGCAGGGTCACTGTATCTCTGCTGCTTCTCATTCTGGGGGTAGAGGCTGGATCCCACTCCGTCTCCCCGAGATTTAGCTGAGTTCCACTGACCTTTTACTTTTTCTTTGGCATTTATGGGTTGATAATTCTGGAAACTGCCATAGTGTCTTGGTGATCCACTTTCCCAAATCCTCCAGCCCCAGCTGGTCTGGGCTGCCCTGGGGCTAAAACCATGGGTTCATGTGGAGCTGGGCTTGGCTCCCAGTGCCCTCAGATGAACCATTCCTGTCCACCTACTGGGCTGCCTTCAGTGGGAGATTTGCTTGACTCTGTCACTTTGTGGTTTCTGTAGCTCTAAAATTTGCTTAGAGTCATATTTTATAGGTATTTGAGGTGGTTATGGGGGAGCTCAGGAAGTTTTCCTGCTTCTATGCTGCCATCTTGGCTCTGTCTCCCCCTTAGTGGTGAACATTCAGATAGAATTGCACAAGATCAAGAGGAAGTATGAGTGGTGATTTATATTTTTGGAGGGAACCCTTGAATTGGTAAGATCACAGATCCATCTAAGTACTACTTGAGTATTGAGGAAAAATAATAGACTGAACTTATAGATTCATTAGTGTTGGTGAGGAAACTTTTTCTACCAATGCTTTCTGTAACTGTCCTGAAAATTATGGCTTTTGAGAGTTCATAATGAATGTTAATAATATTAAAGAAGTAATAAATATCATTATTATTTGCAAAAGTTAAAATCAATTCCAGGTATTGAGAGGCATTGAGGAAAAGGTATATGTGTGTCTAAAACAAAATATTTATTTTTAAAATGGGCTGGAAAGAATTATGAGTTTCATCTTATTTTAGGCATAGAGTTGAAGTCATGTGAACCAAACTCATGTTTTCTATTTATCTTTGAGAGAGATGTTGAGGCAAGGCTGAGAAATGACTCATATGACTAGATACACTGACTTTTGTAGGATCCCCCTAAGATTTTGTTCAAGAACTGGTCTTTCGTTCTTGTTGTTGTTGTTCATTTTTCTCAGTTTCATCTGACTCTTTGTGACCTCATTTGGATTATTATTATTATTTTTTTTTTGCAAAGATACTGGAATGTTTTGCCATTTTCTTCTCCAGCTCATTTTACAGATGAGGGAATTTCACCACCTACTATTATGATAACCAAACACAAATCGTGACCACAAATTACAAGTTAAGGAGATGGAAATTAGGATATTGGAAATGACTTTCTTTTTATGACATTTAAAAAGTTTGAGAGGCATAATTTCTAGGTAATTTAATAATTTTATTAATAATGCCAGCTTTTTAAGAAAAGGTGGTCTGTGGTACTCTCAAATGTCAAAGAGAGTCATGGAAGCAGGCTCATGCCTTATATGCCCTTTGAAGAGCATGTGTCTGATGTTGGCAATCAACTCTAATTGGTTAATGGTTAATGAGAGAATGAACATTACAGTGAGGGGCTGAATCTATTCTAAAGAACTTTAATTATATCATTTACTCCTAACTTACCCCCAGCCTTGGGCAATCTATTCAAAGCATTTATTCCCCACCCAAGTCTGAGCAGAAGGGAGTTTCACCTTAGATAAGAATTCTGATCTAGTTGGATGAAGTAGCAATACCCAGAATGAGGAGAATGTCAATCCTATCTTTCATCAGCCTTGTCCTTGAGAGATTTGACAAGGAAATAGGACAGGGGAAATTTTTTTTAATAATTGGCAATTCATATGAGAGAAAAATAATTTCTCTCAATTCATAGAATTATTGAGCTATGAAATGAGGAAAAACACTTCCAAGAGAAAGTACCAAAATGTCAAATAATTGGGTATTGGAAGGAATAACTTGCAGCATTTCTGAGTGCAGTCCATCTCCAGAAGCACTGATAGACAGACTATCCAAGAAGAAATGAATGAAAATAATCCAGACCTTTTAAAAATATATATATATATTTTTTTTGTTTTCTTGCCACCTTTATTTATAAACATGCCTTTCCTTCTTCCCTATATAGTAAGCCATCTCCTGTGATAAAAAAAAGAAGGAAGGGGGAAAAGCAGTTCAGCAAAGCTAACCAACACATCAGTGGTTCTGAGTCTATTGTTCCATACCTACTCTTTCCCATGTCTGCAAAAAAGGAAGGAAGGTGCATTTCCACCTTGGGCTTAGCTTGCATACTTTTCTTTCTAATACATTTTGATTAAGAGACAGTAGAGGTGGAAAAAGGAGGAAAAGAATATACTAATAATTCAGAAAGAATGCTGAAAGTAATTCTCTTCTCCCATCAAACTTTTGCTGACATTTTTATTATTCTTATTTAAAAATAGTCATTTCTAACTTCCAGGTCACATAGTGAGCAAGATGGGAGATAAAACATTTTTTCCCAATCTCCAATAAAATTTAAATAAATCCAAAAGAAGAATTATGCACCAAAAGATGAGCAATTAAGCTGTATCTATAGGATAAAAAAAGAGGTCGCTCAAGAAGGTAACAGCCTAATGAATTAAGAGTAAAGAACACCAAACTTTAAAAGTAACTCAGTTACTTCTGCCCCACCAGCCTCTGTGTTCCTACAGGACTTACAAACTGACCCACAGGCTTATGCTTTAGGATGTTCCCAGGGGTTTCTCTGTTGTTGGCAGTCTCTGCCATCCCACCCACTCCTACCCTTCCCTTTTTCTGAACAAGCTGTGGATAATAATTTTACCCAGCCTCTTGGGGGAACAATAATGAGAGAGAGAGAAAGAAAGAGAGAGAGACTATATATTACTTAGTTTAGGGAACCCCAAGGTTGCAGAGGATGTGACTGGATTAAATGTTTTTTGACTAACTGACCCATCTTCTCCTTCCCCATCTAGAGAAATCTGCAGATGCTGACTTGGTCTGCCAAAGAATTAAAGAAGGGAGAAACTAGGGCAAGAGTCCAGCATGTGTTGTATTATTAGGTTTGAAGGAAAGGGATAGGAATCTAGTTCAAGCTTGTTCTATCCTCACACAAGGTAGGTGGCACAGGGATTGAAGCCAGTGAAAAGTAGATTTCTCAATATGGAAAGAAGTTAAGAAATCATTAAGGTTCAGTTTCAATGGTAAACCCATCATCAAAAGGGGAGGAGTCAGAGTATGAAGGGAAAAAAAAATTAAATTACCAAAGATTTTAAGAGGAAGAAAATTCGCTGAAAAACCTAGATCACAGAAAGAGAAACCAGCATCTTGACAAAATGTAAGAAGTAAATGAAGGGCAGAATTTATCACATGACAGAATTTATGACACTAAGACATAACAAGTAAAAAGAAAAAACTTGAACATTATAATGCAAGAAATTATAAAAGAAAGATGCCCAAAACTTCAGAATACAAAATTTGTTCTTATAAATTTGAATCATTTATATATATATATATATATAATTTATTTAGTTACCTGTCCTAATTTTAGCTGTAATGGTTTTGTCTGTAAAATCTTTTAACTTGTGTATAATCAATCTGCTTCTTCTCTTTTGCCGGTACTCTCTTTCCTTTGCTCAGGATTTATTCACAGATTCTTACCTCTTCTTTCTTTCCTTTAAAATCCACCTTCCCGATCCACCCTCCAAGGTTTGAGTTTCATTTGATTTTGGCTAATCCCCACTTGAATCCACAGCTCCTTCTATTCCCCGATATCCCCTTTCCCTTTCCCTCCTTTTTGCCTGTTGAGTGAAAAATTTTTCTTCACCCAACTGTGTGAGTATATTCTTCCTTCCTTTGACCATGTCAGATGAAAGCGAGGTTCATGTGTTGCCTACACCCTCTACCTTTTCCTACTAGTCTTCTATTACCTGATTATATAATTTCCTTCATCCTTCCTCTCCCTCCCCCAGTGTATTCCATTTCGTTTCTTCTTACAAGGTCACCTAAACATAACAAAATTCCTAAGATCTCATCTCATTATACTCCATGATGATATTGGGGTTCTAATGAAACATATGTTATAATCTTCTCATATCCTTCTTTAATCATTTATTTTTGCTTTCTCATATTTACCTTTTTAAAGTTTCTCTTGACTCTTCTGTATTTAAAATTCAGAAATTTTTGTAAGAGAACTTAATGATAATATGACTATTTTTCCCTCTAGGATCATACTCAGCTTTTCTGGATAAGTTGTTCTTGGTCATAAACTCATATTGCCTTTGGAATATTCTATTTCAAGCTCTCTGCCTCTTTATTTTTATTCACTTTCATTTTTATTGATGGGTTTGATTTTTACATCTCATACATTTATAGATTACTTCCACCTCATGAGAAGACTCTTGTAACAAAATAAAACAGTTAAGTAAAACTAGTAAGACATCTGAGAGTTCATGGAATAGTTCACATGTGTATAATTCCCTACAGTTAAAAAAAAAAACAGAAAAAAACCCCAGACATCTATTTTCTCTCCCTCCTGAACCCTCCAATTAAAAAAGGAAAAGGAAAATAAAAGCTCTTTTAAAGGGAAAAAAAAAAACTCTTTTAAAAATTATTTTATTTATTTTGTTAAATATTTCCCAATTGCATGTAAAATTTTTTTTAACAGTTTTGAAAAATTTTGATTCACAAATTCTCTCCCTCCTTCTTGTCCCTGCTCCGCACCCCTCCTACCCCATAATGTAAGCAATTTGATATTGACAACACATAAAAAGTCAGACAAAGCATATATCTATATTTACCATATTACCAAAAAAAAGTGAACAATAAAAATGAAGAAAAGGAAAAAAGTATGCTTCAATCTGCATTCAGAATTCATCAGTTCTCTCTCTGGCAGTGGATAGCATTTTCTGTCATGGATCCTTTGGAATTGTTGTTAATCACAATTGTTAAATCCAAACTCTATTGCTGATACCATGTACAATGCTTTCCTGGTTCTGCTCACTGAACTTAGCATCTGTTCATGTTAAGTCATTCCAGGTTTTTCTGAAATCTGCCTGCTCAAAATTTCTTATAGAAAAATAGTATTTCATCACAATCATATACTACAACTTGATCAGTCATTCCCCAACTGATGGGCAGCCTCTCAATTTTTAAGTTATTTGCCACCACAAAAAGCTGCCACAAATGTTTTTGCCAGAATAGGTCCTTTTCCTTTTCCTTTGTTCTGTTTGGGATACAGACCTAGTAGTGGTATTGCTAGGTCAAAGGGTATGCATAGTTTTATAACCCCTCAGTTGTAGTTTCAAATTGTTCTCCAGAATGGTTGGAATAATGCACAAATCCACCAACGGTGCATTAGTGTTCTAATTTTTCTATATTGCTTCTAGTCATTTTCCTTTTCTGTCATGTTAAACAATCTGAGAGGTATGAGGTACTACCTCAGATCAGTAGTGACTCAGAGCATTTTTTCATGTAACTATTGATAGCTTTGCAGGGAAGCTAGGTGGCACAGTATAGAGTACAGTACCTGAAGTCAAGAAGACTCATCTTCCTGAATTCAAATCTGGCTTCAGATACTTACTAAAACTGTGTGATCCTGGGCAAGCCACTTAACCCTATTTACCTCAGTTTCCTTATCTGCAAAATGAGATGGAGAAAGAAATGGCAAACTAATATCTTTACCAAGAAAACCCAAATGAGATCACAAAGAGTTGGAAAAAACTGAACAACAATAACAAAATTGATAGCTTTGATTCCTTCTTCTTCTGAAGAAGAATATGCCCATTCATATCCTTTGGCCACTTATCAATTGGGGAATGACTTGAATTCTTATAAATTTTACTCATTCACCTATGTATTTGAGAAATAAGGCCTTTATAAGAGAAATTTGCTGAAAATTTCCCCCTCCAATTTCCTTTCCTTCTAAACTTGGCTGCACTGGTTTTGCTTATGCAAACCCTTTATAATTTGATGTAATCAAAAATTATCCATTTTATATCTTATAATGCTATCTCTTGTTGCCTTATCCATAGATCTGACAGGTAAAGAATTTTCCATGCTACCCTAATTTGCTTTTGCTCGACCTAATTTGCAAAGTGGGACAAATAACAGTGTTACAACACCAGACTGTTGTGAGGAATGGCAAACTCTTAGTAAACTTTAGAGGGCTTTATAAAAGTAAGTTATCATCATCTTCATCATCATCATCATCATCATCATCTCCCATAGCATCTAGCATTGTGCTATGGAACCATTAAATAGGGAGTTTATTATTGTGAGACAGTGAAAAATGATTTGTCTCATCTGACCCCACCACCAAGGATGCATTTGTTCCAAATCTCAACTGACCTTGAGACCATGCGTTGCCCCCACTCCCTGGCTACTTTTTTGCCATGACACAGTAAGTGCTATTTCCTGGGTTTCTACCCCTCATTTTTTATTCCTTATAGTATCCCTTTGTCCTGATCTACAGGTGACTGGCTAGTATTTAGCTCTTTCTCTAAAACTGTATGATTTTGAGCCCTGAATTAATTTGAGCATTTGGATTGAAATGAGCAACCAAGGGTGTGTCTGAGCCACTAATCTCTCCATGAAGCTGGAGGTGAAAATGGAGGGGAGCCTAGCAAAGTTCTTTCCCTTTGGGCATCTGCTGTGCCACTCTCACATCTGCCACTCCTATAGGATCAGTGTTACTTCTCCGAAACAATACTCTCTTTTCTCCTTGCATTTATTATTGATTATTTCATTTGAATTGACTGTCTTGAAAAAGATACGGTTCTTACTGCAGTGCTCTATTATTCCAGTACTGTCTTTAAGTCCTCAGTCTAGCTTCCTGCATTTATGATCAAAACCATTTTTACCAATGTGACACTGAAACTCTTGGTTTCTGGATTTCTAGGATAGATAAATCCATCTGAGAGAGAAACAGACTTTTAATGTTCATAAAATATTTCATTCTATAAGCACAGCATATTAAATGTGTTTAGCTTTTTTAAAAGGAAGTGTCAAAATTGTCAATCAATAAATATTTACTTTTTAAAAATATTATTTATTTTAATATTCTTTTAAAAACATTTTAAGTTCCAAATTTCCCCTCCCTATCCATTGAGAAGGCAAGCAATATATCAATAATATGTGTGAAATCATGCAAAACATATTTTCATATTAGCCATGATACAAAAAATCAAGACAAATAAAGTGAGAAAATATGCTTCAATTTGTACTTAGAGTTCAACTGCTCTCTCTCTGGAGGTGAATAGCACTTTTTATCACGAAGTTTTTGGGATTGTCATCCAGTAAACATGTAGTAAGTGACTACTATGTTCCAGGAAGTGTGCTAAATATTGAGGATACAAAGAAAGACAAAAGACAGCCCTTGCCCTCAAGTAGCTTACAGTCTAATAAGAAAGAAAACATGTAGACAACAATGTACCAACCAAATATATACATTATTAATTGGAAATAAACAAGAGAGGGAAGGCACTAGTAATTAAGGTAGATCATTAGAGTCTTCCTGTAAAAGACGGGATTTTAGCTGTCATTTCAAGAAAGCCAGGGAAGCCTGAAGGTGGAGATAAGGTGGAGGAGCATTTCTTTCCATTTTTGAGGGGGTCTAGATCTTATTTATTTAGATTTTATTGTTGTCATAAATTCCTTCCATGAGTATAGATTGATAACTTGATTATAACGTAAAGTCATAGGTAGTTGCATTTCAAAAACCAAGAGGTTAAGTTATTTGCTAATCCCTTAACCAATAATATGTTTTAGAGACAGGATTTGAACCTATGTCTTTCTGGCTCCGTGATCCCATGCTCCCTTTCCTCCCATAGTTACAATAAGAAGAATAGGGATTTATTTTGGTACCTGAAACATAAGACTAGGTTCTTCCCTTGTAGATACTCACTTAAAGGCTATTGTGAATGACTGGAAGTCAGAAAGCTAACAAATTATATTTCCCGGGAGCAAAAGCTGTTTGATAAACGTAAATTAAACTGAGATTAAAAATAAATAAATAATGCTGCCTAAAGGTTAACTATCCCATAGTTATTGTAGAAATCTTTATTCAGATCTTAATTGTTTTCTCAGTTAATTTTCTTGTTCGTGACTTATCTAAGAGAAATAATTCCAGTCAGCTATACTAACAAAGATTCATTTTCTCACTATTTAAATAACATGATTAGGCTAAAATTAAAGATGAGCTTTTTTTTTTTTAAACTATGCAGAGACTTGACATAGCCAGGTGATTCCCAGATAAAAATCTGTCATGGGATGGAGGGAGAAGAATTTTCTCTTTAAATACAGATTGGATTAGAAAAATGCCCCTGTGTACTTTTAAAGACACAGTAACCCATGTGCTAATGAATGTCTGTTGCTGTTCAGTCATTTTTTCAGTCATTTCCAACTCTTTGTGACCCCAGTTAGGGTTTTCTTGGCAAAGACACTGGAGTGATTTGCCATTTCCCTCTCCAGCTCTTTATTTTTATTTTTATTTTTACAAATGAGGAACTGAGGCAAACAGAATTAAGTGACTTGCCCAATTATTAAGTCTAAGAGCTATTAAGTGTCCGTGGCCAGATTTGAACTCACGAAGAGTCTTCCTGACTCCAGGCCTAGCACTCGATCCACTGTGCTACCTAGCTGCTCTGTAATGAATGCATAAGTTTCTACTAGATTATTCACCCTACTATTGATGTAGTCTCTCTACTTATTAGTTAAATGGCATGTTTCTTAGGGTAGGCCATAAACCTTTCTAATTTTTACGTGTAAAAATTTTTAACCGGGGGTCTGTGAACGTGTGTGTGTGTGTGTGTGTGAGTGTGTGTGTGTGTGTGTGTGTGTGTATGTGTGTGTGTGTAAATGCATTCTCTCTTAGGCTCTAAGCAAGTCCACCCTTCTTGTAGAACTGGAGCACTGCAGTATTATGCAAATAGTCTTTGAGCTTACTGTAACATTTCTTAACATTTTGTAACTATTTCAATACAATTTTTCTTTGTAATCCCATGTATTTTTATTTGGTGCATTTAAAAGCAGAAAGGGTCCATAAGCTTCACTAGACTGCTAAAGGGGTTCATGCTACAAAAAGGTTAAGCATCCCCTTTAATAAAGCTTGCTTGATTATGGTTATCAGGTGAAGATGTATGTTTTGACTATATTACTACACAATTACAATTACCAAATAGCTGTTTATTAGTAACATCTCTGTCTCTTCAATATGTTCCCTGACCATGGAGTTCTTGTCTTGGACTGTTTCATTACAAATATACTATAATATCCCCAAAAGACCCCTGGAGACCATCTAGTTTGAATCCATTTTTCAGATGAGGAAAATGAAGCCCAGAAAAGTGATATGACTTCTTCAAGGTCACACAATGAATAAATGTTGAGACTAGAATCCTTCTGTCCTGAACTCGAGCCTAGCAGGGCAAGTATGATGTCTCTTTTCACCTACCCTGTTATCAAATCCATAAGCTGTCCCTCTTACTTCAAGACACAATCTTAAAAGACCCAAAATATATTCCTACCTGTCATTATATAAAAGATGCATAAAAATCATTCATTTTGGGGGGCAGCTGGGTGGCACAGTGAATAGAATACTGGCCCTGGAGTTAGGAGGATCTGAGTTCAAATCCAACCTCAGACACTTAACATGCACACAAACAAAAAAACTAGCCGTGTTACCTTGGGCAAGTCACTTAACTCCAATTACTTCCCCGCTCCCCAAAAATAAAGCCAAAAAGAAAATTAATGTTCATTTTCCTTATATTGGCAATCCAGCTTTTCTAAAACTGCATGAGATGCAGGAAATATGGGCCTTTGTAATAATACTTTTGCTGTGTCTTGAGCTCCATAAGCACATGTTGGGCTAATTCCACAGGGTCAAAGAAGGTCCCCTCCTAATATTACTGAGAAGACTTCCTCACATGTAACTAGAAGCACAGCAGTAACAGGGTCTCAAACCACTACATCTAGCCACTTAAGCACCCTAGGCTGTCTTTCCTCTGAATGACTCTTCACCAACTTCAACCACAAAATGAACCACAAGCTCATTTTGACCCCATACCCATCACTTAACAGAGTCTGCCATATAGTAAGTGCTTAAAAAATAAAGGCTTTTTTGTTTTTTCCCTCCATATCTATTCAACAAACTGCCAATTCCTGGTTTCCTTTATGCTTAACTTTTAAAGCCTGTTGCAACCTGGCTATGACCTATCTTTCTAGCTCATTAGACATTATACCCTGCATCCTGCAATCCAACCACATTGGTCCTTCTAGTCCTCACACACAACACTTTGTCTCTGGGCTTTGGGCCTTTTCATTTACTGTCCCCATGACTGAGAAATCACACATCCTTGCCTTCAGGGAGCTTAGATCTTAATGGGGAGGAAACAATATGTATGCTCAAAATATTTTGTTATTCGACGCTTAGTTATTGAGTTGTATAATCGAACCGAGTGCCTTCTGAAGAGTCCTACATTATATTATGTATAGGATCACAAAAAATTAGGATACCAGGTCCTTACTCTCTAGAGACTACAAAAAAACTAAATTTCAAGAAAAGTTTTCTTGTATATTTAAAGGGAAATCAACCTATCTCATGTTAAATAAATGCCCCTCTTACCACATAAGGAATAACCTTGATAGTTTCCACCCACATGAAAACTATAAGAATAATATTTAAGCAGAAAAAATACTGGAGAGCAATCTTGGTTCATACTAAAAGCCAACTGATTTTAGTAAATTGGAGAGAATCACGTGGGAAAAATGTCAGGCAAAGGCCAGATGAGGCTCATAGGACCACTGTAGCAATGCAATGGCTGTACTCTGGGGAACATTGGTATTTTTCTCTTTTTTCTCTGCATTCTACTCATGTTTGAATGCTGGTACTTTGAGAGAGGTAGTGACAAACACTTGTCTCCTGCCTTTGTGGGTTTGTTACTCAGCAACACAGATACCAATCACATCAAAAGTGTTTCCTGAGTGAGGAAAACTGTGTCTCAGATTCGTTACAAGAAGAGATATACCTTACCAAATGAGCCCACTCCCATTGCCCAGTAACCTGCTTCCTTGGGGCATGGTATTTGAGTAGGTTCAGAAGGGGGCTATTAAGATAAGAAGGGACTCTAAATCGTGTTTTATGAAGAACAGATTATTATCATAAGACTGGTAAAGCTACCATTACTATTACTAGTTGACATTTGGATAGTGTTTTAGAGTATATAAAGCTTTTTATATACATGATCTCATTTGATCCTCATAACGTTCTTGTGAAATCAGCCAGGCACATATTATCCTTGTGTTACAGATGAGGAAGCAGAAGCTCAGAGAGGTTTTAAGTGGTCCAAGATTTAGTATGGATGTCATAAATGCTTTCAGAGTAGTTGAAGGACTGTTATTAGAAAAAAAGATTAGCTTTGTGTTATTCAACAAGGTAGAACTAAACCTAATGGACTGAATTTACAGGAAGCATGATTTAAATATAAGGAAGAAATGCACAATAATCAGAGTTACCCCAAACAGGGTGAACCACCTCACAAAGTAGTTAGCTGCCATATGGGAAGAGAATGGGGCTATTTTTGCATTTCTCTAGAAGGCAGAAATAGAACTAATCAGCAGAAGTTGCAGAGATGGAGTAACCCAAGGAAGAACTTTCCAAAAACAGAACAACCCATAAATGGAAGGGCCATCTCACACTCTTTGTCCCTGCAAATGTTTAAGTAATATGTTAATGTGCACCCGTCAAGAATGTTGTAGAAAAGATTATTGTCCTGGGTGGGAGATTAGACTAGATGAATTCTAAGGTCCCTTTCAACTACGAGATTCTATTTTGAATAATTTCAGAAGGAAACAGAGATTTCCATCTCTCCCTTTTTTGTGGCTATAGGAAGAAAATGATAGGTAATTTATACTGGAATTTTTCATAGATCCTTCTTAGAGTGGACTTCCTACAGTGCTAGAAAGGCCCACTACCAGTTATTTCAAATGTAACATCTCTACTTTGGAGTAGCTAGGTGATGCAGTGGATAGAGTACTGGGCCTGGAGTCAGGAAGACTTGAATTCAAATCTGGCTACTCATTAGCTATGTGACCCCTGGCAAGTCATTTAACCCTGTTTGCCTCAGTTTCCTCATCTATAAAATGAGATGGAGAAGGAAATGGCAGACCACTCCAATATCTTTGCCAAGAAATCCCCAAATGGGGTCACAAAGCGTTGGACATGACTGAAAATGACTAAACACCACCACCACCACCAAAACCATCCCCACTAAGATGCTCCCCCAACTTGCATTCTGGCTTGCAGCCTGGATTTCCAGAGACAGCTTCTATCCAGGGTTCTATGGATAATACTATGGGTGTGTATACCTAGTGCTATAGTCCCTGAGGCCTAGTGGTATGCTTTATATCAACTATTAGCCAGTAGGCACAATTAACCCTTAGCAAACATTTGCTAAATTTATCTAGTAAAACCTTTAGGTACCAAATGCACTTTCCCTTAAACACGAGGTACACTTTCAAGCAGCATTCATAGGAAAAGTAGCCTCGGGCTCAGAGTCATATGACATTTTGTGCTGTAGGATCCCCCTAAAGATGCAACAACTACTTTTGCCCAAAAGGGCTCCTTATCTCAATCAGAATTCTCACCTAACTCACATGGTCCTAAACCTGTCTCCAGCCAGTAAATTGACCTTCACTTTCCATTTCAGGGTAAATGGTTTGTCCCTGCTAGTAAAGAGTTTTAAAATCACACCACAGACTACTAGAGTTAGACATCCCACTTTCAGTCAGTTAATAAATAAATATATATTAAGTGCCAACTCTGTGCCAGGCACTGTGCCAGTTCTGGGAATACAAAGAAAGGGCAATGATAGTCTGCTCCTGAGGGAACACACAATCTAATATCTGTGAACAATCAGTGCCACTGTAGAAAGGAGAGGGCGTCCAGTTCTCAGAAGCACCTCTAGGAAGATCTAATTGATAAAGACGTATTACTTTTGTTCATAGTTCTAGCTGACCCTTTCTGACCCTTCCTTTCTTGGCACAGATTTGCCAGAACCTCCAAGTCTCTGACCCCTCAGAGGACTTCACACACCTTGGAGAATTAACATAGGTCATCATCATTTGGTAGGTATCCATTACTCTGTTTTTTCAGACAGAAAGGGCTTGGAAGCCTTTGGGGTGAAATTGTTGGCAAGTATCTGTGCTCTGTGATAGTACAGATAAAGTGAAACTGTTGCTGTATAAATATGGTGAATGCGTATTTGGAATCCCTTAGCTGACTTAATGGTTATTGTGAATTTTTGGATAAAGGTAAGGGAGAATCCTTATCCAACCCCCTGTTAAGGTAACAGATCCTCAGCAGAGGGTAATTAGGGCCAAAATTTGGCAATAACCCCATAATAGGGCTCTGAGGAAAGATAATATCCTGGCTGGTGGGTCCTGAAACGGATATATAGGGCAACTCTTGCTATAAACCCTGGAAAAGGGACAGGCTATATTTAAGAGATAAATGACTTCTTGGCTATCTTATTATAGATGACTTTGGCTTCTGATAAAGAATCAGTGACTAGCTTGGAGGCATTTTCCTGGGCTACAATTCTAATATTCCTTTTCCTTCACTGCTTACTGTTGTCTGCTCATATGAGGATGCCCATTGTGAACTGCAGTATGTGATCTGGTATCATCCTCCACGTGGAGCAGATTGTCACGACTGAGGACCCAGTAGCTTCAGAGTGGGGAGGAGGAGGATTTTTGGTCTTCATTTTCTTCCATATTTGGTCATTTCTTTAGGCGGCTGCAAATTTTGTTGTTTTTTTTTTTTTGTTATATTTTTGATTTTGATGGGTTACCTCCCCTTTTACCTCCAAGATGCTCTTGTGCTAGTCTTCTCACAACACCAAGATTAGGATTGTTTAGTAATAGCACCAACATGGTGGAAATTTAATTTAAATGGTGGAAAGTTCTCTTTAAGACCTTTCTTATCTTGCCACCAAGGGAAAAGCTATGACAGGATCAATATCTACTAGAATTCTGTAGTTTTACCCTTCCCCCAACACCATACAAGTTGGGTTATTTTTTTAGCTTAAAAGAGGAGGAAGTCATCCCTAAGACTTAATTGGCCAAGAGGCCTAAGGCTCAAGCTGTTTTGCTGTTTGTATGGCTTTCTAGTGGCCTCAGGGGGTAATAATATGATTTCCTAGTCAACTGAGGGTACAAAATGGCTGGCCAGCTGTCCGGGCCCTTCAGACTTGGTAGATATATCAAGACCATGCTCTGCTAACCTGACATATTTCTGAATAGAGGTAAGGATGCTCATGTCTATCTCAGCTAACTTCTGTATCCTTGTTGTGTTTCCTTTCCATGCTATGGCTAAGCAAGCTTCTTTTTGTTAACCATAAAATAATTTAATTCCAACATTGAATCCATCCCTGCCTCATATAAGTCCTGTCTGCCCTGTGCTACCCACCTGGGCAAGCTGGGTAGAAAAAGTGACTTGTTCATTCACGTTACTTGTTCAAGCTGGGAGTCATCAGCTACAGTCTTTTTGGTGGGACAGAACCACCAGGCTTTATTGTTACTTGTCCTTCATTCTTGAAGAGGACCAATGACATTATGAGGATGATGTCTTGACCAGGCTTTACTATCTACCTTGCGCATGCTGAGGTACTAGCACCCGATCTGCTGATGAAGTCTAAGAGAACCTTTGCCATTGTAATGGGAATTGAAATTACCATTTGCCATGGTAATGGGAATTTGAAGATCTTCCCTGTCCCTTGTATTTGCAATCAAACAGGTACTTAGCACTTCATTCCAAGTTTATGATTGTGTTAAATATTAAGACCCAGAACTTGTGAATCCCACAGTGGGATGGACTTGCTGATGTAGCAGGAAGAGGCAGGAACAGGGAGGAGCTAATACTCCATATAAAGAAAAGCCCAAGATAGCCAGAACTTCTGGGAGCAAGCAGCATGGAGGCTGAGGAGCTAAGAATTGAGAAGAGAACTGAGAACTGAACTGAAAACTGGGAAGAACTGAGAAGAGGATTGAAAAGAACTGAGAAATGAGAAGAGAGAAGATTTTGAGACCAGAACTTGTGGCGGCAGAACTTCTTCTGAGAGCTGCCAAGAATTTCTGAGGGCCAGCCAGAGCTACTGAGGACTTCTGAGAGCCACCCAGAACTGCCAGGAATGAGAACTAAGAAATGAGAAGAAAGGAGAACTAGGAGGAAGTATGACTGTGGTACTGGTACTTTGTCTGTCTGTTTTGATGTTACTTTGTCTTGAACTTTGTTGTTGGGTCAATGTTGATTTCTCAGGCAGAAAGCGAATTGATGAGGATGCCGGTAACATGTATGCATGTTATTGTAGCTTTGTTAAGCTTTGTCTTCCCAGGAACAGAAACTGTGAAGGACTTGAAGTGGACCAGACACTGTGAGCTTCAATATGGAACAGGAACTTCACAGGAAGCTGTACAAAGAACTGAGAACTGTCTGCCTTTGAACCCAGGTGGCAGCTGGATAGATTTGGGCAAGAGCTGGGACCATGGAAGAGGAGCCATGGGAGCTAAGAAGCTGCCTCAAGTCAAGATGAAAAGACCTATCCTTGAGTATTTAATGCAAACTGAGAAAATCATGACCTACTATGGCCTAGGATGATTGATTTAGGGACTTCTCCAATTAAGAAGAAAGAGGACTTTTTGATTGAAGAGATTAAGACAATGTGACCTAGGTGTGGAGAACTTTTACCTTTGTACTTTTTGCCAGTTAAGGAGGCTTGCCTCCTTAAGGATGATTTAATGAAGGACTTACTAAATGATTGCATTACTAAATAAATGTTATCTTTTGCTTAAAATTATGTGACCACTTTGGTGAAAACTATGTGGACATTTTAGTGCTAAGTTGTGAAGTTATAACATTGTGAATGCTGTACTGTGATTTCTGTGAATGTTTTGTCTTAGTTTGTTACTGAATAAATGGAGAGTTCACTATACCGTATAATCAGAACCTTGAAGCTGTTCACAGCAGCAGTCCTCTGGAAAGCTGCTTGTGATTGCCTTTACAGCCATCTACCCCAACGGTTTGCACTTGAACTCTTACATGTGTATTTCCCCCAGTTAGAGTGTGAATGCTTTGAAAACAGGTCCTTATCTTGCTTTTCCTATCTCTATCCCCATCACTTAGCATAGTGCTTAGCACAAAGTAAGCACTGTGTCAATACTTTTTTGCTTATTCATTCACTTATTCATTGATTCATCATTCAATACCATTTCTACAATTAAGGATAGGATGGATTGGAGAGGGAACAGGCTTGAGGCAGGAAGACCAATAAGGAGACTATGGTAATAGGGTAAGTGATGGATGATATGGGCTTGTGTGAATAGAGTGAGAGGAATGGATAGGATAAATGTCCTAGATACAAAACTGACAAGCCTTGGTAACTTGGCACCATGCTAGACACCAAGTAGACAAAAGTCAAATATTCTTTTCCCTCAAGGAACATTTACTCTTCCAAGCCTCCATTTCTTCATCTGTAAAATGGCAATAACAACAGCAACAACAACAATAATAATATTATGATCTTTTCATGGGGTTATTGTGACACAAGTATTACGATGTGAATAAAGTCCTCTGCAAAATCTCAAAGCAGTATGCAAATGTCAGCTATTATTATTATAATACCATGTTGCCTTTTCCTAAAGAGCTTTCGTTTTTAGATTTACTGTACAGTAAACAATTTGTCTCATTATAGCTGGTAAAAAAAAGTTTAAAAAAATCGGATTCTTTCACCTGTTTTAATTGCTTGCAGTTTGAAAACAGCATCAGTTTCATATTGATTAAGTTGCCACTAGTTACAACTTACTGCATCAGGTTTCCCATAGAAAAGCTTAGAAATGATTTGTCTTTTAAAGACCTTTATAACCTGGCCCCTTCCTACCTTTCCAGTCTTTTGATACCTTACTCCCCTCCACAGGGACTCTGGACTCCTTGATGTTCCTAACACACTCCATTTCTAATCTTTACTTGTTTGTCACTACCTGAAACATTCCCCTTTCTCATCTATGCTCCGGGCTTCCCTGGCTTCCAGGTGTCAGCTACAGTTTTTTTGCATGAAGCCTTTTCTAATCTTTAATCTTAATCTCTTCTTTCTAAGAAGAGGCCATCCTCAGCCATCTTGGTCTGTCTTGCCACTGGACTCTGATGACTCTGGAGAAGTGAGTGAGGCTGAATGACTTTGTTCAGCTCTGCCTCGCTTAAATCCGATTCGCTTGCAAGTCAAGACATCACCTCCTGTTGTTATTGGTCCTCTGTGAGCACAGAGATGAGCAACAACAACATTCTTTCTGAGACTACCCCCAATGTATCCTGTACATGTCTTATTTGTAGCCAGTTGTTTGCTTGTTTGTCTCATAGTCATTAGAGGAAAGGTCTGATTGTTTTTTGCCTTTCTCTGAATCCCCAGAGATTAGCATAGCATGGCAGGAGGAGCTTAATGAATTCTGCTAATTGACTGACTGACTACTGTATAAACTAACTGAATACTAAATTACCAAAATAAATTCTTTGGGGAAAAGGGGAGAATTCCAAGTTTCAAAGGAACTTTTGGATTTCTTACTTACTAAATATGGCTTGTCTCCTCTGCTGCCTAGAAAAGAAACAGCTGGAAGTGAGAGCTATTACAAGTAAGAGGTACAAGTGCTGACCCAGGGCAGAGAGTAAACAGGTCCAGGCAGCTAAACTGAGTTCTGATATAGAGAAATGAAGGCAACTGGGTGAAAACGGCGATGTCAACATATTGGGAGGGCATGCCTTCTTATCTCATGGATTTCCTCATTCCCTCAACAGTGAAGGCTTTGTCCAGGTTGAATTGTATTTACTGCCCTCTGGGCAGTCTGTCCCCTAGGTCAAGTCTTGTACCCCTATAGCATAGAAAACATTACATGGCCTAGGAATTCCGTTATCTAAAATTGCCTAGAAGCTGATATGATTGTCTAAGTCGGCGAGGTAGGGACAATTGGAATGAAGGTGACCACCTTAATCAGGCTCATTGAGAGCCTCCATCTGGATTGAGCTAGACACTCAGTTCATGCTTTCAAGGAGTTCACAGTCAAATGGAGGCGAAAGCATACAAATAATTCTACAAAAGCACACTATTTGCAGGACATATACATATTTACACAAACCTATATGTATATGTTTGTATGTATGCATGTATGGTTGCATGTGTGTGTGTAATCTGTATCCCAAAGCCCATTGGTGTATGGGAATTTCTCCTTACTGTTGGAGATCAATGCCCCAAGCCCATATGAGGTGTGGGGCACAGGTGCAGAGAGCAGGAGAGAGGAACACTTCTGTTTCTTCAAGTCTCTTCTTTCTTTGAATCTCTTCAGTTTCTTCTGGTTTCACTTTAAGAAATTCTGGATTCCAGCTTTCAGAAAGAAGATGGATGATGTCACACTCACTTCAGGTTACTGAAGGAAGAATAGAACTCTGGGAAGAAGTGGCCCAAGCAGGCTCCATCATGTCCCTGTCTCCAATTTGTTACAGTAGAGACTTGGGGAATTTCCCCTCAGGGTCTCTCTCCTCTCTCTCTCTCTCTCTCTCTCTCTCTCTCTCTCTCTCTCTCTCTCTCTCTCTTCTCTCTCTCCTCTCCTCTCCTCTCCTCTCTCTTCCCCCCTGTAATAGTAATCAGTTTAGCAGATACTTAACACTTAGTACCTTGGGGCTAAGTGTAGAAGGTATAAACTCTGTCCCCCTGTTGAGAAGGCATGACCTCTCCTGCTGATGTGGAAGAAGGGGATTGACTGAGCCCCTGTTGATGTAGAAGAAGGGGATTGGCTGAGGTGTGTACATAAGCAAGAATTCCAGAGACAGAGAGACAGAATTGGAACAATGCCCCTGGTGAAGGAAGAATCCTGGAGACTGAGGCCAGCTGAGAGAGAGGAAGAGAGAAGGAGAGAGAGAGAGAGTTTCTCTCCCAGCATATGGAAACTGAGAACTGAGATGGAGTTTTCCTGAGACCAGAATCTGGTGAAGGCTACCTGGAAGGCTGAGAGGGCTTGCTATAAAGCCAATATTTTTTCTGGGTCCTTGGGCCTGCTGAACTGCTGGAGGACTGAAGAAACATGACCAGGATAAGATTTTGTTTGTTTGTGGCCTGGCTGATCTTTGAGTTCCAGGCAAGAGAAGTGGTGAAGAGTTTGAGATGTGCTGGACCCTGTGAACTTCAGTGTATAACAAGAACTGCTTGGAAGACTGGACAA
>CM053591.1:40664082-40679615 GCA_028646515.1 Pseudochirops corinnae | reverse complement strand
GAGGAGGAGGAGGAGGAAGAGGAGGAGGAGGAGGAGGAGAAGGAGAAGGAGGAGAAGGAGAAGGAGAAGGAGGAGAAGGAGGAGAAGGAGAAAGAAGAGAAGGAGGAGGAGGAGCAAGAGGAGGAGATGAAGAAGAAGTAGAAAAAGAAGAAGAAAATAAAAGTAACAGGTGGGTAGAGCCTGACTCCAAAGTATGTTGAGAGTTTAGGAAATTTGCATGACAGGTTTCTGTAGATGATGATAGACAGAGCATATGCAACATGTTCCTGACTGTACAATTCCTAATTTCCCAGAGGGGAACAATATGTCATGAGGCTCCTGCTTTTCATTAGTTTTTTTATTTACATAATTCTGTCACTCCACTCTCCTTTGCTAGAGATGCCATTGCGGATAATAGCATTTACACTGTAAGAGATTATAGGGGCACTAGAGAAAAGGAAGCTCTCTGTGCTTAGTCTCTAAATCATTCCTCTTTAACACTGCTGTTGCCTTGATGTTGCCTGACCTTAAGCCTAACTGAGGAGACATGGATATTTCTTAATTCAAGCACTGAAATCTTTTCATCTCCTTTCCCTTTATTTATATAGGATACATGACTGCATGTGACCATATAGAGATCTTACTGGAGAAAGGGAGAAGGGGGGGAAGGAGGGAGACAGAAATGGAAACAGAGATAGGAAGGGAGAGAGGCAGACAGAATGATAGAAACAGAGTTTGAAATTCAGAGACAGACACATAGAAAGACAGACTGAGAGAAAGATAGATTTTGTAGAAATATACTGATATTTTATATGGAATATCCTAAACATTGTCTGTAGGGTCATGAAATCCTAAATCTAGGAGACTAGGTCCCAAAGTCCTACAATACAGCTCAGAGCCTGAATGTCAAAGGAGGAGGCAGAACCTAAGGAAGGACAATGCAACATGTTTGATGTAAATTAGGCCAAGGATATATCTGTTAACATAGTCCTAAGAAGAAAATAGGAATTTTTTGTTTGTTTGTTTTTTTATATCACTAGAACCTGAAACAAACAAAACTCATCTCTCATCCTTTCCTATATCCTATCACTCTTTGCCCCATTTGGGTCCTTGGCCAGATCTAAAGCTATATTTCTTTGCAAAACTGAAGTTCTCAGACAATCAACCTAAATGACACACAAGCTCTTACATAAAGCTTCCCTGCAAACATTCTGTTCTCAACCAATGAGCATATCCAACTTCTTTCTTACCTTCTCATCAAAAACAATCCCCTGTGTCTGACAGGGAATTATATAGTCTTTGTCTCATACAAGCATGAGCCTCAACCCCATGATTTCATTTTATTTTATTTTTTCATTGTGTTGAAATACATCTCCACCTTTTCACCTTGGATCCCCACCTCTTTTTATACTACCCATAACAATATTTTTTTTCTTACCATCATTACTTTTCTCTTTTCCTTTTTGGAGGGGGGAAGGCAGGGCAATTCGGGTTAAGTGTCTTGCCCAAGGTTACACAGCTAGTAAGTGTGTCAAGTGTCTGAGGGCAGATTTGGACTCAGGTCTTTCTGACTCCCGTGCCACCTAACTGCCCCACCATCATTACTTTTCAAGATCCTTTTCACCAGGTTAGTCTGCAGAGTCCAAGATAACCAATTCTCTCTAGAATGTCAGTGTATTCCAGCATACCAACCAAGAGTTAAATAGAACACTGGGAAACAGTTTGCCATCAGGACTGTTAGGAGTATATCCTCAGGCCAGACTTGGTTCCTATTCAGTCCTCTGTCTAGGTCTAACTCCCTGGCTGCTACAACACAAAAGACTTGAAACAGGACATTTTCTGGGATGGAATTCAAAGGACTCAAAATTTTGAATGGGAAAAGAAGCTGTTTTACGTGAAAGTATTTTGTAATAATCAATCCTGGAGCTTATCAGTTGAAACAACCTAATGTCCTAATAGGATTCATAAAGGCAAAAGATTGATTTCATGTGTTTTTTCAAAATTTTGAAGAATGGGAATGAGAAAGATAAGTTATCTCAATATTTCTCTAGACATATGAAAGGAAGCAAACACCCAACAAAACTACTATGAAAGATGGCTAATATTCTTTTCCTTTTGGACTGCATATTCCAAGCTATGTAGATATATCCTAGGATATGAAAATATCCAGGCTGCATACAAATGAATTATTTTTCATAGTGCTCCAAATGTAGGAGTGGTAGTGGGCCCCTGAGAAACAGAGACAGACTACACTTTCAGGTAAATTGAAAGAATCTTTGGAGTCTTGACATTTTCTCCCAAACTATAATATTTGCTTATATCTTAAATCATAAAGATCACTGATACTCTGATCCCCTAGTGATTTTGACCTCTTCTAGTATTTCTTTCTTTAGTATCGGACACCATGAGTCTCTTCCTACAGGAAGCATTCACACAGTCTTCATACAAATGTACATTATCAAAAAAGCCAGAGAAAGTGCTCCATCCTTCTTTTTTGGATGAGGTGGGAGACTATGAGAGTGGAGTGTTGCTAATGTAGTCTATCAATAAATTTAAGAAGAAGAGAAAATGGTCCTAAGAAAATGAGAGAGCTTATTGTATCACTCTTGCTGTTTATTTATTCTGAATGTGAATGATTTCTTTTAGGACCTGGGCACACTGATATATGCTAATCTTACCGGATGAATAAGCTCACCCAAAGATAGTTCTCTAGTCCCTTAATTTTTAAAATGAGCCTAATTAGGGTTTATCATGCAAGTGATGGTATGTTTTCTATTAAACCCTCCTGGGAATGTGTTATATGAATTGGGAGTTCTTTATTGATGAAAGAACAATAGAATATCATAATTGAAAAGGATTTCAGAAGAAATATAGTGCAACACAGATTGAACAGGAATTCTAGCTACAATATCCCCAATAGTTGATCACAATAGCTAGCATTTACATGGTGCCTTAAGGTTTGCAAAGCACTTACTTGATCCTCAAAAAGACCCTGTGAAGTAAGTGCTATGATTATCCCCATTTTACAGATGAGGGAATTGAGAAATGAAATGCTTAAGTGATTTGCCCAGAGAAATATAGTTAATAAGTCTGTGATATAGGATTTGAACTCAAATCTTCCTGACTCTAGGTCCAGCACTCTATCCATGGTGCTAAACTAGCTAGCTACCTCTGTTGTACAACAACCTCTTTTGGAAAATCTCCAGCAATGGAGAACACACCATCTGCTTGGGCAATCCATTCTACTTCTGGACAAGTCTAGTTGTTAAGTAATTTGCTTTTCTTGTATCAAGTCTAAATCTATCTCTCCCTAATTTCTATCAAGTGTTGTTTGTTCTGCCCTCTGGGGCCAAGTAGAATAAATTAAATTTCTCTTTAATAGGAGAATCCTTCAAATATCTGAAAACAGTATTGTATCTCTACTGTCTTTTTTTCTCTCTCTCTGAATTGAACATTTTAAGTTATTCTTTCAATCAAATATCATAGGGCATTATCTTAATTCTTTGCATTACTCTTATCTGGAGATACCAATGATGTCAAACTCCAGTGGAAATAGAGACCAATAAACCATACATAAGGATCCCTACGGGCCATATATTGACTTAGAAAACCTCATATTAACATTTATGTTTCACTGGTCATGGATTTGAAACCTCTGCTCTAGATGAGATGGTTACTGTCTTTTCTAGAATATAGTGCCAAGAACCATATATTCTAATATTTCAGGTGTGGACTGACCAGCATATAGTTGGATTATCACTGCCTTTCTTGACATTTTACTTCTATTAATGCAACCAAGATTGCATTAACTTTTTTTGGCTGCCATTTTTGGACAGATATAGTGAGGTAATGATATATTGGGAAAAATATCCTACTTTTAGTGGACTCAATCCTGAGTATGAACTCTAAAATCAACTAAAATTAGATATCTTGCTCCAACATACCATTGCCGTATCTGTCCAATCTTGTAGTTTTTCATTGTTTTTTAAACAACATAGGACTACACTTTTGATCTCATTAAATGTTATATTAATTCCATCCTTTAAGGTGTTAATACAGTTGGAACTATGAGCCTTTGATGGCACTGGCTGGTGCCTGGTACATCACATTTTTTGAAGTTCTAGCAGAAGAGAATGGTATTTGGAGTTAGGATAAAGGACACATGTTGAATGAGTTCACAAATGCCAGAACTATCCTTGGAGAGATAGAGAAATGGGGCCTGGCTGGAGACCAAGCATTTCACTGTAAACTATAGAAATATATTTAGCTAGCCGTCAAAAGTAGAAACATTTAATCTGTCTCTTGAATGATTTAGTGGCTCGTTTTAGGGCAGTATTCCCAATTTTTGGCTATAGGACATAAAACAGTGAATAATGAAGGATGGGAACTGAGTAAAGCTATAGAATTAGATTTGTACCTGAAACTAGCATGAAAATAACCATGAAATTATTCTGAGGATAGACAAGACTTCTGATGAAAAGCTAGGATAGTAAAAATTCTACTCACACAAGGCCCTTTGTTATATCCATGAAAAATTGTTTTTTTTTCAAAAGCTAAGGGCTTAATACTTATACGGTAGTCTTTGAATATGCCTCATTTAAGTTGAACAATTCTTTCCTCTCCACTGTGTCCCACATTCTCTACCCGTATCTGTGGATAGAAACAAATGTCTATCTGCTACCTATAATTTATAGGATTAGAAAAAAAAAACAGATAATTTGATAAAAAAGCAGGTTGGTACTTTATTGAGCTATTTCAGTCAGATACCTGGGGAAATATATTTAATAGGATTAAACATTTCTTATCTGGTAGAATTTTCTGAGAGATCTAATTTTTTTTTCTCCCAGCCATGATACATCTCCAGGTAATTATGCTTAATTTTTGATAATACTATGATTAATGATTTTTCTGCAATGGTGTAGAACGTGTGTGCTGGTAATATGAAACTCTCTGAATATAGCTATGTCCGAAAGACAGGTAGATGATAGAATTTACTATCCATTTCCTTTCATCTGCAGAGACTCAATGAAAGCAAAGTCATCTAATAAAGTGTAAAATACTCACTGAAAAAAAATTGGAAAGTCAAGTGAAACAAGTATTCAAGTCAAACTGATTCTAAAAAATGAGTCCTTGGCATCTCTGCAGTAACCAATTTTGCATATGTGGTACAAGTTAGAGCTTGATAAGGAGCTAATAAAAGAAATACACCACTTTATCTTAGCAAGCCTCATACTATCACTTCCATCTTCCTCTGAGTTCTGAGTACTAATGGGAAAATAAATTCTGAGTGCATTATAGCTGATTCTTTTCTCTACAGTTCCCTTTAGAATTTATGGAACAGGAGAAAGGCTCTTTATCATATCAGTGATTTGTGTTGCTTCAGCTTTGTAGCAACTGTGCCCAATTACGAGATGTGCAAACACTGAATTCATTCCCTAAAATAAAATTTACTGTTATTTTATTTGGTTTCAGAGGCATAGGACCCTTTCATTAGGCTTTTGAGTGGCCTCGGCTGGAAGTCAGTATTATTACTACCAAACAGTAAGGGTTTAAGACTTAGGTCTCTTTCCAAATTTTGTCCATTTCAGAAATTATGCCAGTGCCTAGATGGAGATGTACTATGACAGAATCTTTGAGTTCATTCCTCTCTCTTACCCTCTTATGAAGTTTGCTTCTCCTCCTTTATATTGAACCCAATTCTGCTTCCCTATAACTTCCAATGATATATCCTAGCTCTGTTCCCTAGGACCAAATACTAGTCTAATCTCACTTTCATATGAAAAGTCTTCACATTTCTAAATGTAGTGATCAACTGTCTCCCCCCCCTCCATTTTCTTCTCTCACTCTATAAATACATATATTTGTGCATATATTTGTGTGTGTATACACACATACACATAGATGTAATAGGACTTTGGTACATGCCCAAATTATCTGAGATAGAGTCACTCATATGAAAGCCATCATACTCAATGACTTTACTTACTGCTTCTGGAAGAAGACATTTTGAGTCCTCCTACTACATGGGTGGAAACAGCTTCTTTCCATTGGCAACATAGTCAGATCTGACTTTTTCTTTAAGTCTACTTGACAGAGGCACAGTCACTCTCTTGGGTGGTGTTCAGGAGTAAAGGTCTTATTCATCAGCAGCATGGTCACCATACACTAAGCTGGGAGGGGGAAGGATCACTTTTCTGTCCCCTCAGACCTTTTGGCCTAGAGAAAAAGGTTTTTGTGTTTTGGTTTATTCCTTTGTCTTTTTCAGTCCTTGATGTAGGGTGTGGAGTCCAGATTCAGAAGTTCGAGTTATGAGGACTTTGGAGGCAGTAGTCCTGGCCAGATGTTGCTCACCAGTTCAGCAGGCAAGTCTTGGTTCTGGGACACAAGCATGGGTGGGGTTTTGGACTTGGAACCAAGTGTGTGTGTATGTGTGTGTGTGTGTGTTTGTGTGTGTGTATGTATGTATGTATATGTGTGTGAATGTGAATTGTATGTGCACATACACACATATATCAGCAATGCATATGTAGCACAATACATATATGGACACATATGTGTGTGTTTGTGTGTGTATGCACACACGTGTATGTATATATTTGTGTGTACACATATGTGAATGAGAAAGGAAGTTTTGAGTCATTGTGCAGGTGTTACAAATGGCTCACCAGAACAGGCAGGGCATATGATGAGGAGGGGAGATGGAGATCTATGCCAAGAGATTCATTCAACTGAAAACCATATATTAATTACCATGTATAATGCTAAGGATTATGTAGGTACTAGGGAATATACACAGATATATCAGATACAATCTTCTCCCTCATGGACCATATGGACTAGCAAGAGAGACACAATGTATTCAATTTAATAAACATTTATTAAATCCCTACTCTTTAGAAGATGCAGTTAGCTGTTGAAATGGATAGAGAACTGGAGTCAGGAAGGCCTAAGTTTAAATCCAGTCACAGATATTTACTGGTTGTATGACTCTAGGCACGTCATTTGACCCCATTTGCCTCAGTTTCTCATCTGTAAAATGGGCTCACACTGGAGAAGGAAGTGACAAACCATTCTAGTATTTTTGCCACAAAAAACCCAAAAAACCAATAACCCAAGTCCACAGGATTGAATGGCTAAACAACAACTGTATAGAAGGCACTATTCTAGGTCCTTGGGACACAGAGCAAAGAAGGAAACCCTCCAGGAGTTTATATTCATTCTATGGGAGGGATATAATAGCTAAGTAAATATAAAATGTATGCCAAGTGGTACAAATTCCTGTCAAGAGGGAGAGAGTACTAGTACCTAGGGGGAGTCATGAAAAGTCTTACATAGGAGGTGGCTGTTGACCTATTGATTCTATAAAGTAGAAGAAAGGAGGGGGCATGACTTCCAGATATGGGGAACAGCCTGTGAATATGCGTAGAGGCATGAGATGATATGTCATGTATGAAGAACAGATAGCAGGCCTTTGACTAGAAGTGGGGTATTAAAATGAAAGGAAATAGGATTTTGTATTTTATTCTCTTGGGCAATGGTGAACCACTAAAGATTTTTGAGTAGGGGGGATCAGATCCCATTTCAGATCCCATTTCAGGAATATCAACCTGGCATTCATATGGAGGGTAGATTTGAGAAAGGAGAGACTAGATACGGGAAAATTCTGAGACATAAATATGCAACAGTAGGATTAGAATGTAGACCAGACCAACAACTATTAAGGTTATGAGACAATACAAAGACTGCATAGTTGGAGGAAGGAAAAGTTGAATTCCAGACAAAGTCAAGGTGGAGACAAATACTAGGATGGGATGCAGTTGGAAACAGGGACTTTGATGTAGCAGGCTGGAAGAGAAAGCCATCATATCCCAAAGCCAGTTCTTTTCTTAAGTTCTTTTCCCCCTTCTCCAGCAGTGTTTCACCCAAACCTCATCTCTAGCTCTGAAGAACTTTGACCTCACATTTATTACAGTCTCCCCATTCTCCTCTGCATCACATCCACAGACTTAGAGATCTGATCTTGGAACTGGTTCCCAGATGAGAAAGATACTTTCTCCTTTGCTCTGTCAACGAATTGTCTCCTTTAGTCTTCAGCTGGTTTGTCCCAATTGACTTGCTTTTTCAGAATCTTGATTTTGGATCCAACCTTTTGACAGTTCCTTTTCTCTCGCACTTGATACACTGCCTATGTCCTAGATGCTTTGAAACAACTCCCCTGAATGCCCTAAGCCAGTCTTATTCTTGTTTGGCCTCCCTCCTAACCTGTCTCCTTGCCACAGGGTTCTTCCCCACTCCAGTCTATCTTCCATTCAACTGTCAAAATGATATTCTTCAAGAACAGATCTGTGCTGGGTGGTGTAGTGGACAGAGGGCCTGACCTGGAGTCAGGAAGACCAGTTCAAATGTGGCCTCAGACATTTACAAGACACCACAATCTCTCTCAGCCTCTTTCCTTACCTGTAAAATGGAGATATTAGCCCTTATCTCCCAAGGTTGAGGATCAAATGACATAGCAATTGTGAAGTGCTTAGCACAGTAACTGGCATGTAGAAAGATATACACACATATATACATATATGTCACTTCCTGCTCAGTAAATTCCAGTGGGTCTTAACAGTACCTCTAGAATCAAACATAAATTTAAAAACCCAGGTTTTAATCTGCCTTTCTAGCCTGTTTACACCTTATTTTGCTCTGGAGCTAATTAGATGGCATAGTTGATTGAGCACTGGATGTAAAATCAGGATTATCTGACTTTCAATCCTGGCTTAGATATTTACTAACTGTATGACCCCGGACCAGTCACTTAACCCTTTTTAGCTTTGGTTTCTTCACGTGCAAAATGAGGATAATAATAGCATGTACCTTGTGGAGTAGTTGGGAGGATTAAATAAGTAATATAAGAAAATTGCTTGGTAATTCTCAAAGTGCTGTGTTAGTGTTGGCTACCATGATGATGACATGTTCCATCTCTATGACTTTTCACAAATGATATAAGCCATGCCTTGAATGCACACCTTCCCTCACGCTCTGAGAACCTCTTGTTTCCCTCAAAACTTAGCACAAAGTCTACCTCCTAAATGAAAATCTTCCTGATCCTCCCAGCTGTTAGCTGCTCCTGTCCAAATTACTTTCTATTTATTTTGTTGGTATGCATGTTGTTTCCCCCAAAGAATACAAGTTCCTTGAGGACAGGGACTATTTAGTTTTTGTGTCTATATTCCCAGCACAGGGCTTTGCTCATAAAAAGTGCTTTATAAAAGCTCATGATTGATTGAAATTAGTATTTTACCTGATGGCTCTAGAGAGCTTGTGGACTCTTTCTCCTCTCAAAATAGGACCTGGTCTAAGCTGGCACATTCTGTTTTTTCTTTAAAAAAAAAACCCATTACTGTTTGGGCGTCCTTTTGTGAAGTTTCCCATTTCCCATCCCATTGAGTCTTTTTCACTGGTAGGACTGGTTCCAATTTACACTGATTGACTTTCTTTGAATTTTGATTTTTTGTTTCCTATGATATCTCTGAACTTCAGCCCTTAAGAGGTCAATGTTCAGGTCCCAGATCTGGGGAGTGACTTTTCGAACCTGACATCTTCACAATAATTAAAGCATTACACATTTTCCTTACCCCAATCCCCAGTAATTAATGTAATAGGAACCGGTTACTGAATAAGGTAGGCATATGCATATCCAATTATAAACCAGGAAGCTTAAATAACTGCAGAAATGGGAGAAGTATTTCTCTGTGCATCTTTGCCAAGATCCATTCAGACTAAAGCAAGAAATATCTGCCTATGTTCTGTATAATCCATCCAGAAGGGCAAATTATCTTGCTTTAAATTCTTAGCTTGCACAATTCTAAGAATTTTAAGTTAATTTAACTAGTCTCTCTATTACACTATATAAGGTCATATCACTCCCTTCTAGCATAGTAAACTACTCAGATAGGTGAGAGGGGAAGATGACAGATGGAAAATACTGTTGAGTGGAACACATAATTTAAAAAAATTATTTACATATTTTCAGTCCCAATTTCCCTTCCTCCCTCCATAACTTCACACATCCACTGAGAAGGCAAGCTATACGATATGCATTATATGTGTGAAGTAATGAGAAACATTTTTCTACGTTAGCCGTATTCTGGAGAGGAAAAGAAATAAAAATGAAGGAAAATAAGCATGCTGCAATCTATGCTGACAGTCCATCAGTTCCCTATTCATAGGTGGCTAGCAATTTTCATCACGAGTCCTTTGTTGTGGGGATTGATCACTGCATTAATGAGAGATATTTAATCATTTACTTTGATAATTCTTAATATATTGCTGTTACTGTGTACATTGTTCTCCTGGTTCTGCTCATGTTGCATCAGTTCTTAGAAGTCTCCCCAGGTTTTTCTGAAACCTTTCATTTTTTCTAACACAATAATCAGTGAGCATTCCCTCAGTTTCCAATTCTTTGCCATCACACAAACTGCTATAAATATTTTTGTACATATGGAGTCTTCTCTTTTTTCTTTGATCTCCTTGAGTATAGACCTAGTAGTGGCATTTCTGGGTCCAAGGTTGTATACGGTTTATATCCCATTGGACATAATTCCAAGTTGACATCTAGAATGTCTGGACCAGTTCACAGCTCCACCAACAGTGCATTAGTGTAGCACATCTCTTCCAGCATTTGTCGCTTTCCTTTTATGTCATGTAAGCTGGTCTGGTGGGTGTGACGTGGCACCTCAGAGTTTTATACTTTGCTTTTCTCTAATTATTAGTGATTGTGAAAGATAACAAAGAGTTAAGTTTCCACAGAACTGTTAGAAATTGCTGAAGTAAAACTACTGATGAAGGGAGTTAGCAGACAGCAGGTGGACCCAACCAATCAGAGACCTTCAGACTAGAATAAGGACTGATCCAGTTTAAACTGGTAGAGATCAATGACTGAGTACCCTAAAATTATTATTGCATATGCTTAATAAACCCCATACATATTATGTGACACACCACATGTAGAATTAGAGCTTCATTAATAGGACATGGGATGCATGATAATGTATGATGAATGGAGGGAGCCATCCTTAGGAGATATATGTCGTGGGTGTATGGGGAAGATTGTAAGCCTGAAGAGAATGGACCAATCTGTCCTCTGAAGGAAGGTTTCCATGCCAAACTTAACAGTATAAAGCTCTTCTCCCTTCTGTATTTAGCACTCCTCCTTTTTAAGGAAGGGCAGAGTTTGCTTCTGGTCAGAGGTGTTCAATTCCTTCTAAATAAACTCTGAACTTCTCAATAAACAACTTTTGATACCCAAATTTTGGTATCAATTGTGTTTGTGTTTCTAACAGTGATTTAGATAATTTTTTTTCCCATATGGATAGTGATAGCTTTGATTTTACTTCCCAAAAGCTGCATGTTTATTATCATTTGACTATCAATTAGGGAATGGCTCTCATTTTTATAAATTTGACTTAATTCCCTTTATATTAAAAAAAATGAGACTTTCATCAGAGAAATTTGCCATAACATTTCCCCTAGATTTATATTTTTCTTCTAATTTGGGGTACATTGATTTGATTGGCCAAATTATACAATCAAAATTATCTATTTTACCTCTTGTGAACCTCTCTGTCTCATAATCAATTATAGATCTGACAGGTGGTTTTTTTCTGTGCTGCCCTAAATTACTTATGATATCGCTCTTTATGTCTAAATCAAGTACCCATTTTGACCTTATCTTGGTACATGTTATGAAATATTAGTCTATGCCTAACCTCTGCCAGACCACTTTCCATTCTTCCCCACAGTTTTTTGGTCAAATAGTTTAGTTCTTACTTCAACAGCTAGGTAGTGCTTATTGAACGTGAGGTTACCGTGCTCATTTGCTTCTATATTTTGTGTGTCTGATCCATTCCCTTGGATCAACCACTCTATTTTATCCAGTACCAAGTTGTTTTTGAGGATTACTGCTTTGTAATACTGTTTGAGATCTGGTATTTCTAGGGCCCCTTCATATTTTTTTCCCCATTTATGCTTGACCTTGTGTGAAAGATACATTTTTAATCCATAAGCTTAATGGAGATTAAACATATATATATATATTGAAGGGACAGAGAATCAGGGGCCAAGCTGAAATCGATAATAACAATTGGAACCTGTCATAGCAAGGCTAGTTTTTGGACAGTCAACTTTCTATTGACCTTTTCCTTTTAATGGACTTTGGATCTTCTGAGAACCCAGGCATCTTTCTTTAGTCAGAGGCTTTTGCTGGTGATCTGTTTCAGCATTAAAACAGTGAAGTTGCCTTATTCTCATTGGATTTGGCTTAAAGAGGGAATAACATACACACTCAATTGAGTATCTTACCCTACAGGAAGGTAAGGGGGACGGGGGTAAGAAGGGGAATGATAGAAGGGAGGGCAGATTGGGAGAGAGGGTAGTTAGAAGCAAACACTTTTGAAAAGGGACAGGGTCAAAGGAGAAAATAGAATGGGGGGGGGTGGGGTAGGATGGAGGGAAGCATAGTTAGTCTTTTACAACATGACTACTAAGGAAATGTTTTGCATAATTATATATGTATAACCTATACTGAATTGCTTGTCTTCCCAGTGGGGGTGGGGGGAGGATGAGTAGGGAAGAAGGGAGAGAATTTGGAACTCAAAGTTTTAAAAACAAATGTTTAAAATTGTTTTTACATGCAACCAGGAAATAAGATATACAGACAATGGGGTATAGAAATCAGAAACTTGCCCTACAAGAAAGTACATAGGGAGGACATAAGAGAGAATAGATTGGGGGAAGGAGTATTCAGTATGCTTGCCATCTTGGGGTGGGAGTAGGGGAGAGACAGTGAGAAAGTCTGTAACTCAAAATCTTGTAGAAATGAATGTTAGAAACTGAAAAATAAATAAATATATATTTTAAAAAGAGCGAAATTGCCTGATACAGGTCTGCTTCTGTAGGAAACATGAAATCCTCTGAATTTGATGTGGGAGGCAGTGCTTTATCTACAGGGCAGGCAGTGCTTTATCTACAGGGCAGACAGTGCTCCCAAGTGCTTTTGGCACAAGTGGCAGGGTATGGGAAGCAGTCATCAAAGTCCAGCCAAGAGGCAGGGCCAAGTAGAGTTCAAAGAGGGAGACACTGGGGCAGGTGCCTTAGGTAAAATACATCTGAGTTTATCTAAGCCAGAGGCAGCACAGGTAAGCAAAGGAGAGACTTTGTCAAGCCAGCTAAGGGATCCTCATAAGTGACATCAGAAAGGGCTGGATCAAATCAAGAATAAAAAGGCAGCAAGAGTCTGATCAAAGGGTGACTAGGTATGCAGTGAACAGGGCACCAGCCCTGGAGTCAGGAGGGCCTGTGTTCAAATCTGGCTTCAGACCCTTGTCACACTAGCTGTGTGACCTTGGGCAAGTCACTTAACTCCAATTGCCTTCCCACTCAAAAGTAAAAAAGCAGTTTGATCAAGGAACAACTAAAGTGGAGGTTAGTATCCAAAGCAAAAGTGGGGAAGATACCCTCATGTCAATAAAAATCTCAATGGAGTCACTATGTGGCATTTCTCATCCAAGGGCAAAACTCTGCCAGAAATGATGTCATAGGCTTTATTACATCATACCTGTTGATGATTGGACAATAGTTAACCATACCTATTGACTTACGGTTTGAAATCTGTAGCGGCACTGTCGAGGGTTAGCTCTGAGGGGTCTGTCATGGGCACAAATCTAGGCCAAGGACCCCCTTGAGTTTGTTTCCACCCACCTGGGCCCAGTATCTCAGGATGTTGACTCACCCACCCCCCCTCCCCCATTACTCACCCTCCCCTCCCCCTGCAAGGGAGGCTTGGAATATTCTGGCCATTCCTGAAAGCTTGGTTGCTTGAATGATATAGATAAAGAAGTAACACATGAGACAAGAAAGCAAGGGAATGTCCCATGGGAATGGCCTTCTGAAGTTTGCAAGTTAGGTGCCTCATGTAGTAAACAATGTGAAGTTTCTCATGAGAAAATATGATACAAGTGCTTCAGCTGCAGTATATAAACCCTAACCCTCAGATGCTTATTTGAGATTTGCTTAGCATGCATGCAACAAATGTATGAATGCTGTAATCTTCGCCTGGCCCATGGGCTCATTATTCACACTCTCACGCTTTGGTTGGTGCTGTAAAGTGCAGCCCACAGAAGTCTCAGAAGATGGGGAGGATATAAATATTCCCAATATCTTTTAGTTGAAAGAGAAATGGATGAAAATATATTGATTTTAACTCAGAAGAGTTTTGTTAGAAATAAAAGTTATAATACCAAAGTTGGTTAGCAAGAACTATTTTGAGGCAGCTAGGTAGTGCTAGGTAGGTGAATAGAGCACCAGCCCTGCAGTCAGGAAGATGTGAGTTCAAATCTGGCCTCAGACACTTGACACAACTAACTATGTGATATTGGGCAAGTCACTTAACCCTACCTGTCTTGCCTTCCCCCACTCCAAAAAACAAAACAAAAAATCCCCCAAAACTTTCTCAAGGTAAAAAGCATTTTGTTGAGAAACACTGGTGTTCAGTGAAGATGTGTTAGTGGATTAACAAAAATCTATTTCATGTCAAGTTATGGGAGAGAGGGGTTATTTTGCTGGTTTAAATAATAGTTCAGAGAATGGTGAAAGCTTTATAAAAACATTTCTTTGAAACTATCTACTACTCATTAGAGTTAATTTCATAGAAAAGCAAGTGTAAATGGTGGGGTGCTTGGATGCCTGTGCTTAAACCCCAGTTCCAAAATCACATTTCTTCCTAGCCTCCAATCACTGTCTCAGGCAGTTTCTCTCCAGTCAAGGGCAAGCATGGCTTACCTCTCTTCCTGATACAGTAGCCAGCTGCACCTATGGAATTTAGTAATTTGAAGCAGTTGTGGACTGGCTGAAGCAGCTGTGTACTGGGTCATATAGATGTTTATGACTCACTGACCTATTGCATGTGTCCTACACTTAAACATATGTATACTCCCTTAAGTTTATCTTGTCTAACAAGACATTGATGGGGGCAGCCTGCATATTTCTCAGTCAGCCCTGACCATTAGTTGCCTTAGTGACATTTCAGGCCTAAAACCCGACCTCCCTTTAGCCCCCCTCCCTGGGCTATTTCTCAGTGAACTCTGGGTAAAATACCTGCACAGTAGATAATAAAAGTGCATGTTCCTTTAAGAACTGACCACTTCTTAACCTCTCCCTAATCCTGGCTTTATTCACCTAGTTAGGATATTTGGTACATGGTTTACTATAGTTTATCCTATATAAATGTGAGCTGTACCCCTCTAAGGTTGCAGGTTCCCTAAGAACTCTTGCCCACTGTATAGCATAACAATAAACTTGGCTACCTTAACTTAAAGAATGCTTGAATTCAATGAAATAGAGGATTTTCAAGCATTCTTGATGAAAAAACCAGAGCTGAACAGAAAATTTGACTTTCAAATACAAGAAGTAAGAGAAGCGAGGGGGGGCGGAGCCAAGATGGCGGCATAGCAGCAGCAATATATTGCAGCTCTCACATAGCCACCCCAAAATACCCACGGAATAGG
>CM053591.1:40647677-40663582 GCA_028646515.1 Pseudochirops corinnae | reverse complement strand
AAGAATCTAGAATTTAAAGTTCTATAATCAAATGTTAAAAATATATATGTATATATATATACATATATATACAATTATTATTATTATTATTATTATTAACTACATCCAAATGGAACTTAAGATACACAGGTACTGTGGTAGGGAGATCCATCCTGCCCTACCGGAAAGTCAGAGGAGCGATGGGGGAGGACATAGGAGAGAATAGATTGGGGGAGGGGTTATACAATGGGATAGCTGTTTTGGGGTGGTGGGTAGGGGAAAGATGGGGAGAAAATTTGTAACTCAAAATCTTGTGGAAATGAATGATGTAAACTAAAATAAATAAAAGTTTAAAGTTTAAAAAAATACACAATGAGAAAAGAAAAAAATGCCATGTTCACAGCAGAGCATGAGAGAACTTGAATAGAGAACAATACATTTCCATTTCAAGAAAGCCTATGTAATAAATACTACACATTGTTTTTTTTTTAAAAAAAAAAAAGTTTGGTGGCTTTTTACAAGATTCTTATCTGGATCTAGAAGGACCAGGCATTGAGGGAAGGGGGTGAGGAGCCTGCACCTGGGGACCTGTACCTGTAGAGAGTAGGAGGTTAGATAAGACTCCTAGAGAATTGGAGACTGGTAGAAATTCAGACTGCCCACTGCTGGAAAAGGGGCTTTGGGTTGATTGTGCTGTTCTTACTCTAAAAGGGTGACTCAGTGGTTCTGGAATTTCCCCAGGGAAGAATGGGGAGAGCACTGGGATCATTATACCCCAAACAAAAATGTCTTCTCCCTTAAAACTTTGCTGACCCTTCAGCTAAAAGAATAAATATCTGGCAGTAGAATTTCATGCTGTAGAGGTCTAGCGAGAGACTTCTTAGGCAGGGATCTTGCAAAACTTCTTTCCAAGCCCAGATTAGTGAACCTTGGACAGAGACCCAGGGAAAGCCTTAACACAGTGATTTCACAGACTTTTCCCTCCCCTGAGGGAAAGTGTGTAGTGGGGCAGCAGGGAATTGCATCCTGGTTTACTCTAGATATATTGCTCTATTTTCTCACCGTCACTTTGGTATCTCTTTGGATCCCTAGGAGTTACGCTACTGGCCCAGCTATCTCAGGCTTGACAGAATCTCAGACCTACTAAAACAGACATAAGGCTGTGAACTTCCGAACTACAGGGAACTTTTTTTGCCTCTTTTTTGTATGCCTAGAGCTTAACATAGTGCCTTAGTAAATACTAATGACTGATTTTCAGTTTCTCATAGGGCTTCATAGGGTTCAGTCAGAAGGTATCTTACTGACCACCTTATCGAATCCTCTGATTTGATAGATGAGCACTTCTGAACCTCTCACTGAGGTAGTGATTTTTTCCAAAGCCACACAAGGGGTCAGTAGGAGAGACTGGATTTTTAGCTTTAGTCCTTTGCTTCTGTTAACCTGAAAGTCTGGTTAAAGGAGACAAACAGGCGAGGTGATAGACATTTACATTATTTATTCCCTTGAAATTAGCAGATATGTGCTTGCACGGAGCCACAACCTAAGTTTTGACTGCCTGAACAAAAGAATGAGAAAACTTAGAACCCGGTTTCAGAACCACCCGATTCGGGGTCAAATCTGTGATTACAAGAAAGCAATTTTCTTAATCAAATAAGAGAATTGATAAGTGTCGATGTTCTACCTGGAACATCTGTGTTTTCTTTAACATTGACACACCATAACATAGTATGTGTTCATACAATATTAAGATAAGAAAAAGTTCCGTTATTCATGATGGTGTCTTGGGTTCAGGGTCTCATCCTTGACAGAAGAAAGAATGCTCTTCCCTCAGCCCCATTTGGGATTGTTGACACAGGAAGAGGTATTCTCTGCGGCTACTCGGAGAACGAAGAAGCGGTTGGGTCCAGGCCCTTCTGGTTGATTAGTTTAGGCTCTGGCCTTTACTGAGGTTATTCAATTGTCACTAAATTACTATCAGTTCTAAGACTAGCCTTCTTTGCACAGAACCACTCCCTGCCGAGTTGTTACGGCTGATCTTTCGTAAAGCTTGCTTATATTGATTAAAATCATGATGCTTATGTAGCAATTCTAATTTATACATTACCAGTTATATTGATTATTTTTACCTTGTTTAAACTTAAATTTTATTTATATTTTCATTATTCGTGCTATTTATATCATTTCTATATTGTTACATTTATATTTCTAGTTTTCCAAAGTGTTTTACATGTATTATCTCATGTGACGCTCAGGCTGACTCTGGGAACTAGATGCCGTTGTTAATCCCATTTTATAGATGAGGAGACTGAGACAGAGGCCGATGGAATGACTTGCTGAGGTCTGAAGCAGCATTTGAACTCCAGAACCAGTACTATTCACTGTTATCTTTATGGAATGTAATGACTCTCTACTTCTTGAGTGTTTACCACTAAGAGTATAAACATCCAAAGGTCAGGGACTGCACCTGTTTTTTTTCATGAGTGCAGCACCCAGTTCAGTGTTGGATGGCTAGCGATGAGCAGTTGCTTCTTGTCCCTTCTTGAAGAGGACCACTACATCATGGGGGTGATGCCATAACATGCAAATGAACTGGATTTAAGTGAAGCAGGGCTGTGCCAAGTCACCAGCCTCACTTTCTCCTCTGGAGTCATCTGGGTCTAGTGGCAAGATATGGATCAGGACAACCAGAGATGGCCCAGGATGCGGTGGGAGACCTTGGTCTTTTTAAACTGAGGTCTGTAACAGGTCTCAGTCTGACTGAGGCAAAGCTCATTCAAGGATTAAGTCTAGGTAAGAAATGAGGCAGGGGCAGCTGGTGGCACAGTGAATAGAGCACCGGCCCTGGAGTCAGGAGGACCTGAGTTCAAATATGACCTCAGACACTTGACGCACTTACTACCCTTGTGACTTTGGGCAAGTCACTTAACCCCAATTGCCCTCCAAAAAGCAAAAAAAAAAAAAAGTCACTTTAAAAAAAAAGAAATGAGGCAGAGAATGGCCTCTTTTACCTATTCAAACACTTGCTATAGTACTGATAAAAACATGGTTATGTCCTGGCACACAGGAATGACTGCAAAGCTATTTCCGGACACCACCCCCCATCTACATTTAGAATTAATAAGTTCAGGGATTTTTCTCTCCACATAACTGTTTATTTTGTGAGTTGTCAGATATATACTAATGCACAGGGAAGAAAGTCATTCACAAATACATTTCTGGGATATAAAGCCATTTTTCAAACTGTTTTGGAAGCTAAGTCTACTTTATTTGTCTCTTTCCTGTCTTTGTGTTGAATGAACTGTGACAAATGAAAGTTTAGGTTATCGTTGCTCTCATTCATTCCCTAAGGATGGCTTGTCAGAAAACCTATAGAGGCAGCACGGACTAGCAGACAAAATATTGATCTTAGAGTCAGTACAGCATGGATTCACACCCCACCACTGACATTTTTATTAGCAATATGACTATGGGAAAGTTACTTGACATCTGTGACCCTCAGTTTTATCTGCAAGATGGAGATAACATTACTTTCCTCACAAGGTTTATTTGCAGCAGCTAGATGGTGTAGTCGATAGAGCTCTAGACCTGGCGTCAGGAAGACTCATTTTCCCGAGTACAAATCTGGTCTCAGACACTTATTAGCTGTGTGACCCTGGATAGGTCACTTAACCCTGTTTGCCTCAGTTTCTTTTTCTATAAAATGAGCTGGAGAAGAAAACGTCAAATCACTCCAGTATCTTTTCCAAGAAAGTTCCAGATGGGATCATGAGGAATTGGAAATGACTGAACAAAGGTTTATTTGAGGCACAAGTGAGATAATGTGAAGCTTAGGGACCAACAATTTAAAAGCAAATTAGTCATGAAAATGTCCTACCTGTACCTTCATATACTCTATCAAATTATAAATATCTTCAGAGTAGGACTGGCAGCATGTCATTCTTTATATTCATAGAAAGGAGCACAATGCTTTGTGCTATATATGAGAGATTTATGACCTCTAAGGTCCCTTCCTAAAAACATAGGTGCATATAGGTGTTTAATATAGGTTTTTAAAAATTGATAATAGAGGGGAGAAAAGGTTGATAATGGTGGTAGGAACAGGGGATTAGAGAATTTGGGAGTGAAGGGTTGAAGACCTACCATTTTCTATGATTGGAAGCTAGGAAGAGGTTGCATTTGTCTAGAGGGAGAATATAGATGGAAAATAGAAGAAATTCCCAAATCTCAGCAATGGAGAATAGAAATACTGAGGAGACATGAAGTAAAGCATGACTTAAGTCTGGTGGGGTTTAGTAGCAAAAATCTCTTGAGAGATATGATGTTTGATCTGGGGTTTGAAGGAAATGAACATTGCAGGAGAGAGTCAACCTAATCTTTTTTAGGAGAGGAGCATAGCATGGGCAAAGGATAAGAAAAAGAAATGAGCAAATGAAGAGTTTAAAGAAGGGGGACTGGAATTAGATTTGGGATTTCACTAGTACTGCAAACTCTACCAATGCAGGATAACTTCTCCTTAGATAGTCTTAGATATCTATGTATCTTTTGGAAATTTCTGAATCCAGAGAAAGAACTGATTAATCGAAGTATCTATAGTAACTTTAAATACACATACACACACACACACTGTATGCATATATACCCATATATACAAACGCACACACACATATACCCATTTGTACCTAATGGTCGTCATCTCTATCATGGAGGGGGGAGGGAAAAAAAAGAAATTTACATAATTTTGTTATATGTTTGAAAGGAATAGAAGTTGTGCATAGTAGATCATGTGCAATAATCTTTTTTATTGTACTATGTTGCAGAAATGCTTATTTTATTCCAAAAATTAAAAGTAAAGTACATTTTTAAAGAAGACAAAAAAAAATTCATATAAAGTTCTGAGGCTCTAAAGCACAATGTAAAAAGGCTATGTAATGTGTAGTGGGTTACAAAGCAACCTTCTCTACAGGAGAGTTGAGGGATGGTTCTGAAGATGAGCTATTACCTACCTATTTTGTCTTCTGTAACCAGGAGTCAAGCCATTGTGCATTTTGTGATGACCTCACTCTCAAATCATTTCTATCCTACCGGCAACTGACGCCTCTCATTTCCCCCAGACTCTGTTAAGCCCCTACTTGGGTACCCCCTTTATGTATCTCCTTCCCTATTCAAATGTAGGCTCCTTGAGGACAGGGACTGTCTTCTTTGTTTTTATATTTATCCCCCAGGGTTTAGAAAAGTTCCAGGTACATAGTACACACTTAAAAATGTTTTATACATGTCATCTACCCATTATATACTTGAATCAGAAAAAAATGAATATGAAATTGTATTTGATGGGAAATGGTAGGTGGATATTAGAAAAATATTTTTGTTAGCTTTTTGTAGGGTCATCCAAAATAAGAAGAGACTAGAGATAGGCTGTACCAATTCTATAGGCACGAAGTGATTAGAGAATGGGCTAGGGCAATGGTAGTGGAATCTGAAAAGACATGGAAAGGAGAGTGCATGAGAGACTTTGGAGAAGATGAAATAGAATCTGGTGACAGGATGAGTGGGTGGAAGAAGAGGAAAACTTTGGTTTGCTAAAAAGATGGTGATCGAAATGGCAATAGGGAAATTGGAAACATTTCTAGCGGTTGCTTAGTACACTTTTTTAATACTGCTCATGTCATTTGAGCACTGAAGTGAAGATTTTCTGTAGGCAACTGAAAATAATAAGCCTTGAAGATGAGGAGGTCAGAGTAAAAGGGCAATATCTGAGAAGCAATCAGAATCAGCTGATCATTGAAATCTAGTAAGCAGAGGGGCTTAGCTGTGGGTATTGGGCCATGAGTAGTAGAAGACTAGACTCCTACTAGTAGGGATCTGGAAAGCCTAAGGTCGCATAGATACATAAACTGTTAAAATTTTCAGGGACTTTAGTCATGATCTAAGCTATTTCCTTCTCTCCTTTCTTTCTCTTTTTCTATCTCCTTCCTTTTTCTTTCTTTTTTTTGAGATTGGATTATTTAAATCCTTCATTTTTCTGTTATTTTGAGTATATTATATTTTTAAATATTCATTTCATTCAACTTATAGATGTATTGACATATAATTGGGCAAAAAAGTTTCTAATAATTTCCTTAACTTCATCTTGTTGCAATTTTTTTCCAACTTGATTTTGATATTTTGTTTTTCTTTTTTGATCAAATTAGCTGACACTTTATCTTCTTTCTTCAATTATTCATATGAAAATTGGGTATGGACAGGTAACAAAAAGTTGTCTAGGTCAACTCAACCATAACATATGTGGAGCATATGAGATAAGGATGGAAAAGTTGGGGTGAACATTGTGTTGTTGAGTGCTATGAATACCAAGTTAAGGAGTCTGAGCTTTATTTGTTAAAAAGCTGCCATGGAGAGTGTCTGAATGGAGAAGGGAAATAATTGCATTGTTAGATGATGGAAATTGGTCTGGAAGTGGTGTACAGGATGGATTGAAGGGGGTAATTAGTATAAAGCTGCTATTGTAAAGCTGCTGTAAAAGCCTGGGAGTGGAAGTACTGAGAGTCTTCATTGGATTGGTGGTAGTAGACAGAGGACAGATGAGAGAAGGGCTAGTGCTGATACCACCAAAGGAGGACTCAGCCTGGAGTCAAAGGGCCAGGATTCAAATCCTGTTCCTGACACTACCTTTGTGACGCTAAGCTAGTCACTAAACTTTTGTCAGTGATTTTTCCTCATGTGTAAAATAAAAAAGGTTGGGCTAGCTGTGTTTTGAGGTTTCTTCCAGCTCTAGGGGTATTACCATATCTATCTATCTACTTACATATGTGTATATTTACATACAATATCTATATCTATCTATGTATCTATTGAGAGAGATTTTGTTATTGTTTAGAAATTTTAGTCCTTCATGACCCCATTTGGGGTTTTCTTGGCAAAGATACGGGAGTGGTTTGCCATTCCTTTTCCAGCTCATTTTAGCAATGAAGAAACTAGTGACTGGCTCAGGGGCATGCATTCAAACTTGGGAAGATGAGTCTTCCTGACTTGAGGCCTAGCGCTCTGTCCACTTCACTGTGCAATGGTCATGGAAATTTGAAGATCTTCCCAGCCCCTTAACAGGCCTAAGGGAATTTGAAGACCTTCTCTGTCCTTAATAGAGCAAATGTAATCACATAGAGCCCATGGTGGGAGGAGCTTGATGAAAGGGTGGAACAGGAAGGGTGGAGTAGGAAAAAGCACTAGCAGAGCTGGGAGCAAGCAGCATGGAGGCTGAGTAGCTTGTGAGAGTGAGAGAGGGGCATTTTTTGCTTAAGGGAGCCTGTTTTGTTTTGAAGACCTGATGGAGTGAAGGCTTAGGGATATTGGTGCTTGCTGCATTGGTTATATGTGCCAACTTCTTGGTTGCTATGACGAATTTGGCTTTCTGGTGTTTGAATAAATGTTCTGGTTTTGTCTTCCATGTGGAGAGTCTGTTACATCTTGTGATTCTGAACTATACCAGCATATTCATAGCTGCCATGGGTGCTGTGAATATCACATCAGCATTATAAGCTGCTCATAGATGGATTTTAATCTGTCTGTCCATCTGTCTGTCTCTCTACACCTACATATACATATATCAAAGTAGAACCAACAAGACTTAATAAGTGATTATTTATAAGAGGTGAGAGAGGAGTCAACTAAGAAGAAAGAAATATGGGCCTGCTGTCAAATTCTCATTAATATGTTTACAATCTCAATATTTCCTCACCATTCTTGTGGACTCTAATACAGAGATACTATGGGGTTTATATAATAATAAAGTAGAAAAATATTAAGAATTCTGGTACATGCTATTTTTTTACTTTCTATCAATTTTTCTTTTATTGGAGTCTTCTTGTATAAAATACTAATGTGGAAATATTTTACAGAATTGCACATATATAACCTATATCTGATTGCTTATTGTCTTAGGGAAGAGAGAGGGAAAGAGGGATAGACTTTGGAACTCAAAACTTTAAAAATGTTTAAAAAATTGAAAAAAGAAAGAATTCTGGTAACATAGGAAACCAACAAATCATTCATATTGCTGTCTTCTTCCTTGGTGGACCAGGACATTGCATTCCTCCCCAATAATCCTTTTCTTCCTATGTCTATGTTGATGAACAATACAAAGACTTGTCACTTCTATGCCTCACTGGAGTGAGACAATGCCCTAGAAGGCCATGCATCTGGACACAATAAAAAATTCAACAATTATACAGATGTTCCCAAAGTAGCCACATGTTTGCTGTTGCCTAGAAAAACATCTGGGTGGTTGAACTTTGCACATTTTACCATGATATTTTGGGCAGTGATTTTTATGAAGCCTGGCAGACAATCTGATAGCCTGTTCTCCTAAGAAAGGGCAACTAGCTACTATTAGGGAGTGGATTGTCAAAAGAGTTTTGTGATATTTGTGCATTTTGTGAAAACATGCATAATTAGAAAGGATTTTCTTCAGTGATTGGAATTGCAAGTTGCACAGACAAATTTGTGAGTCTCATTGCCCTTATGTACTAATTTTTTTTTGTCATGATCATAAGGTTTTTGACCATCAGATCTTATTTACAGATAACAATGAGTTTCCATGTAATATTCATTGCACTCAAAGAAATCATTTCTACTCTGTTGAAGCTGTACCTGAACAGATGTCTCTGAGTGAATTTATTCATTGTATCAAGTGTTTCTTGCAAAGTAGAACACTTTACAAATGTCCCTTTGGGGTGAACAGATTGTGTTGCTGCTCAGGGAATTTGAGGGAGGCGGGCAATCCCCTGTAATTCAAACAACTCATTCACGATCACCAGCTGTTTATATTAGTAATGACATGATTCATTCTCGCAATCATCTCATAAATTTAAGCTGTTAGACAAAGTGGGCAGACCCTGCCTGTGAACAAGAGACCTTCCAGCGGTTTTCAGGACTGAAAGGGATTCATATGTATGTCCTGTTGGAGAACTTGCCAAGGATGGATAAAGATTGGATCAGGATTTCTTTTTTCCACCCTTTAAAAAAATGGTGTTTTTTCTCCCTAATTACACGTAAACACAAATTTTAATATTCATTTGAAAATTTTGGGTTCCAAATTTTCTCCCTCCTTCCTGAGACAGTAAGCAATTTGATATAGGTTAAATATATACTATCATGTAAAATGGGTTTCTATATTAGTTAATTATAAAAGAAGAAACTGACCAAAAGAAAAAAAAAACGTGAAAAAAATGAAGTGAAAATAGTATATTTCACTCTGCATTCAAACTCCATCAGTTCTTTCTCTGGATGTGAAAAGCATTTTCATCATGAGGCCTTTGGAATTATCTTGGATCATTGTATTGCTGAGAATAGCTAAGTCATTCACAGTTGATCATCCATATACTATTACTGTTACTGTGTACAATGTTCTCCTGGTTTTTCTCACTTCACTTTGCATCAGTTCATATAAGTCTTTCCAGGTTTTTATTAAATCTGTCTGCTCATCATTTCTTATGGCACAATAGTTATTTTTATATTTATATATTTATATTATATTTATATAATACAACATCTTCAACCATTCCCCAATTAATGGGTAGCCCTTCAATTTCCAATTCTTTGCCACCACAAAAAGAGCTGCTATAAATATTTTTTGTACAAGTAGGTCCTTTCCCCCTGCCCCAGCCTTTTAAAAAATCTCTTCGGGATACAGACCTATTAGTGGTATTGCTGGATCAAAAGGTATGCACAATTTGGTTGCCCTTTGGGCATAGTTCTAAATTGCTTTCCAGAAGTTGGATCAGTTCACAACTACACTAACAATGCATTAGTGCCCCAATTTTCCCACATTCTGTCCAACATTTATTATTTCCATTTTTTGTCATATTAACTAATTTGATAGGTGTGAGGTGGTACCTCAGAGTTGTTTTCGTATGCATTTCTCTAACCAATAGTAATTTAGAGCAATTTTTTTTTCATACGACTCCAGATAGTTTTTTTTCCTTCATCTGAAAACTGCCTATTAATATCCTTTGAACATTTATCAATTGGGGAATGACTTGTATTCTTAAAATTTGACTCAGTTCTCTATATATTTGAGAAATGAGGCCTTAATCAGAGATAGTGGCTTTAAAAAATTTTCTCTTGTTTTCTTCAAATTGGTTTTTGATAATTTCCTTTATTTCCATTTCTATAACAATTTGCAACATTTTACTTTCTTAAATTCTTTGTTTCGGTAGGGGGCACCACCATTCTCCCATTTACTCTGGTTTATGACCTCAATTTTTTCTTTTCCCTCCCTTCCTATATCAGTTGCCAACTCACATTGATTCTCACTCTACATTGTTCAGTCATTTTAGTTATGTCTGACCCTTTGTGACCCCATTTGTGGTTTTTCTGTTTTTTTTTTTCTTTTTGGAGGGTAGAGGGCAGGGCAGTTGGGGTTAAATGACTTGACCAAGTTCATATAGCTAGCAAGTGTTAAGTTTCTGAGGCCAGGTTTGAACTCAGGTCTTCCTGATTCCAGTGCTGGAACTCTATTCACTGTGACACCTAGCAAAGATACTAGGGTGGTTTGCCTTTTCTTTCTCCAGCTCATTTTACATATGAATAAACTGAGGCAAATAAGATTAAGTGACTAGCCCAGAGTCACACCAATAGTAAGTGTCTGATGTTGTATTTGAACTCAAGTCTTCTGGCTCCACTATCCACTATCCACTCTAGTACACTATCCACTGCACAACCCTGAATACCTTCTCCTTTTTCTCTGCTCACATAGCCATAGACCTACTTGAGGCCTTTATTATTTTTTTTCCTGGACTATTTAAATAACCTCCAAGTGGGTCTCCTCGCCTCCAGCCTCTCCCCTCTCTAATCCATTCTGCCAAAGGGCTGTTTTCAAAATGTAAAGTCTGACCTGCTCAGAAACCTGCAAAGACTCTCTTTTCTCTCTAGATTCAAATACTGACTTTTCTATTTGACATGGAAAGGTCTTCACCAACTGCCTCCATCCCATTTGTCTTTCCACCTTTAGTACATATTACTCTTCATCATGAACTCTGTGTTCTGTAGTACTTGCTGTGCCTGTGCACAACATTCTGTTTCCTATCTCTGCTTTCTAATGGTCTGCTCCCCCTGCTTAGAACATACTTCCCACTCACCTCCCCCTGGTAGAATTCTTAGAGTCTTTTGAGGCTCTTTTCAAAATTTGCTGCCTCCATGAGACCTATCCTAAACCTTACCTTCTCTCCCAGGTTATCAGCCATCTCCACTCCATCCGATTACTCAGTATTACATGTTTTACATGGGCTACTTTGTATGCGTTTGGCATATACTGTATGAACTGAATGAAAGAACTACAAGTAGTATTATTGGTATACCCATTTGATAGATGGAGAAGCTGAGGTTCAAAGAGATAGTGATTTGTTTAAAGACATACAGTTAGTACACGGGGTGAACCAGTGCTGGAACCCAGGTGCTCTGTTTTCAGGTTCAATATTTTTTGACAACTCCATGATACAGTTTCATTTGGCTTGCCAATGATCTCTGGTCTTATTTTGTCATTTTGTCACACTTGGATGAAGTGAGAAAGGAAGAATAATGAAAAGTAAGGACCCCAAAGAGGAAAGCATAACTAAAGAAGTCAGTCTCAGGACTTGATACTCTCAGTATTCACATTTGGGCATGCAAGACACTTTTATCTCATGCTGCTATGGTGCCTGTGACACTCCTTCATAATGGGGTCCCAGAAAAGCTGTCCCAGATTTGAGAAATCTTGCAACTCACAATCTTAGCTCATGAGCCCCCACTGATGTGTTCACTTTCCCCGGACAATCAGAGGACACATCAATTAAAAACAAGTAGCATACTAAATAAAGTGACAAGAAAAGATTACATGCAGCTCATTCCCATGGGCAGATGGGATATGCTCTCAGGGTGTTGAGTATACTCACAAATATGCACACATAGTGAACATAGTCGTGGAATAGAGAGAAACTGGTGTGTTGGTAAATGTTTAATAACCAACTCTATAAAATAAAAATGTATGCAGGGCACATTTTAAAATTTAATCTGTATCCTTCACCTTTTCTCTATCACTTTCTTAAAATTAGACAATCATCAAAACAATTTATCAAGATTTATAGCATTTACTGATTTCTGAGGTGTAAATGCTTACACTGAAAATCCAACATACCCCTACATGGAGGATGCAGATGTAGAAAACACATGTAAATAGGGAACATGTGTGATCAGAGTGTGCCTATGTCTGGGACCACTCACACTTCTGATGCAGATTGTTGCAGGTTGTAGATGTTCTATGGTAACATCATTGTACTACTCTCTGAGGTGCTCCATTGGACACCATGTTTTCTTTAAGGATATAATTTTTCTACTTTCTGTCACATTAGTCTTCTGCATTCCTTTGGTGTTCTTGTAGTTCTTGCGTAGCTTTTCTTGGCATCTGATCACTTTCAACTATTATAGGTGATCTGCTGATCTCCATCCCTACATGCTAAACACTGGTAGCTAGAATGCCTCTTCTTGACAAGGGCAGGAGGATGTTGCTTTAGTGCAGTGGTTCTCAATCTTCCTAATGCCCTGAACCTTTAATACTCATATGGGGATGTATCTGCATGTGGGCGGACCTGCCTGGAAATGGATAGAGGAGCAGTGTCTTGGTTCCTAAGACCATCAGAAATATATGTTTTCTGATGGTCTTAGGCAACCCCTGTGACCCCTGTGAAAGGGTCGTTCAACCTCCAAGGGGGTAGCAACCCACAGGTTGAGAACTGCTGCTTTAGTGCATAGTGGAGGCAATATTATATCACACCCAGTCCAGGAATAATAATAGTAATAGCTAGCATTTTAAAAATGCTTTGTGATTTGCAAAGTACCTTACATATAATCTAATTTGACTCTCATAACAACCCTGCAAATTAGGTATTTATTTTTGTCATCATTCCTATTTTACAGATGAAGAAATTGAGTCTGAGAAAGGTTAATTGGTTTGCTGTGGGTCACACAATTAGTAAGGCTCTCAGGCAAGATTTGAACTCAGGTCTTCCTGGCTTCAGGCAGGTAGGTGGTATAGTAGGTACTGTGTTGGGCTTGGTATCAGAAAGACTCATTTCATCAATTCAAATCAGGACTCAGACACTTATTAGCTGGGTGACCCTGGGGAAGTCACTTACCCCTGGCTGCCTCAGTTTCCTCATCTGTAAATGGGCTGGAGAAAGAAATAGCAAACCACTCTAGTTTCTTTGCCAAGAAAACTCCAAAATGGACTTGAAGAAAATCAGACACGATTGACTAACAACAACAACAATTTGACTCCAAGTCCAATACTCTAACCACTGTGTCACTTAATTGCTTCAGTAGCTTATAAAAAAACAAAACAAAACCAGAAGCTAAAATTATTCCTATGCCCTAGGCTAGAATTGTTCATTGTCTTTTGTCTTTTCTCGATTTAGTTCTATGGCATCTGACAATCATCTGATTTGTGGTTAGGAAATTTTTAAATACCGTTTCATCCTCTGTCTTCCTCAAATCCATTTAAAAGAATCTTGCCTCACAGAAACCCAAAGGAGCTGTGGAGAGCTGGTGAGGCCAAGGTGAAACGTAGGCCAAAGATTCTCTTTGACTTTGGTGCTACATTTTTGTCCTCACCAGACCTCTCTAATGTCCCCTGCACTGCAATAGGATTAGGTTCTTGTAATACATAAACCAGATAAAGGGTTTGTGAAGGCTGACCCAGTAGTAAGCAGACAGCAAAGAGTTGTATGCATGTCCATGGATTTATTTGCTGTGTTTATTTTTTGGAAAAAGACATTTACTTTCTCTTACTGGTTTGCTAATCTATATAGATCTGTGCTGTAGCTGTGGTTTAAGTAAAGCTTATTTTTTTTTCCTTGACAAAAAGCAGGGGGGTGGTCTGTAACATCTTGGCTTCTGTTATATAACACCTGTATACATCTGTATAAATAACACCATGCAGCCCAGCACGTGCTGAGAGGCCCCCAGATGAGGCCTGCTGATCCACCAACTACAAGGGCCATTCCAAGGCCTATCACCACAGGGCAGGGATTGGACTGAGCTGGGTAAGAGACAAAGGCAGGGCCCGTGGCAGGGATAGCAGTTACTCCTGGGACTATCCATCTCCAGCCTGGAAATTAAAAACCTCCCTGTCTGAACTTTCAGGGACCAAGATGGCAAAGTGAACCCCAGCTGCTCCAATCCCCCCCTCTGACCCGAAAAAACAGTAATTATTGCCCCAGAGGAAAATTTTAAGCAGTAAAAGCTTAGGAACCCTGGAGGAAGGGCGTGGCTAAGGTCCTGCCTCAAAATGAGAAGAAAGCAGGCTACAATGACAAAGACAAAGACTCTGGAGCCCTATTATGGACTATTATGGACTATTATGAGAGGGAGGAATCAAACTCAGAAGGAGAGAGTATTGACTTGACACCTGCAGCTAAAGCCTTAACAGGGATTATGATCTGGTCTCAGGCACAGAAAGCATCCCTAGATGAGCTCAAAAAGAACTTTGAAATCCAGCTTAGAGAGGTAGAAGATAAAATCAACACTTCTTATAGAAACAAAATTGCAAAATTAGAAAAACATTACAATGAAGAGAACGGCCCTTAAAAAGTAAAATGCATGAACTAAAAATGAAATCTGAGCATATGGAGAAGGAGCTTCAAAAACTAATTGAGGAGAATAATTTGCCAAAAACTAGAATCAACCAAATTGAGGCCAATGACTCTATGAGGAACCAAGAATCAGTCAAACAAAACATCAAGACAGAAAAATTAGAAAAAGAGGTAAAATATCTCAATGGAAAAATAACTGACCTGGAAAACAGATCCAGGAGAGACAATCTGAGAATCATTGGTCTACCAGAAAATCATGATGAAAAAATGAGTCTGGACAATATCTTCCAAGAGCTCATCAAGGAAAACTGCCCTGAGATCCTAGAACCAGAGGCTAAAATAGAAATCAGGAGAATCCACCGGACACCTCCTGAAAGAGATTCCAAATTGAAAAGTCCGTGAAACGTTGTGGCCAAACTCCAGAATTATCAAATAAAGGAGAAAATACTACAAGTGGCCAGAAAGAAACAATTCAGATATCGTGGAACCACAGTGAGGATCACACAGGTTCTGGCAGCCTCAACGCTGAAAGATCAGAGGAACTGGAATATGATTTTTTGCAAGGTAAAAGAGCTTGGGCTACAACCAAGGATCACCTATCCAGTGAGACTGAGCATAATCTGCCAGGCAAAGAGATGGACATTCAGTGACATAACAGAATTCCAGACCTTCCTGATGGAAAAACCAGAGCTCAATGGAAAATTCAACCTTCAATTATAAGACCCAAGAGAGACACAGAAAGGTAAATAAGGGAAAAAAACACACACATAACTTGTTATTTAGCAAGAGCAAACTGTTTACATCCCTCTATGGGAAGCTGATACTTGTTAATACCATGAACTCTGTATCTACAGCAACATCTAAAAGGGATATAGATAGATAGGGGGTGTGGATATAAATTATGCAAAATGATGATAAAAATTCTTATTAAGGGATTGCAATGGAAGAAGAGGAAAGAATGAAGCAGAAAAGGGTAAATTATGCTACACAAAGAGGCATAAAAACAATATAGTAGAGGGAAAGAAGGGAGGGAGGGGACCATTATATGAGCTTCTCCCTCACTGGTTCTGGTGCAAGGAAGGAACAACACAACCAGTTATAGATAGGACTCTATCGAGAAGAGATGTAAAACTCATCATAATAGGGGGAAAGAGGGGAGGGAGAGGAGCACTGCATGAGAGCTATTCTTGTCAATCTTGGTTTGAGGAAGAAATAACACAACATTGAGTATAAAAATCGATCATATCCTCCAGGCAGTAGAAGGGGGGAATGGCAAAGAAAGGGGGGGATTTAGAAGGGAGGGAA
>CM053591.1:40631730-40647177 GCA_028646515.1 Pseudochirops corinnae | reverse complement strand
CTTCCCCCTACTCTCCTGTGTGGCAAGATACCCAGTTTAGAGTTTATGTCATTCCTTCCCTAAGCCAAGTTCAGTGAGAGTAAGGTTGACTCTTTCCCTTTTGCCTTCCTGTTCTTCCCCTCCATTGTAACAATTCTCCTTTGTCTCTTCCATGAGATGCTCAACCCCATTCTGTGTCTCCCTGCCTCCTCTAAAAGCCACCAAACTTGATGAGTGGGGATGGTTTGTATCCTCTGGAGCAGCAGTGGGGTGAGCCCCACTCCACTCAAGTCCAAGCTGGCCTGACCTGTTTTCAGATTCCTCCATTGCCCTTCATATTTACTGTATTATTTTGGACTTCTTTGTATTAGACCTTGGTATCCTGAACCTTCCTATGTTCTCATTGGGGGAATGTGGGGGGAAGGGGAGGATATGGGGCAATAATCTCAGAGTATAATTATTTAAAGAACTACATTATAGTCTGAATCTATACCTTGACCAATGGTGTGAAGGACTCAGTGAATGCAAAATAGTGATCTGTGTATAACTGTCAAATATTTGCCTGGGATTTTTATTTTGTCATTTCGTTTGTGTCTGATTCATGATCCCATTTGGGAGCTTTCTTTTTTTTTTGGAGGCAAACAGGGTTAAGTGGCTTGCCCAGGATTACACTGACAGTAAGTGATTGAGGCCAGATTTAAACTCAGGTCTTCCTGACTCCAGGGCTGGTGTTCTATCCATTATGCCAACTAGCTGCCCCCATTTTGGGGTTTTCTTAGCAAAGATTCTGGAGTGATTTGCCATTTCCTTCTTCAGTTCATTTTATAGATGAGGAAACCAAGCAAATAGGGTTCAAGAGTCAAACAGCTAGTAAGTGTCTGAGGATGGTTTTGAACTCGGAAAGATGAGTCTTCCTGACTCCAGGCCTGTGCTCTATCCCCTGTACCACCCAGCTGCCATAAGATTACCAAGAGGTTTAAGGATTTGTCCATGGTCCAACAGTCAGTATGTGTCAGAGGACTCGAACCCAGCTATTACCTACTCTGACTCATGTTCTATCTACTATGCATAAAATATTGCTTCTCATAGCATACATATATGAAAAAAATGTATATATAAATACATTTTTCACTGATGCCAGTGATATTTTACACTAGTCTTATTTTTACTTAATTACAATTTATCTAATTTTACTATTTATTTAATTTTACAAGTTAACAGAATGAGGTTGTTATGAAGAAACACAAAAAAAAGTCGTTATTTATTTTATATACAAGAAACAATATCTTTTAGTTGAACAAATATGCATTTGAAAAGTTATATGATTATAATTTTAATTATAATATGGATATGCTACTCTCATTGTGACTTCTTACATTTATTTCTTACGAGATATGCTTAGAATTAAGTGAATGCATTGTAATTTGCAGACACAATTCAAGACTTAATGTCAGTTTGCTCCTTATGATCTTATTAAAAATTCATATGGAAAAATACTTGCTCATAATGGTACGTTAAGCAAAAAAATTGAGAAAAGTCCAAATTCATAATTTAAGAAGTAGGTTTTTGTAATGTGATCCCACACATCAAATGTCACTGGGTCTTGTTTCCATAGATAGTGTGCTACAGACCACATTTTGTAATGCTAAGTTGTGTCTCTGCCTTTTACATTTTCAAAATCAATTAGATTTCTAAATTTCAAACTCCACAAAACTATGGATTTTAGATCCATGAACTGAAGTTCAAACTGGCCTCAATCAATTTGAGCTAAAAAAAAAAAGGTCATTCACAATTACCTGCCTCAGCGAATTTTAATCTGAAATGGCATTTTCCTTTCTGGACCCTTGAAATCTTTTGCCAAATGCAGCTTGTATTTTGATGACTGCCCCTGGGAGGAACTAAGGGGGCAATGGAACAGTGATCTGACTGATGTGTGGCTTTAAGTTTTGAAACCACAACATTACTCCTTTCAAAATCTCTCACAGATAGCAATTACCAGGGGATTACAAATTAGGAGGTGTGTTTAGCATGTTATAGAAGTTATTTTGTTGTTCAGTCATTTTTCAGTCATATCTTATTCTTTATGACTGCATTTGGGGTTTTCTTGGCAAAAGTACTAGAGTGACTTGCCACTTCCTTCTCACGCTACCTTTATAGATGAGGAAATTGAAGTAAACAGAGTTAAGTGACTTGCCCAGGGTCATATAGCTAGTACGCATCTGAGACTAGATTTGAACTCAGGAAGAGGAGTCTTCCTGACCTCAGGTCCAGCTATCTATCCACTGAGCTGTTTAGCTGTAATAATAAGTTGCATCTACCCTGAAATAGAATCTCTGTAACCACTGATGTTCTGTTGATTCTTTATGTAATTCCTACATCAAAAGACACAGGTATACTTTGGAGGATTTCTCACTTCTCTAGATTGTGGCCCCCACCCAGATAATCTGGGATCCTTAGTACGAATGAATGGATAAAGTAAAAGAAGTGTTTCAGTGCTTCTATGTGCAAAACACTGTGCTAAGTATTGGAGATACAAAAAGGAAAAGACAGTCCCTGCTCCCTCCCCCACCATCTAGTAATGGGAGACCAAAAACATAGACAACAGCACAATCGGAAGGACCCGGTCTTCTTTAAAGTTCAATGGCAAAGCACACTCTAATGCACTTTCCTTAATGGAATCTCCATTGACAAACTTTCTTTTCTAGGTCTTCACTAATTATGGCTGCTAAGGAACTCTAACCCTAACCTAACCTGTAGAAGTAGCAGATCCTGGGGCAAATCTCCACGGTGGGTTACTTACCTAGAAAATGGCAATTAGGGCCAGGCGGGAAGTAGGACTGGTGGTAGAGGGGCTGCTATTTCAGGGCTCTTATTTTTGTTAAGTTTATTAATTAATTTATTTCTAGTTTTCAGCATTCACTTCTACAAGATTTTGAGTTCCAAATTTTCTCCCTATCTCACTCTTCCCCCACCCCAAGATGGCTTGCATTCTAATTACTCCATCTCCTAGTCTGCCCTCCCTTTCACCACACCTCCCTTCCCCCCTTCTCTTATCTCCTTCCCTTCTATTTTCCTGCACGGCAATATAGATGTCTATACCCCAATGCCTGTATTTTTTATCTCTCAGTTGCATAAAAAATTTTTTTTAACATTTATTTTTTAAAACTTCGAGTTAGACATTCTCCCCCTTCCTCCCTCCCCGCCCACCTTCATTGAAAAAGCAAGCAATAAGTTACACATGTGTAGTCATGCAAAACACTTCCGTAACAGTCTTGTTGTGAAAGACTAACATCCCTCTATCCTATCCTGCCCCCCATTTATTCTATTCTCTCCTTGGACCCTGTCCTTCCTCAAAAGTGTTTGCTTCTTATTGTCACCTCCTCCCATTTGCTCTCCCTTCTATCATCCCCTTCTCTCTTTTCCCCTTCCTCTCTACTCTCCTGTAAGATAAGATAGATTTTCATACCCAAATGAGTGTGTATGTTGTTTCCTCTTTAAGCCAAATTTGATGAGAGTAAGGTTCGCTCATTCTCTCTCATCTCCCCCCTCTTCCCCTCCATTGTAAAAGCTTTTTCTTCCCTCTTTAATGTGACATAATTTACCCCATTGCATCTCTCCCTTTATCCTTCTCTCAGTACATTCCTCTCTCACTCCTTAATTGTATTTTTCAGATACCATCCCTTCATATTCAACCCACCCTGCACTTTCTGTTTATATGTATATGTATGTACATACATATGTGTGTGTATATGTACACACACACACACATTCCCTCCAGTTACCCTAATAGTAAGTACTGAGAAAGGTCTCATGAATTACAAATATCATCTTTCCATGTAGGAATGAAACACAGTTCAACTTTAATAAGTTGTAATGGGAATGGAAATTTGAAGATCTTACCTTCCCCTTAATAGACCTAGGGGGGAATTTGAAGACCTTCCCTGCTGTTAAGATAAACTCTGTCCCCTAATAGTCTGACTGTAATCACATGGAGACTGTGGTGGGAGGAGTTTCCTGAAGGGAAGCAGAGCCCACAGGCAGCTGGTAGTGAGAGCAAGAGAGATGGTGGGAGAGAGAGGTGCTCAGGCAAGGAGAGAGAGGTTTGTGAGTAAATATTGATCTTGTTTTGGTTTGTGGAAAGGCTAAAGGATGCTGTGGCTCCTAGTGTTATTACGGCTTCTGAATATCTTTGGTACTATGATGGAATAGGCTTACTGGTTTGGGGATTTGGGTTTCTGGTATCTAAATAAATGCTTCAGTTCTGTCTTCTACCTGGAGAATCTGTTATATTTTGTAATCAAACGTCATGCTGTAGTTATAGTCACTGTCTTTATCATGATCGTGGGCACTGTAAATATTGTATTGGTGCTACATAAGTTCCTTATGATTTCTGTTTCCTGTTTACCTTTTCATGCTTCTCTTGAGTCTTGTATTTGAGAGTCAAATTTTCTATTTAGCTCTGGTCCTTCCATCAAGAAGGCTTGAAAGTCCCCTATTTCAGTGAATGTCCAGTTTTTCCCTTGAAGTATTATACTCGATTTTGCTGGGTGGGTGATTCTTGGTTGTAATACTAGCTCCTTTGACGTCTGGGATATCATACTTCAAGCCCTCCAATACCTCGACGTAAAAACTGTTAAATTTTGTGTTATCCTGATTGTGTTTCCACAATACTTGATTTGTTTCTTTCTGGCTGCTTGCAATATTTTCTCCTTGACCTAGGAATTCTGGAATTTGGCTACAATATTCCTAGGAGTTTTCCTTTCAAGATCTCTTTCAGGAGGTGATCAGTAATCAATTTCTATTTTACCCTCTAGACTATCAGGGCAGTTTTCCTTGAAAATTTCTTGAAAAATGATGTCTGGGCTCTTTTTTTGATCATGGCTTTCAGGTAGTCCAATAATTTTTAAATTCTCTCTCCTGGATCTATTTTCCAGGTCAGTTGTTTTTCCAATGAGATATTTCACATTTTCTTCTACTTTTTCATTCTTTTTATTTTGTTTAATAATTTCTTGATTTCTCATGGAGTCATTAGCTTCCATTTGCTCCATTCTAATTTTTAAGGAATTATTTTCTTCAGTGAGCTTTTGGACCTCCTTTTCCATTTGGCCAATTTTGCTTTTTAAAGCACTGTTCTCCTCATTGGCTTTTTGAACCTCTTTTGCTATTTAGATTAGTCTATTTTTAAGGTGTTATTTCTTCAGTATTCTGGGGAGTCTCCTTTATTATGCTGTTTGCTTGTTTTTCATGATTTTCTTGCATCACTCTCATTTCTCTTCCCCATTTTTCCTCTAACTTCTCTTACTTGATTTTCAAAATCTTTTTTGAGCTCTTTCATGGTCTGTGACCTTTTCATATTTTTCTTGGAGACTTTGGATGTAGGAGCTTTAACTTGGTTGTTTTCTTCTGGTTGTATGTTTTGATCTTCCTTGTCACCCAAGTAAGATTCTATAGTCTGATTTTTTTTCCCCACCATTTCCCAGTCAATTACTTGACTTTTTAGCTCTTTGTTAAGGTAGAACTCTGCTTCCACTGTGGAGGGTATACTGTCCCAAGCTTCAGGGGTTTTGTGCAGTTCTTTTCATAGCTATTTCTAGGGACCTATAAAGTTTCAGTTCTTCCAAGGTTGTATAATGAAAGGAGAGGTGTTTACTCCTCTTCTGGTGTGTGTTCTGGTCAGTGAATGACCACAAGCACTCTTTTCTGTCTTAGAACTGTGAGGAGGATTCCCTTTTGACTACAGCCACAACTCTGCCACACCTGTATTTCTCCAGGACCCACCCCAGGACCACTACCCACTGAGACTCAGATTAAAACATGGACAAAGCAAGAGTATCCAATCTTCAATACCCCTCTAATCAGCTGCTTGATCCCCTCCTGTCTGTGGGCTAAAAGCTCTGGAAGCAGCTACTACTGCTGCTGCCACTTCCACCAACCTGGGGCTGGAGCCAGACCTTGCTCCTCTCTCACCCATGTCCCACAGACCTTTCCTTCTGACCTTCTAAGCTGTCTTTTGCATTTGTGGGTTGAGAAGTCTGAAAACCACCACAGCTGCCAGTGAGTCAGTGCCCTGAGGCCTGCTCCAAGTTTGCTAGGGTCCCATCTCTGCTAGTGCAGTTTGCATTGGACTGTGCTTCTCTCTCAGACTGATGCAACAGACCTTTTCCATAGACTTTCTAGGTTGTCTTGGACTGGAAATTTGTTTTGCTCTCTCATTTTGTGAATTCTGCTGCTCTAGAATTTGCTTAGAGTCATTTTTACAGGGGTTTGGGGTTTGGGGGAGATCTCAAGTAAGTCCTTATTCTTACTCCACCATCTTGGCTCCATCCCCAGGGCTCTTATTCTTATCTGTCCATAGGTAACACTTAATCAGTGGTTGGTACTGATGGTGTACCTCAAAAGTGCATGACTCTCCAGTTCCGTACTGATTTAGTGACTTTTCATTTTCTCAAGTCCTCTCTCTGCCATTTTCTAGATAATGTATCTCCCACAGATTTGTTGACTACACTTATCCAACAGTTATCTTTCCATCTATCTGATTCCTCGTAATTCTCCCTAGGGCAACTGAGCAAGATCATTAAAATTATTTGTAGCTGTTTTCCAAATCATTTCTGGGAAAACAGAAGCACCTCACTCTTTTCCCCCACAAAGTGCTGAGAACCAGGTTGAGAAATATGTCTAATCCCTCCGAAATTTATAGTACAGGCTTTTTTAAAATTCAGAACACCTTGAATCCTTCCAGAAAAAAAAAAGTTGTTTTAAAATGCCTCCTCTAGACTACCCCCCAACTCTTTTTCCCATTTTGCCTTGCAAACAATGCATCTTGACCAAAGGAACTCACAAAACAATCCAGAGGATGAGGAATTCAGGAATCAGATGGCATCCAAGTTGGGTTTTATAGCCAACTGTGATGGGAATGGGAATTTGAAGATCTTTCCTACCCCTTAATAGGTTTAAAGGAATTTGGAAATCTTCCCTGCTTTGAAGATCTTCCCAGTCCCTTAATAAGACAAATATAATTACATGATGTCTATGGTGGGAGAAGCTTGCTGAAAGGGTGTATCAGAGCCCAGAGGAAGCTGGGAGTCAGAGCAGTTAGACCTGGAAGGAGGAGAGGACGTAGGGAAAGAAACAGTTAGGTATGGTGTGGCTCCCTGCTGTGGTATGATATATTAACTTTGTTGCTCTGATGGATTCAGTTTTTTGGTGTTGGAATTTGGCTTTCTGGTTTGGGGATTCAACTTTCTGGTGTCTGAATAAGTGTTTTGCCTCTGTCTCCTATATGGAGAGTCTGTTATATTTTGCAATTTAGAATTATGCCAGCATATTCATAGTTGCTGTTGATGCTATGAATATTGCATTGGCACTACACCAGCCCAGCATCAATGCCCTGAGGTGCAAAGAGTTACCATGTAGATCCAAGCCAGGTTAGTCAATAAGGAGGACTTTAAAAAGCATACCTCATCAGTCTGACTTATTAAAAAAAATGATGGTATTAATTTAATACCAACTATCTACTGACTTTTTCTAAGATTTTTTTAAAATGATAGCTGTTGGTGAATATATATTGAAGAAAAACTTCATATAAGTGTACATATTTGTGTATATGAATATCTTTAAGTAATTCAAAACATAATTCAAAAAATAAAAGTTATTCTTCCTTCATCCTTCTCCTTCTACAATATTCGTACCTTTTAAGTACTATCTCTTCATGGATATTTTTCCCTCTTTGGATTTTGAAACTGTTCTCTCTTGGTTCTTTTCTTACCTGTCTGTTCTTCTCAGTCTCCTTTACTAGAATATCATCCATGACATGTTCCCTAAATGTGGGTAATCCCCAACACTCTGTCCTGAAAGCTTTTCTGGTATGGTTTCTAGTTATACAGTCTTATTTGGTGATCTCATGAGTTTGGTCATCTTTCTCTATGCTAATTACTTCCAGATCTATATGTCTAGACCTAGTCTCTCTCCTGAACCTTAGTCTTGCATCAGGAACGGCTAAACTGAATGCCTTATAAATATTTCAAACTCAGCATATTCAAAACAGAGTTCAATATTTTCCTTGAAAAATCTATTCCTCTTCCAAAATTCCCTATCATCATCCAAGGTACCACCATCTATACAACAGTACCCAGATGCACAATCAACATGTCATCTTCAACTCCTTCATTTCATTCATCACGTGTAACCAATCACTTGCCAAACATTGTTATTTCTATCTTTATGATATCTCTTGTATCTGTTTCCTTTTCATACGAACCACCAGCATGGGTCAATAATAGCTAACATTTATATAGGGCTTACTTTTTGTGCCAACTTTACATATGAGGAAATGGAGGCAGACAGAGATTAAGTGACTTGCTCAAGGCCACACTTGCTAGTGTCTGAGGCTGGATTTGAACTTAGGTCTTCCTTACTCTAGATCCAGTCCTCTATCTACTAGGCCACATAGCTTACCTTTGTTATTGTAACAACAATGAAATATTTACAATGCCCAAGGCAGCTATAAATATGCTGGTGCAGTTGTGAATCACAAAATGTAACAGGCTCTCTACATGGAGGACAGAGCAAAAGTATTTATTCAAATAGCAGAAAGCCAAGTCCAAAAACCAGAAAGTCAAAGTCATTACAGTAGCCATGAAGTTGGTACACATAGTTAGTGCAGTGAACACCCACATTCCCAAACCTTCAAAACACAATGGGCTCCCTCAGGCAAAGATCTTCCTCTCCTCACTCACTCCCTCAAGCAAGGGTCCTCCTCTCCTCACTCACGGTAGCTGCTCAGCCTCCATGCTGCTGGCTCCTAGCAGTTCTCATTCCTGGTAGTCCTCAGCAGAAGTTCTGACTGGCTCTCAGAAGAAGTTCTGCCACCACAAGTTCTGTTCTCAAAATCTCTTCCCTCTCCAGCCTGGGCCTCTCTTTATATATGGTATTAGCTCCTCCCTGTCCCACCCCTTCCTGCTATGTCAGGAAGTTCATCCTACTGTGGGATTCACAAGTTCTGCCTCTTAATAGTTGACACAATTATGAACTTGAAACTAAGTGCTAAGTACCGTTAGCTTGTCAATACAAGACATGAAGATCTTCAAATCCCATTACCATTACAATTGTGGCTTCTAATTCATCATCCTGACTCAGGACTTTCCCCATTCCAGTGTAACCTTCACATAGACACCAAAGTGATTCTCCTAAAACAATTATTACTGTGTCACTCCCCTCCCTCCCAACTCAATAAAACTGATAACTCCCTATTACCTCTAGGATAAAATATAATCTCTGTCTGGCATTTAATGCTCTTTGCAATCAAGCCTCTTCCTTTCTTTGCAGTCTTCTTACACTTACTCTCCTCAATCTTCTATATTGTTCAGCCATACTGACTAGTTGCTCTTCTTTGCATTCAAAACACCACTTTGTTTCTCTTTGTCTGTCCTCTATGCCTGGAATACTCTCCCCCTCCCCTTCATTTGTTGGAAACCTTATTTTCTCCAAGACTCAGATCATCTTCTGCATGAGGCCTTTTCTTGTCCCCCTGATTGCTAATACCTTTCCCTCTAAAATTATTTTGTGTTTGCTTTGCATGCTTTTTACATATCCATGTATATGTACATGTTATCTCTTCCATTAGAATATAAACTCTTTGAAGGTAGGAAATTTTCACTTTTGTATTTGTACTTCCTGTGTTCTTCTCAGTGTCTGGCACATACTAGATGCATACTAAAAACTACTTGAGTTTCTCTTCGAACTTCCCAATTTTACTCAATTATCTATAGTCAAATGAAGTTTTATATCACATGAAGTTGTGACATAAAAAGAAACAGAGTATAAACGGACAGAAATTATTTAAACGCACTCTGCTGAGACTGACCAGCAATATTTTCTTTTGTACATTAGTGGTGCATAATTATTGGTTCTGTACCAGTTTGCATTCTCTGCAAAATTTCTGCCCCAGCTTATGTCTGCTTCTGAAATCCAGGCTAAGTATGGACAGACTCATCATCAGAAGCTGACTTAAAATTGATGAACTTCTTGACCATTACAACCCATGAAACAGAGAAAAGCACCAAATGGCCCTCCATTTTGTGTGGACTTCCTTCTGCTTCTGTAGTGAAAGTGATAGTATGAGAAGGAAAGAGACAAAGGATGTTAAGAATCATGCAATTCTTAAATAGTCTACAAATATACATTTAAGTATGGACATCTAAAGTGAAATCTTTGTTTAATGGTTAACAAACTGACATAGTAATTGACAGCACAACCAAAGTAATACTGGCATTCTCCTTATAAATGAAATCAGAAAATATAAGGAAATTGTAGATAAATAAAAGCATGGCTGAAAGCTTCTCCTTATAGAGGCAAATAAAGGAGTTGCTGAGGTTGCTTTCATTGGGTGTACAAAGACAACACGAAAGGTCACTTATCCTTACTCATCTCAAAGTACTTATGATGAGTATAAACAAATGATTGCTATGAAAATAATGGTAGTATATGAACCAACATCTGTTGAAGAGAATGACAAGATAGATATTAAAGAATTTTATAAGTTTTTCCAAAATAATTCAACATATGCATTATATGTATGTGTGTATATATATGTATATGTATATATATATGTATGTGTGTGTGTGTATATATATATATATATATATATATATATATATATATATATATGACTTCAAGGCATTATTTATGTTGACTTCAATGCCCAAAGATGAGCATCAGAAGGAGGGGGTGGTAACAAAATATATGCTGGAAAATACTGTTTTGGGTTCAAAACTGGAAAAAGTTGAAGATAGCAGACTATATAAAAGTCCTAACATTTCTATGTCATGAATGCTTAATTGAAGAAATAAATTGGGAAATGTTGCACATGACGAACATTTAAGAACATCAGAAAAAAAAAGATTTAAGACTTAACAGACAGTAAACAATTGGCCACTAATGTAAGTATGCTTTCCAAACCAGCTCTCCTTCTCTCTCTGTGGTTTCACTATTGACTTTAATTGTTGGGATAAAGAAAAAAAATAAGAAGAAAGAGTAACCATTAAAAAACATTGAGTACAATTATAATAGTTCTAAACATCTATTCGTAAAAGCAACGGATAATGTAATTCATGGTTCAAGACTGGATCATTTGTATAAAACTGTCTTTATTGACGGACAGGATAAGGAGTAGAAGCTTCATGCCAATGTGAAGGATGTTATTGTCACAAGAGCTTGGGAGAAGAGAAAGAATACACACGGTTCCAGATACTCCTTGGAGAAAAACCTAGAGAGAAAGGTTTCGGGAATGCAGATATGTTTGGGAAACAAGACAGATCGTTAATTTCTACCTTGTCCTCCTAGAGACTTTGGGGAATGTCCCTTGGCTGAAGTAAAAGTCTCTCTCTTATTGAAATGAGACATGTTACCACCAGTGGGAGAGCCCATTCACTATATTAGTTGTCTGGAATATCTGATTTCTGTTCACTATCTGGTGAGATAAAAGGAATTAATTACTATTCACTATTTGTGATGGTGTTTTATGTAACTGGTATTTTGAAGGGGTCTGTAAGATGCAACCCTTCCTTTTTAAGGGACAGAAATGCAGGAAAACAGCCTGAACCTAAGAAAGCAATCATTTCCCCTAGACTATCAATATTCTGGGGAAAGATAGATAGATATACGTACATGGAAAGATGATAAAGATATACATGTAACTCTAGATGTAATTCAGCATGTCCTCATTGATGACAAGAGTGGTCAGTTTAGTAGCCTCCATCTCTCCTGCAAGTAGGAAACAAAGTCTCCTGAGAAGAGGGGTGGGAAAGATTTCTGAGATTTTTATCAAAGTTTCCTCATATCCACATGTCTCACAGACAAACCCACATGGGTATATAACCCACAAAGGCAACACACACACACAGACACACACACACACACACCCCTTATATAATAAAAATTGGAATTAGGTCAAAGAAAAGACCTCAACATAGACTATAACCATTTCTGACTGAGGTTTAATGAACATAAAGAAATCACAATGAAGATACCAAAAGAGTCCAGAAATTAACTCAGTTACAAAAAAATTAATTCCTTTACCAAGTAGGAAGACACAATAATCAAGGAAAAACTGGATTAAATTCATTTTCAAAACCATGCAGAGGAGGGTGATAGAAGATTATAAATAATATTGCCTCAAAAAACGGTGGAGCAGAAAATGAGTCTACAGAAAACTTGGCATGAAAATTAATTAAGCCTAATAATCCCAAGAGCATTTGTAAATGAAACTGGAAAGAGAACAGCCAACAAACGAAAAATGGACAGATCTGTCAGCATTTCTATTACAAACTATTTTCATTTTCAATAGAACCAGCACATGTGAACTCTTACACTTAAGTCCCCAGTGTGGTATATGAGAAAGTGAAAATGACACTAGAAAGATAAAGATGGAAAGAAGAGGTGGACCAGACCAAATACACAGAAAGAAAAAAATAAGCTGGAAGTAGCATTATTTTGGAAGCACTAAACAATCAATATGCTTTTTTTTTTGAGTCTCCGAGTTTTTTTTAATTAAAATTGTTGTTATTTTTAAATGAATTTTTTTAATTAACAAAAAACTATTTTTCTCACCCTTCCAATTCTCTGCTTCCATCCGCACAGAAAACAACAACAACAAACCCCTTATAATACCAATGCCAACGTCAACTGTCAAGCAAGACAAATTTCTGCATTGGCTTTGTTCAAAAACCCGTGTCTCCTGCTCCACAACTGGTCCATCCCTTCTGTCATGAGCCTGCTGGAATTGCCGTTATTCATTGCACTGAGCAGAGCTCTTGAGTCTTTTCAAATTATCTGTCTTCACATTGCTCTGATTGTTCTCAGTTCACTCTGCGTCAATTCAGACAAGTATTCCTAGATTTCTCCAACATTTTTCTTCTCATCATTTCTCACAGCACAGTAACATTCCATTACTTCCCCTATCTTTGAGAAGCTTCACTCTAATGGGAAAACAAGACATAAAGAAAGGTGTGATAGCCGGGGAAAAGAGCATAGGTCTGGAGAATCACAAGGATAGAGAGCTGATCCATAGGACAGGCAACTGACAGACTTTCAACCCAAGACAAGGCAACATGCATTTCTTAAGAACCTACATTGTGCCAAGCACTGTACCAAATGCTGGAGATCCAAAGGCAAAAACGGTACCTGTTCTCAAGGACCTGACAATCTAATTGGAAAAACAACATGCAGAACATCTATGTACAAACAAGATATATGCAGGATAAATTGCAAATAAGTTTTTCAAAAGCAATGATACTATTGATTTGATTAGTGTACACAGAGCAAGAGGTAGAAAACAGGATATGGCAGAGGAGGCGGCAAGATGGCCTTAGTGAATAACATTTTTGAACTTTTTTCTTCTGGGTGAAACACTTCATCCAGTCTTTCCATAATGTGTCTCACTGTAACAAAGATAATACTGATGAATGATCCAATCAATCCTAGCTGGAGACATCCCCTAAAGAATGGTTTTCCCCCTAACAAACCCTAATGATACCTTGGAACAAATTACAAAAACTCATATATTCCCTAGAGATTTTTGGGATCCCATTGAGGTTTCTGGGATACCTCAATCTTTCATTACAATAGAAAAATGGGAAGGAGGCAGATATGAATTTCAGACTATGTATTAAAATCTGAGTCCTCTGGTAGTTTTCCAAATAGGCAGACGTGACTTTTCAGGAGGGTTCTTACAATCGTTGTCATCAGAAACTCTGTCTTTAGTCCCACGAGTGAGTGGAATATAAGAACCATTCACTCACTATTCCTGTCTTTTTCAAGCCATATTTAACCAGAATAGACCCTTCATTACAATGTAACATGCAGAATTCATAGCTTACATAAAAGATAAATCTGGCATGCATTATTTGCTGGATAAAAAAATTATTTGCTCCTCCAAAAGATTTACTGTAGAGTCCCTTAAAAAGTAAACTCTTGGGAGTAGCTAGGTGGCGAAGTAAATAGAGTACCTGCTCTGGAGTCAGGAGGACCTGAGTTCAAATATGGCCTCAGACACTTAACATATATTAGCTGTGTGACCTTGGGCAAGTCACTTAACCCCAATTGCCCTGCCTTCTTCCCTCCAAAAAGACCAAAAAAAGGTAAACTCTTCAAAATTATGTGATGATCAATCATGATTGATTTAGCTCTTCTCAGCAATACAACGATCTAAGACAATTTCAAAAGACTCATAACGGAAAATGTTATCCACATCCAGAGAAAGAACTATGGAGTCCGAATACAGATTGAAGCAGACTATTTTCCCTTTTTTTTTTTGTTTTTTGTAACTTTTCTTTCTTCTTTCACAGCATCACTAATGCTTGCACATGTATAACCTATATCAAATTGCTTGCCATCTTAGGGAGAGGGAATAGGAAGGAGAAAAAAATTAGAATTCAAAATTGTATTTTAAAATGAATGTTGAAAACTATTTTTACTTGTAATTGGAAAAAATAAAATACTATTTACCCAAAAAAATATGAGCTCTGCTGGTGAAATTAACAACAATCTTAATCTTATTTGTTTTTTTTTTTTTTGGAAGTCACACAAATCTGTGCTTTCCTAAGAATGGGGAAATTTCCTAAGAATGGGTACTTTCTCTACAGATTCACATCAGTAACTCATCCATAGCTTATGCTCTTGGAGAGTTATCAGGAAAATGAAAATGCTAAATAAGTAACTTTTCTATGGTCACAGTAAGGACAGAGTTTGAGCCTGAAGTCTCTCTGACCCCAAAGCTGCCCCTCCATCATCAGAGAAGGATTTGTCTCTTGTCTTTTGATCAAATGAGATACCTGTAAGATGCTTACCACAGTGCCTAGCACATAGTACTTGATAAAGGCTTATTTCCTTTTTGCTTTTTTCTCTCTCTTTCCCATATAATATATATATTTATATTTATGTATGTATGTATATGTATATTGACACATATGTGTACATACATATATTTATGTTAGTGCAGATATGTTTATATACATTTGTGTATATGTGTATACATGTGTACATACACGTACATGCATATATGAAAGGATTGTTGGCACAGTGGATAGAGTTCTGACCCTGGAGTCAAAAAAATGAGTTCAAATCTACTCTCAGGCAGTTATCAGTCGTGTGAGCCTGGGTAAGTCACTTAACTTGTGTATCTTAGTTTCCCCATCTATAAAATGGGGATAAGAATAGCATCTACCACCTGGGGTTGTGAGGATCAAATGACTATTTGTAAAGCACTGTGCCTGGAGCATAAGAGGTGCTGTACAAATGCATACTTCCTTTTACATGTATTTATATGTATAGATACAGATACAGATACGGATACGGATATAGATACAGACATAGATACAGATACAGATACAGATACGGATATAGATACAGACATAGATACAGATACAGATACAGATACGGATATAGATACAGACATAGATACAGATACAGATA
>CM053591.1:40563582-40631230 GCA_028646515.1 Pseudochirops corinnae | reverse complement strand
ATACAGATATAGATACAGATACAGATACAGATACAGATACGGATATAGATACAGATACAGATACAGATATACATACAGATACAGATACAGATACAGATACGGATATAGATACAGACATAGATACAAATACAGATACAGATATACATACAGATACAGATACAGATATAGATACAGATACAGATACAGATACAGATATAGATACAGATACAGATACAGATACGGATATAGATACAGACATAGATACAGACATAGATACAGATATAGATATAGATGTAGATCTCCCTGCCTCCAGCCTTCTCCCATCTCCAATGCATCCTCCACACATTTGCCACAGTATTATTTCTAAAGCAGATGTCTGGCCACACTATCATTTTACTCAGATCATTCTAGTATCTTGCCACTAAGATAAAATGCAAACCCCTCAGTCTGGCATTGAAAACCCTTCACAATCTAGGTTCCAGCTCGCCTTCCCAGATACATCACACAATTTTCCCCTTTATGCTCTCTGTGTTCCTGAGAAACTGACTTGGGGTTATTTCTTCCACTGATGTTGCATTCCTATTTCTGTATCCTTGCAAAAGTCTCTCCTATACCTGTGCTCTTTATCCTCTTCACCTCGAAGAATCCCCAGTATACTTCAAAGCTCAGCTCAAATGACTCCTCTTACATAAGACCTTTGTCTACCCCCTCCCCCCAGCTGCCAGCGCTTCCCCCCAACAAAAAAACAACAAAAACAGTTGCTAACACTAAATCCTGCTTGCTCGGCTCCTGGCTGTGCCAAATGCTTTACCATATTATTACCTCATTTGATCTGCACAACAATCCTGGGGGGGTAAGTGCTATTATTATCCCCATTTTACAGATGAGAAAACGGAAGCAAACAAGCAAAGTGACTTGTAACTAGTAAATGTCTGAGGCCAGATTTAAATTCAGGTTTTCCTGGTTACAGGTCTAGCTCTCTATGCACTATGATGCCATCTAGCCCATCTTGTATGTATTTTGCATGTATTTTATACTTGTGGGTGTTTATATACATAAACAGGGTATTTCTCCTAAAAAAATGTAAGCTTCTGGAGGGCAAGGACTACTTATTTTTGTTTTCATATCCCCACTGTCCAGCACAGTGTTTCATACATAGTACCTGCCTGATAAACACTCATTGTTGTTAAGAGACCCAGCTTGGAGTCACCTCAGAGGAACTATGAGACAGGCCTTCTCCTTCTGCACTTGGGGAATACACATTTCCCAGGGTATAAGTGAGGGAACTGAGCAGATGGCACTTTTTAAAAAATGACTCAGAAAATAGTATTCCTACATAACCAAATACTATGCACACGTTCATCTGCAGCTACAAGAGAAAGAGAATCAAATGCTTTGATAGTTTCCTGCTGTGCTCACACATTTCCACAAACTCTCATTTACCTCGAAGCAATAACAAGCGCATGTCAGTCCATTTATGACCTGCTAATACGGTGCCAATTTCATATTTATCTAGCTTCATGTTGTCTGCCCAGCCTCTTTGGAAACACTTGGTGATTACCCTCCTGCTTCCCTCCCCTTTCAGGAACATTAGGTATTAATTCAAGCTTGTCAAATCTCGTATGATATATTCTATTCAGGAGCTAATACTTCATCAACCTTACCTGGCACTGGAAAATTCAATTTCTCAGAATACCAGCTGTTATGCTGGAGACCCTGCCATAGCAATTTAGAACCACTCACTGGGAATGTTTTTTCTCAAGTCATCATCCAGCAATGGGGGACGGGAAGGACGACCAGCTTATTGGCTACAAAAGTTTCACTGTCATTTAATGCCTTCATGGATCATAAATCTAGATCTGGAAAGTTTGACATGCCAGTCAGATGGGGAAGACTCTGTAGTATAACTCACTCACATGAGGAACATGAGACCGAAAAAGTAGGGTCAGATAAATACTGATTGCCAGAGGCATAATTTGAACCTATGTCCTATGATTCCAAAGCCAGTGTTCTTTCCACCATGCTACACTGCCTTTGAGTCAAGGGTGTACTGGTAAATGTTGAAAGGAAGGAAAGAAGGAAGGAAGGAAGGAAGGAAGGAAGGAAGGAAGGAAGGGAGGGAGGAATGAAGGAAGGAAGGAAGAAAAAAAAAGAGAAGGATCATGTACCTATGACCAACTTTTAAATTTAACCTACATTATTAACATTTTCCCCATCACTGTCTTAAGTCTAAATCAGTGGTGTAGAAATGAGGGTCACTAAACCATATAGGAGGATCTCTGACTTAGAAAACCACATCTTAACATCACCTATGTTCTGTTGTATTTTTATTTTTTGTTGTTAAACATTTCTCAATTAAATTTTAATCTCATTTAGGCTTGTTGCAGGTAGTAATGCTGATGTTTGACACCCCTGGTCTAGACCAATGGTTAAACTCAAATAGAAACGATCCCTGTAGGCGGCAGCATACTTCCTTACACACACATACACACACACACACACACACACACACAGTATTATCTATGTTGTATTACTGGGGCAGCTAGGTGGAACAGCAGATAGATTGCCAGGCCTAGGGTCTGGAAGGCATGAGTTCAGATGTGACCTCAGACACTTAGTAACTGTGTGACCTGCGGCAAGTCACTTACCCCTGTTTTCCCCAGTTCCTCATCTGTAAAATGACCTGGAGAAGCAAATGGCAAACCACTCCAGTAAGTTTGCCAAGAAAACCCAAATAAGATCACGGAGAGTTGAACACAACTGAAATAACTATACGATAGCAACAAATGTTATATTATATTTTTACATTTTATTTTGTTAAATATTTCCCAATTAGATTTTAAGCTGGTTTTGGACTGGGAGTTTTGTGGGCCACACCTCTGGTCTAGACCATCAACCAAAAAATAAATGAAGCCCAGATATGTGGCATTTGCAAGTTTCTGAAGTGTCAATGCTCACACTGGAAACTTAACTATGGTCAGCAGGGTTGGACAAGTTCAAACCCCCCCATCTCTGAATATTCATTAACATGTGTTGTTTCATTTCATCCTTTGATACAGACAACTTCTCAGCAGCCTCCTCCTCTGAGCTAGGCTGCTTTGGGCTTTCCCTAGCAGCACCCATACCCAATAGTACTCAGTAGTCAGTGAATTAATTCAATATTTTAATTGAATAATTTAAATTCGCCCAGGGAAAAGAAGGCAATTGGCCAAAGTGGGCCTCCTATTTACTAGCATCATGGAGGGAATGAATAGATAGAATTGGGAGGAAGGTTTCAGGAACAACTGAAAAAAAGAACAAACCTGGTCAAAGGAATTGCTGAGAGTTCAGGATAATTCTGCCCCAATTCAAAACAGTTGAAAAACATACCCAACAGAAAACGGCATGTATTCTCATACTCGGTTGACAGTTTTGCTAACCTGCTCTTTCCCCTCTCTGTTTTTAAAAAATTTTGTTCTTGATTACAAGGGATAGCTTTCAAGGGAAGGGAGAAGGAGAGATATATTTGGAAGTGAAAGTGAGGTATAATAAAAGATATACAAATTTTAAATAAAAGAGGTTTTGAGAAAATCCAGACCAAGATGGAAATTGGATTACTTGCCAATGAAAATGAAATTGTCTTAACAGACCTACCAGCTTTCTGACAGTCAACAGTCTAAATCGATGAGTCTGATTTAGATTGTCTTGCAAGCCAAAAATTGATTTCCTCAGAGTACTTCCAACTACAGAAAGCTTTAAAATGCAACAAATGTCCTCATCTCAGAAGACGATCCAAAGCTCCCCAGGTGTGGCACCCTCTCTGCTCCACCTTCCCTCATCCCCTAGCAAGCGTTCCATTTGGAATCATATGCCATCAACTCCTGAACAATCTATAACAGCATCCCTGTCAGCCAGTAAGGGCCAAAACAGATAATGAAGAAGATCTGAAAACTAAAAGTTCAGCAGGGAACTACTTGCTCATGCTATACATTTAATGGTTTGTCTTCTATGAACCAAAAATCTTATTTAATCTTCAAATGGTCTCCACTTCCTGAAATTCCAGTATTGATGGCTGGCCGAATAATCCTAATTCTAACATTTACTTTCCCTGTGACACTACAGAAAAATAACTGAAGCAGCAGCTGTCTAGGTCCTATTAAAATGAACAGATGAACTACTAAATAAATTTAATTAATTAATAATAAATAATAAAATTAATAAATAATATAGTATCATGTAAATATAAACATATAATAAATAAATTACTAAATAAATTAAAATGAACAGACGAATTACTAAATAAAGAAATAAGCAAAGAAATAAATTAATAGGCAAACAAATAAATGAATGACTAAATAATGATGATGGTAATGATGATAGATATACAGATTGATAAAGAATATAAAAATTTCTTCGATGAGCCAATTAGACTTATTAACATTATATGGAGAAAATATTAAAATGCCAAGACTTGGGTTCACAGAATGAATGGAAACATACCCATGTCACCATTATTTAGGAACTAAATGATCTTTCAGTTTGTGGATTATTTTGTGTAAATCTCCTGCTTCTTCTCCTTCCTGATTTTATCTGTCTTTCAGCCTGAAGAAGGTAAGCAGAGGAAGAAGGGGAAAAAGACATAAGGTAAACCAGTCTGTGCTGCCGTTGGTTACTTGCTTGGTAGCTAACCTTAGCAATGTGATAATTATAAACTGCACCCTGTTACCATTAGCTGTTTGGAATGGAGAGAGGTATAATCAATCACCAACATACAGCTGCACTAAAGCTCTAGCCATAACTATAGGCGTTACAAAGAAAAAAAAGGATAGTAACAAGATTTGTGCCTGGATTAAGGAGGTAATTTTCTGTCACTAATGGGGTTGGATCTTTTTAATTTAATCTGACTTTTCTCTTAAGAAGAGACTTCCCCAACGACCCTCAGATTTGAGACAGAGTTTGGCATCCAAAAGTTGTGATTTTTGTCACTACTGCTTAGGAAATGATGAAAAGACAGGTTAATAGACACTAATAAGAAAAGTAATTACACATAATCCAATTAGACCAGAAATGGCCTTACATGGCCACAGGTTTTCCTCTTCTTTCTCTCTTCCTTGAAGGGTAAAGGGTCAAGCAGCCACATTTCTCTTTTCTCATTCTTTTCCCCTCTACTGGGAAGCCCATGTGGCCTTGTTGTGTACAGATAGGGCACAAGAGAAGTAATATAACCTCTTTGCAGGAATGCTCATCTGTCTTTAGGATTATCATGAAGCATTATATCCTCATTTGGTAGTTGTTTGTAATGGATTTGCATATTTATGCTGAACTATTAATTTTACCCCCTGAAGTTCATATTCTTGCAAATTCACATGCTTGCAAACTGTTATGAACATTGTCTGTTTATTCATTAGAGTCATCAGTGTGGCATCCTGCGATACCAGTAGTTGAGTAGTTGCTGGGAGGGGGAAAGTCAGAAAGGACAGGAAGAGGGATGTGTAGTACATATTATATCCTCAAAAACCTTCCCAAACAAGTATTATAAACATTTCCTTTATAGTGAGTCTGACAGGGAAGATGGGAAAGCTCAAAAAGACTACCACAAAATTACCATAACTGAAGAGCATACACCCCAGAACTGAGTGGAAAGACGAGTTGCTATGGTGGATAGAGCATTGGCCTTAGAGTCAAGAAAACCTGGCTCCAAAACCCACATCAGACATTGACTAACTGTGTAATACTGGGCAAATCACTTAACCTGATGGGGTATAGGCTCTGGGAACCCCCTTGAACTCTCCTTGAATCTTTCCACTTGGTCTGGCCATAAGCCTTCCCTTATGGCTATTCCCAAATTTCTGTTACCCTTAACCTAGCCTAGCCCTCCATTACCTGTTACCTCCAGATTGCCTCCAGCTGCTTCCTACCCTTGATCCCACCCTTAATCTCATTCTCTAGGTTCCAGGTGTCTGACCTCTAGTCACCCCAGTCCCATCAAGATCCTCCTTAGACTTCTCAAGATCCTCCCTGGACCCCTCCTGTCATCACCCTAGACTACTAGACCACCCCTAGTTCCCTCCTGCTGAGTCATCTCCAGTCATCCTGATGACTATCTGGTCACTGGATCCAGATGGCTCTGGAAGAGAAAATGAAGCTGGTGACCTTGCACATCCCCTCCTCACTCAAATCAAAGTCGACTGCAAGTCACATCATCATTTTTCTGATGCCATGGTCCTCTTTGAAAAGAGAGGACAAACACACAAGATCCCTCGCACAGTGTTTCTGTATATAAGATCAATCCTGCCTCCATGAAGGTGCTCAGATTCAATCTGGCTGAGATTCAATCTAGCTCAGGTTCAATCTGGCCCCTTGTCAATACAAGTGTCACAAATGCTTAGGCTCCTTAAGAGTCTACCCAATATGGTGGATTTTTAATAAACTGTTTTACTTTGCCTGAAAGAAGGCTTGGGTCAAATTCATTTGGGCAGGACCTGGTGTGTTGGTATTTTGGGGTTCCAAGCACCCCTAAGCCCCAACATTTTAAACCCCAATAAACCCATCTCTAAAAATGAGGTGGTTGGGCTTTTAGACCTCTAACATTCATTCCTGCTCTAATGTGCCTATGACTCTTCACTTCTTCCCTGTTCTGGCTCATGATTCCAGGGATAGAAGAGATGAGCAAGCAGATGTATAAAGACCTTCCAATGTAGTGTAGAAAATAGAAAAATCATGTAAATTATAACAGTTAGAACTACTTAGCCTTCTCTCAACTCTCAGCTCAGATTGCTCTTTCATTTTCAGAGGAACAATCTTCCTGATTTGTTGCATTGACTTAAATCCATTGTCCATCGTTTCATGTATTATATTTGTCTTCCCATTTAGGTAAAAGTCACTTTAACCTAAATTAGGGACTATGCCATGCTATAGAGACCAATAGACATTCTCCTCCCCCAATCCAAGTCCTACTATCCTTTTTCCAGTTTCTACTTAGTCACTGGACATCCTCTCTTAGCTGGATCTTGACCCATCTATAATCTGTTGAAGGTATCCAAAAGCCCCAATCTACTCTGATCCTTGGCCTATGTTTATATTAGTTGGCGACCTTCAAGCTTGTGGCCTTACTATCTACCCATCTATTTTATCTGTCAGAATCTAAGTATTATCTGGCCTTTTCAACTGCCATAAAGGAGAGTTAAACAAAACTGCTTCAGAATATAAGATCCTTCCAAGCAAGAAACAGACAGGATTGCAGGATTAAGAAAGATAATTTTGATAACATAAAATTAAAAAGGTTTTACACAAACAAAATTAATGCAGCCAAAATTAGGAGGAAAATAGGAAACTGGGGTGGGGGGGAATTTACAGCAAGTTTCTCTGATATAGGCCTCATTGAGCCAAATTTATAAAAAATAAGAGTCATTACCCAGTTGATAAATGGTCAAAAGACCTGAATAGGCAGTTTTCAGAAGACAAATTCTTGTCTATCAATAGTCACATAAAATACTGATTAGAAAAATACAAATCAAAGCAATTCTGGGATACCACCTCACAAATGTCAGACCAACTAACATAATAGAGAAAGAAAGTAACAAATGCTTAAAAGGATGTGGAAAAATTGCCACACTAATGCACCATTTGGTGGAGCTGCAAACGAGCCCAATCATTCTGGAGAATAGCTGGGAGCTGTGTGCAAAGAGTTCTAGAGCTATGCGTGCCCTTTGACCCAACAGCACCACTGCTAGGCAAGTACACTGAAGAGATCAAAGGAAAGGGGAAAGGAGCTATTGGTACAAAATATTTATAGCCGCTCTCTTCACAGTGGCAAAGACCTGGAAATCAGGGGATGCCCACTGAATTGAGAATGGCTGAACACGTTGTGGTATATGGTTTTAATGGAACATTATTGTGCCGTAAGAAATGACAACCAGGATCTTTTAAACCCGACACTGTGCTAAGGGCTAATAAAAATACAAGTCAAAAGAAAGACAGTCATTTCCTTCAAAGGGTTTATGTTCTAATGGGGGAAACACCAGAACAATGGGAACTGAAGGAGAAGGAGGTAGGGACTGTGTCATTCAGGGCCAAGATCTAAAAAGAGTCCAAGGAAGCGTAGACTGAGCCAGGGTCAAAGCGATCTTGTCCCTGGAATGGGTGAGTTCTTCCTCAAATGGAGATTCCAGATGAACTCAGCAATCAAATGAAGAGACTGCAAAGCCATTACAAAAATGAAAAAAAGCAGGATTCATTCCTATTTTATAATTAACTATAATATCTGCTAACAATGTATATATCACTTTAAGGTTTACAAAGCATTTTATGCTTCCTCACTTGATTTTCACAAAAACCTTGTATGGATATTATTATCGCCATTTTACAGATGAGAAAAGTGAGGCTAAGAGGTTCAAGTTATACCAGTAATAAATATCTAAGGCAGGATTTGAACTCAAGTCTTTCTAACTCCTAGTTAGGCACTTTATCCATTGCACTGTTATGGTTGGATTAACAATGAACATTTCATAAGGTGGTTATTTGAAAGGGAAGATTGGTAAAGTTGTCTCTCTCCCATAAATAAATTCTAATTCTGCTTTATTACTCGTGTGTGTGTGTGTGTGTGTGTGTGTATGTGTGTGTGTGTGTGTGTGTGTGTGTGTGTGTGTGTGTGTGTGTAAGAAGGGTGGGGACCATAAACCTATTTACAATTTCCCAGTCATTCTTTTGATGGCTAATAATTTCATTGCAGAGAAGCTCATTATTCAAAAACTCTTCTCTTTGAGGGATATCTGCACAGTGTGATTAGCCTGAGCAACTCAATATGTGCCGAAAAAGCAATTTGTTTGGCCAGTTTCTTTCCATACTTTCCCCAAGTACTGTTGGGAGGTCACGTCAGAATGAAGTCTCTCTTCCAAAAGCAGCATTCCTGCCCTGGTTAATAATGGAATCCAATGCCATCCAGGGATCCACCATCCAACAAAACGACATCTTGGCCCCATAAAAAGGACCAATTTTCTCTTGCCCCCATTGGTAGAGGGCTAGGAGAGAACAGCTGTCTTATGTTTCACAGGCCATTGAACTAAAGGCACAGAACTGATTATTTCATTAATCCTAAGATAAGCAGCTGTCATCACCTAGGTAAGTAAAAAGTGAAATAAATTTGGAATCAGGATCAAAGGCTTTAAATTGGATAGAATCCCACAGGCCCATAGGTTCCATATCTCCTCTGTAGGTAGCTCTGAGAGACTTGTTCACTGCTCATGAAAAGAGAGGGAATTCCTCTTTAAAAAAAAAAATGTGGCTAAATCTCTGAGCAGCAGACTGCATTTTAGCTAAAACCCAAATTGCTCCAGGAAGAAAGTGGATCAAAAGAAGTTATTCAGATACCCTACGGATCATACTGAAATGTAGACAATGCATTAAGAAAAGGTAGATATTCAAGAAAGAGGAAAGAGAACATGAAGAAGTATGTGCACTAATGGTTGTATAGCTCAACTGAAGTTTTCCTCCAGCTGTCCAAGAACTGGCACATTCAGGAGCTGTACCTTCAAAGGCAGAGGGGGTACAAATGAAAAAAAAATTTTTTTAATCTGCTCCTGAAAGTCCTCGATGCTAAATTTGCATGATTCACTAGAGGAAAAGGTGGTGCTTTGGTTAGATTAAAATCATTCACACACACACACACACACACACACACACACACACACTAATTTAACATTTTTTTTCTTCAAGTTTTGAGTTTCAAATTCTCTCTCTCCTCTTGGAGACAATAAGCAATTTGATATAGGTTACACGTTTGCAATTAGATTAGAATCTTCCAAGGGAAATTTTCACAATGAAAATACCACTCCCTTTCCTTTGGTCCTCTAATTCTTAGAAACTTGTATAGGGCATCTTGAGGTGGTAGTGACCTCTAGTGGTTCATACTATGCATAAGTTCCTTGCTTTACAATATCACCTCTCCAAGTACGGAAGGAAGAAAACAGAGACAGAACCTTGTATCATCATACAAGCATAGTCAAGAAAAACCAAATTCCCTCGTTAGCTATATCTAAAAATGTGTTTCTTATCCTGTCCATTATCTCTTTGCAACAAGGTGGACAACATTCTTCATCAGTCCTCTGGAATCCAAGTTGATTCAATTTAGTTGATAAGAGATCTTAAGATTTTCAAAATTTTTGTTTTTACAATACTTTATATAATATAAATAATAATTATATAATACTATATAATATAAAGTGCTCATCTGATATTGATCACTGCATTCTGCATCAGTTCATACAAATCTTCCCAGGTCTCTCTAAAATTGTCCCTTTGACCATTCTTATAGCAAAATAGTATTCCATTACATTCATATACCATAATATGCTCAACTATTCCACAATTTTGGGGTACCCCTTTAGTTTTCAGCTTTGCCATTACAAAAATACTTTCATACACATGAAGTCTTCTCTTTCTTTGACCTATGAAGGGGTGGAGGGGGGAGATGTATAGACCTAGTAGTAGTATTACTGAATCAAAGGGAATGTATTATTTAGTAATTCTTTGGGCACATTTTCAAATTGCTTCCCAAAATGCTTGGCCCAATTCACAGTTTCACCAACAATGCACTAACGTCCCTGTTTTCCTGTAGCTGCTCCATATTTGTCAGTTTCTTTCACTTTTTTTTTTTTGGTCAGCTTTGCCAGTTTGATGGATGTGAGGTAGAAGAATATCAGAGTTACCTTAATTTGCATTTCAAGTCAAGACAACAAGTATTTATTAAGCTCTTACTATGTGCCAAACACTTTGGTAAGCACTGGGGATACAAAGAAAAGCAAAAAAATAAAAATACCTGTTTTGAAGGAGTTCACAGTGTAATTAATGGAGGAGACAAAGTACTAGGCAGAAGCAAGATACATTCAGGATAAATTGAAGACAATCTCAGAGCACAGGTACTAATATTAAGGGAGACTCAGAAAGATTTCTAGCATTTCTCTATCTGTGATTTGAAGCATTTTTTTTTCATATGGTCATATATAACTTAGGTTTCTTTCCTTGAGAACTGCCTATTAATATCCTTAGGCCATTTTATCTGGGGAATGATTCTCATTCTTCTAAATTTGAATCCTTTCCTTATATATTTTGGACATAATACCTTTACTAGAAAAGCTTGATGCTAAGACATTCCCCCACCCACCCAGGTAACTTTTGTCTTTGATCTTAACCGGATTTGTTTATGCTAAATAGTTTTTAATTTTAGAAAATCAAAATGTCTGTTTTACCTTCTGTGATCCTCTTTATTCCTTATTTGGTCATGAACTTCCTTGTGGATAGATCTGACAGGTAATTTCTTCTTTGTTTCTCTGATTTGTAAGTAATGTGCCTTTTTACAGCCAAGTTATGTATTCATTTGGAGCTTATTGTAGTATAAGATATGAAGTATTGGAACTAAACCTAATTTCTGCCATTTCACTGTCCAGTTTTCTCAGCTGTTTTTATGAAATAATGAGTCTTTATCCAGTAGCTAAGCTCTTCAGGTTTTTCAAAAACTAAGTTACCAGACACGTTGCTTCTGTGTGTTATGTACGTAATCTGTTCCACCAATCAATCAGTGGACTGGCTAACCTATAAGGCCACTTCCAACTTCAAGTTCTTATGATTCTAAAATGACAAGTTCTCAAGTTTACTATGGCACAAGGGTATTGTCTACTTGAGGCAAATCAGTGCTCACAACTAAAAGGTCTTAAAACTCCTGCAAAATCACTGTCTGACGCCACTCCATTTGAAAGAACATTTTTTTCTAAAGGACCTAGAAGTCCGAAAATCTGACATTGCCGGGGGGTGAGAAAGGAAAGAGCCAGGAATTGTTAAGGGAGGGAGGGAGCAGAAATCAATTATAGTGGATAGACTTCACAATAGACACTGCAAAGCAAAGGTAGAAAAATCAATCATGTCAAATCAATGAGTATTTAGACATGTGAACTTACTACAGTTATCTTTGTAGGCATCTCCCATCAATACATAGGCAGTCTCATTCACTTCACTGAGGTTGACCGCAGCTTTTAGATTGAACCCTTCTCTCTTCATAAAATGACATAATGTCTAAAACTTCTTTCTTTCTCTCTGGTGGTACAATTACTGTTTACCACATGTGCTACATGGAAGCACGGGTCATTGATTTGGTGCCTGAGCCCTTCAGGCCTAACAAATTTACCAAGAAGGAGGCAGTATCTTAGTAGTGAAAGAATGGAACCTCAAACTACCATCATTCTTTGCATCAAGGTGCAGACCAAAGGCTGGAAGGGAACTTCCAAGGCTTCTAATCCAACCCCTTCATTTTATAGAGAAGTACACTTGGGTCAAAATAAGCAAAGGGACTTGTCCAAGGTCACATAGGTAATAAGCAACAAGACCAGGATTCAAACTAAGATGCTGAGATTTCTAATCAAGGACTCATTCCACTAGAGCATACGATACAGATCAAGTCAGAAAGATGCCAAAGTTCATCAACCATTGATGATACAAGATAAAAATGGAATAATCCCTGCCTTCAAGGAACTTATAGTCTATCCATGCAAACAACTGCACATACAAATAGATAACAGCATATATAAAAGACATAAGCATAATTTCATGGAGGGAGACACTAATAACTGTGGGGATCAATCAGGAGTTGAGAGGGAAAACTTCCATCCAGTCTACCCAATATCTCCTCTAGGAGTTGAATTTTGAAGGAAACTAGGGATTCCAAGATGGCAGCTTAGGTGGCTTAGCTTCCTCACCTATAAAATGAGCTGAAGAAGGAAATGGCAAACCACTCCAGTCTCTTTGTCCAAAAAAAACCAAAACCCAGATGGGGTCACAAAAGATACAACTGAACAACAAAAAGAAGAAGATATTCTAAGACCTGGAGATGAGGAGAGACTGCATTCTAGGCAGGGGGAATAGTCAGTGATAAGTTGTGGAAACAAGAGATAGAATTTGGCAGCAAGGGGCCAGCTGGGCTGAGCCATGGAGTAATACGTACAAAATCTGAAGTGACATTGTGAAGGCCTTTAAATGCCAAAAAGAACAGTTTATATTTGATTCTAGAGGCAAGAAGGAATCACAAGACCTTTTAACAATAGAGTAATATGGTCAGACCAATACTTCAGAAATATTACTTTGACAATTGTAAGGAAGATGGAATGGAGAGGAAAGAGATTGAAGGCACCAAAACCAACTAGAAGGCTAATTGAGAAACTCTTCAAATATCAGTTCACATTTACATATCACCTTAAGGTTTATAAACACTTTATTCACAAGAAACCTATAAGCTAGGTAGCATGGCTGGAACAAGGGGAAGGCAAATGAGTGAGACATCTGCCTTAGGCATGGAAAGCTAAGGTGTAAATTAAAAAAATTTAAATGTGTATCTACAGTTCCAAGCACAGCATGTCATTTAAGACATAGGAGTGCATTTTCATATTCTTAGTTATAAGGCTAGTAAGCAGCACAAGTATTATTTACAGATGAGGAAATTGGCACTTAAGAAAAGTTAATTCACTTGTTCAAGATTACACATCTAATAAGGCTAGTTGAGAATTTTTTTAAGTGCCTACTGTGTGTCAGGTAGGGGGCAGTTAGGTGGTGCTGTGAATAGACTCATCTTTCTGACTTCAAATCTGACCTCCAACACTTACTAAGCTACACTACCCTGGACAGGATATTTTACCTTGTTTGGCTTAGTTACTTCATCTGTAAAATGAATTGGAGAAGGAAATGGCAAACCATTCCAGTATCTTTGCCAAGAAAAGCCCACGTGGGTTCACAAAGAGTCGGACATGAATGAACAACCTATGTGCCAGCTATTGTGATAAACACTAGAGATATAAAGAAAGGGGAAAACAAAAACAAAACAAACAAAAAAAAAGTGCCTGCTCTCAAGGAGGTTCATTGTTTAATGGAGAAGATAAGATGAAAACTAGAATAAACAGGATATATACGGGAAAAAATGGAGATAATCAACAAGGGGAAGGCATTAAGATTAAATGGATCAGGAAAGTGTTCATGCAGAAGGCTGGATTTTTATCTAGGACTTGCACAAGGTTAGGAGATGGAGATAGGAGGAAGGAGAGAATTCCAGGGATGAGGGACAACCAGGGAAGATGCCCAGAGTTGAGGGATGGAGGATCTTGTCCAAGAAACAGCAAGGGGGGCCAGTGTCACCAGAAGATCAAAAAGTAAGAGAGGGGCTAAGTTGTAAGGGATTTTAAAAACTAAACAGAGGATTTAGAAAGTGTCAGTACTAGGATTCAAAATCAAGTCCTCTGACTCTAAAGCCGCAGTTGTTTCTACTATGTGACACAGCAAATAATAATAATTTGGAGTTTTCTTGACAAGGACACTGAAGTGGTTTGCCATTTCCTTCTCCATCTCATTTTACAGATAAGGAACTGAGGCTAACAAGGTTAAGTGACTTGCCCAGGGTCACACAGCTACTAAGTATCTGAGGTTGTATTTAAACACAACAAAGAGTCTTCCTGACTCCATGTCCAGTCCTCTATCCACTACTGGCACCTAGCTGTCCATATAGACATAAAACAATTTTGGGGAATTGGAAAGATGTGAAATCTCCTGTCATGGAGGTTTTTTAGAAAGTCAATACATTCTTTCCTGCCCTGGAAAGTTTGGATGTGACCTTCCTAGAAGGGAGGTAGATAATTAAGTAGTCTTTTAGACTCAGATCCTTTTAATTCTATGATTAATGGATTTATGGGAATGGTATAGGAATTTTGATTGTAAAATACTCAAATGGTTTGTGCCAATGCAAAGCCAGGTACCTCAGCATAATCAAATTAATGTTCATAGTAATTGACTACCATTTAAATAGAATTTGCCTCCTGAGCCATTTAAAGTCCCAGTAAAAAATAATTTCTCACCCAAATTTCCATACCAGGTGAGCAGTAGAGGGTGGGAAGGGACGGAGAGTCTGTAATAATATTTTATCATTTGTAGGGGTTAGATATTTGCATGGGCTCTGCCAATTGGTTAATGAATGCAGGTTTTTGGTGGGTTTTTTTTTTTAAAGAATGAATAACTTCAGTAGCACATTTGGCTTCAATTTTCAATAAACATATTAAAATATATAACGTAGGCAAGTGCAAATAAATACAAGGTGAGGAGAGAAAACTCACCATTTTTTCTGAAATGGAAACAGTAGCAGATACCTGTAATTACTTGATCCTTGACAACTGATGAACAAGTATGAGGATCCTGGTGTTCATTAGCTGTCTGGATTCAGAGCAGCTGTGAGTGGAAAAATGATTAGCCTTGACCATGAAAGGAGGATAAACAGAAGAAAGAGGCAACAGGCAAGATAAGGCCATGTAAAGCCTTTTGTATTACTGAGCAAATTAGACAGAAGCGGGGGAAGAAAAAAAAGTGTCAGGGACACTGTAACCTAGAGACAACTCCAAAATTTTTGTTCAGAAATGGAAATTTCCAGAGTTTGTTTTATGAACTAATCATTTTGCAACAGACTCTTCTCATATCCTCCTTAGAGCATCTCCTCCCCGCTCAGCTTTCTTATCTCACTGGGGTGGCTTTTAATGAGCTATGTGGCCATACCTCCATCTGCTGGCTAACTGGATGTGGTTGAGCAGACTGAGAATGGTAACTTTCTTAAGAGTAAATTGAATTTGACTCAACCCATGTTTTTAAAATCTTTTCCTATGGCTAACCTATGAATGCAGTGGAATTACACAAAGCTCATGGCTAATGCTGGATTAAATATATGTTATTTTTACACACACACATTTATTTATTTAAAATAAAGTGTCATTTACTCAAGAAGCATTAAAAACTCTCTCCCCTGAGCACAAAGGTGGCTGACTACTAAGGGAGAATGTTGATGTATTATCACATGCATTATTGTGCTGGGTGGGATTTTTCTAAGTATTGCTTTTTTTTTGCAGGGAGGGTGCAACTAAGAGGAAAAGGATATTTCTAAAAGGGAAAGGTGACAAAAGATAAAAACATATTTGTAAAAAAGAAAAAAAAAAAAGGAAGCAGCACCCAGCTGGGGCCATTCTGACCACCCAAACAGCAGTTGGGGAGAATACCCATGTTGGCAAACAGTGAATTGCCCAACGTGGGAAGAGACTGAGATGCTTTGAGATCAGTTGCAACAAAGCAAAGGATATAAATTCAGAGGCAGATGACCCAGTACAAAGAGTGCTAGACTTGGAATCCAACAACCCAGGTTTTAGTACTGGTTCTGCACCTAGAGAATCACATGCCTTTGCTCAGATCTTTTCCTTTCTCTGAATCTGTTTCTTCCCTCTTCCCCCGATCCCCATAAAATGAAGGCAGTACATTAAATGATTTCCCAGAACTTTGGTCTGACTTCTTGTCTTGTAGCATTTTGACAAGAGACAATGATATAAAAGGGAGAGGTTTTGGGATCTCCCCATCTGAGGTCAACACGTGGCCCATGAATATGGTCCTCTCAGTTCTTTGCCTCAGAATCTGTTCTCGTTTTAGATCAGCGGTTCTCAACCTGTGCGTCGAGACTCCTTTGGAGGTCGAATGACCCTTTCACAGGGGTCACAGGGGTCACCTAAGACCATCAGAAAACAAATATTTCCGATGGTCTTAGAAACTGAGACACCGCTCCTCTATCTGTCTCCACGCAGGTCCGCCCACATGCAGATATGCTCACAAAGGAGTATTAAAGGGTCACAGCATTAAGAAGATTGAGAACCACTGTTTTAGATGAAGGAGACTGGAGGCTACCGGCCCTGTGAATTTCAAATGGCCAGGAAAGTGAACCATCAAGAGAGCCATAGGAGTACCCCTATAATCCTGATGTGGCAATGTAACCTAGCTCTGGAACAGTATGCCCAGACAGTATTGCCTATGCATTTATGCTTTCTGTTACAAGGCAGTCCCTCAACTGTTTGGCACAGATTTATCTCCCTGAGTTCAAATCTGGCACATACTAGCTATGTGACCCTAGACTTCACACTGTTTGCCTCAGTTTCCTCACCTGTAAAATGAAATGGAGAAGGAAACAGCAAACCACACCAGTATCCTTGCCAAGAAAACCCCAAGTGGAGTCACAGAGAACTGGACACAACTGAAAACAACTCAACAACAGTTAACATAGCCCCAGGCAATCTCCTCTAGTCTAAATATGCTCAGTTTTTTGAATCCACCTTTCTAAAGAAAGGTTTCCAGTCTCCTCATAATTTTTATCTGGACAAATTTAAGGTTATAAATGTCCTTCCTAAAATATGGCATCAAGAATTGAACATAGCATTTCAGATATGATGTGATTATGGCAGAGCACATAGAGTTCATGATTTCCCTTGTGCTTCTATTGATGAAGCCTGATTTCATTGGCCTTTTTTGGTTGCCATGGCATGAAGTTGACTCAGAATGGGTTTTCAGCTTACTAAAACCATGGGATTTTTCTCATATGACCTGTTTCCTAGGCCCTCTTTTCATTGCCCATCGAAATTGTTTGTGCCATTAGCATTTTGTTTTTGGGAGCACTCCAAGTCTCTCTCAGCAACTTCCCACATAGAATTTTAGACTATTAAATCCTACTATGCCTATTCTTTCTCTGAACTCCCAGAAATCTATTCTCATCAAATCTAGGATACATGTTAGACATTCTTTCCGGCACTGGAAATTTTATATTTGCCCTTCCTCAAAGAGGTGGTTCAGGAAGGAGTAAGAGTGGGGAGGAAGGAGGCAATGGTAGATATTAAATGCTCTCCTGTGAATCCACATTATTCTAGGAAATTAATAAAACAAAAAAGTGATAAAGATCTTTATCCAGTTGGCCAAGAGAGTCAAAGTGATATAATGGAAAGCTGGCCTTGGACTCAGGGAAGACATGGGCTCATGTCCCACTTCTGACATACTTCTGACTATGTGATCTCGAGAAAATTAAACTCTGAGTACCCTAGGCAACTCTGATCATAGTTTGCAGAGCAGCCAAAAATTTGCCCTCCACCAATGAAATTACAAATTTGAACCTAAAAACCCCTACCACAAACTCTAAAATAAAGTAGTCACCTCCTCCCAAAGCTCCTACCATTTCTACTTTGGCAATAAGTTCTTCCTCATCAGTCAGAATTAGGTACAGAAAAGAATTCCCTTCATCCCTTGTTCTCCCTTTTGAAGAAATGAAATGCTCATTAAGGCAAGTCATGGATGTATTAGTTGTTCTGCTTTTAACTAGGGAGCTACAGGGGACATCTGGATAGTTAAAGTATACCAATCATTTTTCAATCTAATACTTAATTTTTTAAAAATCATACTCCTATGCCAGGTTGTGATCTACTTCACAAATGTATTATCAACTTTCTTTTCTGCTGGGTGGTTTCCAGTAGAGTGAACTCCTGCTATACCCTTGCTTTTCTTTCTTCTTTGGATGAAAGGAAGTGAATGGTGGTACATGATCACTATGCAAATACTTTCTACAGTGCTTGCCCCACTGGTTCATAGTTATGTCACAGGAAGACATCTTGGGGTTTTTTTTGGGGGGGGGAAGGCTGCTTTTTTAGAGAGGGGAAGGCAGGGCAATTGGGGCTGACTTGCCCAAGGTTACATAGCTAGGGTTAAGCGTCTGAAGCTGGATTTGAACTCTGGTCCTCCTGACTCCAGGGCCGGTGCTCTATTCACTGTGCCACCTACCTGCCCCAGGAAGATATCTTGTTGATAAACAATGCTATTCTCCTACCCTTTTTAACTAGCCTGCTCTTTTTGAACAAAGTATTCTCTTCCATAGTCACAGTCCAGTTATATGTCACATCCCACCAAGTCTCTGGGATATGTAAGATTGAATTTACCTCCTTACATTAAGACCTCTGGCATACCTTGGATTTTGTTCATATTTTGCTCATTTTATGTACTGACATTTGAGGTCATGTGTTTTATTCTATTCTTAGAAACGATCTCCAATTAAATGTTTGGTCGTCTCCACTGATATGTTCCTTCCCATATTATACTGAACAACAACTAGCCTGGTAGATTTATATGGGCAGTTTTCTCCCTCTTTCACTTCCAATTTAAAGCCTTCTTGATCAGAATTCCAGACTTCTGGGCAAATATAGTTTTACTGTCCTTCATGAGCAGCACTCAGTCTCTCACCAGAAAAAATCCATCCCTCTTACATCTCAAGCCATGGTCCATAAATAAAAATGCAGTTCTTAGATGCCATCTTTGTCATCAAGTACTCACTTCCCTAATTGAGTTTTCCATTTTGAAGGTGATGCAATGGATAGAGTGCTGGGCTGGGAGTCAGGAATCCCTGACTCATTTGCCTGAGTTCAAATCCAGCCTCTGAGATTTACTAGCTATGTGACCCTGGGCAAGACATTTAACCCTGTTTGCCTCAGTTTCCTTATCTATAAAATGAGCCGGAGAAGGAAGTGGCAAACTACTTCAGCATCTTTGCCAAGAAAACCTCAAATAGGGTCATGAAGAGTTGGACATGATCAAACAATAAAACTTTGAAGCCATCACCTCCAATTAATAGTAAAGACAAAAACATCGCTTTTGCTTCTAAACTATTCATTTTCTTTACCAGGACTTCACAGTTCTTAATTGTTAAGGCCCTTTTAACTCTTTACATACTATGGCTCTTTAAATACTTTTGCCAGTTATCTAAATTTGATTTCCTGTACAATAGAGTTGAGGAATTATTTTCTTCTGTGAGCTTTTGGACCTCCTTTTCCATTTGGCCAATTCTATTTTTTAAGGCATTCTTCTTCTCATTGGTTTTTTGAACCTCTTTTGCATTTGCTAGTCTATTTTTTAAGGTGTTATCTTCTTCAGTATTTTTTTGGTCTCCTTTAGCAAGCTGTTTACTCGTTTTTCATTATTTTCTTCCATCACTCTGATTTCTGTTCCCAATTTTTCCTCTACTTCTCTTACTTGATTTTCAAAATCCTTTTTTGAGATCTTCCATGGCCTGAAACCAATTCATATTTTTTCTTGGAGGCTTTTGATGTAGGAGTTTTCACTTTGTTGTCTTTTTCTGGCTATATGTTTCAATCTTCTTTGTCACCAAAGAAAGATTCTATAGTCTGACTTTTTTTTACACTGTTTGCTCATCTTCCCATCCAAATACTTGATTTTATAATTCTTTGTCAGGGGAGTACTCTGCTTCCAGTGGGGGTGGGTGTACTGTCCAAGGCTTCAGGGGTTTTGTAAAAGCTGCTGGATACCATAACTTCAGAAGCAGCCACTGGGGCTAGGGCCAGCCCACATGCTCTTCTTTCACCCAGGTCTCACAGAACTCCTCCACTGATCTTCCATGCTGTCCTCAGTGTTTGTGGGTTGAGAAGTCTGGAAACCACCATAGCTGCCAGTGATTCAGTCCACTGAGGCCTGCTCTGGCCCCATCTGTGCCAGTGCAGCCCACGCTGGACTGTGTTCTGCTCACAGCCTGGTGTTATATACTCTTCCCATCAACCTTCCCGGCTGTGTGACCTTTGGCAAACCATTTCTCTGAGAATGTTTGCTCAACTGTAAAATCAGGATACTATTACTTTCGGTCTACCTCATGGAATAGTTTTCAGGAAAAAGACTGCAAATCTTAAACTGCCTGACAAAATGCAAGCTGACACTACTATTACCACTAGTACTACTAATACTACCACCACCACCACCACCACTGCCACTTAGAACAATAATAATAATAAGCAGCTAGGTGGTGAAGTAGTTAGAGTGCCAGGCCTGGATTCAGGAAAACTCATCTTCCCAAGTTCAAATCTGACCTCAGACACTTACTAGCTGTGTGACCCTGGGCAAGTCACATAACTCTGTTTGCCTCTCTTTCTCATCTGTAAAATGATCTAAAGAAAATGGCAAGTCACTCCAGTATATTTGCCAAGAACACTCCAAATGGGGTTGCAAGGAGTTTGATACAGCTGAAAAATGACCGAACAACAAATAAAAACAAAACCCGTAGTACACACCACACACATAAGGCGATCATAACAGTCAAATGAGCTCATGTGAGCAACACAATGTAATGTAAATAATCTTCCAGCTCCATCTAAAACCAAAGACTAAGTTTAGTCTTGGACAATTCTCACACAAATCCAGCTCCTGACTTCTCCCAGGATTTTTCATATAAAAATAACAGAATTTAGCTTATGCCTGGGCTCCACAAAGAAAGGAAAGGATCTTCAGCAACTATATGCAAACACTCAGGTTAATGGAACATATAAACATTTAACTTGACCCTCCCCCCAAAAAAAGAATACCAACAAAAATACAACCCACTAAGGACTTGCACCCATCTTTAGGCAGTCAAGGAAACTCCCTTTTTCCTCCAGTAAATCCCATCTCTCAGAAGGATCTATAAAACCCTTCCGATTTATTGCCAGTGATGTGCTAGAGCTGGTTGGAATCAGCTCACAAGAGGCAACTTAAATTTTCAGTGTGAACACAAACATCTTGGAAATAGGCAAACACTATAAACCAGGGCTTGATTTATTATTCTGTTGACTGTATAGACTTTTAAAAGCGATGGATAAAATGTTAATAATGTAGATTAAACTTAAAGGTGTGCCATGTATACATTCCCCACCACCATCACCACCAGAGAGCTGGTTGTTAAATATTTATCAGCGCACCCACATAATACAATAGCAAGATTTTTCCTAACCAAGATTTTTCCTAACCCCCTAAAGAGGGAAGAACTTCAGCATGAATGCCAGTCAAGCCCTCTCCCCTAGAGTGGCACAGGATACACTCACCAAGATGTGGCTCCACCTAGTTCCTACTTGGTCCAACAACCCCTCCCTCTACTTGATTCTCTTTACCTGGGGCAGGCTTCAAACGACATCTGGTCTCCTAGAGGGGTGGCATGGATGTATGGTCCTCCCTCTAGACAACCAAATCTGCCCTGTGTGTCCCCAGTTCTCCAGTCTTCAGCCTCTCCTAAGATCTCTTAAAAGCCAGACTTCATGGCTGTAGCTCTAATTAACTCATTCAGAATCATTCCTCATCATTACTGTGGTCTTAAAGAGAAAACAAATACCCAGGAAGTAACCTGCTCTGAAATCTAAAGGTCAACTGAGTCCCGACCCTATGCTTGGACCCTGAGCTGTATGTATGGCCACCCTTTCCAGGAAAAAGAGAAATTCAAACAGAATCCTTTCCTAACTGAAAAGAAGCAGTACTCTCCAAAGAAATCCAACTTTATTCTGGAAATACAAGGCACAAAAATAACAAGGCCACTACTCAGCCCCATACTCTTCTTTTTTTTGAAGAAGGATGCTTTTAATATGCTAATGTGTTGGCCTTTTATTTATGAAAACAAGAACAGGTTTAGATGTGTAAGAGAAATCGTTTCAGCTCCTCGGGAAGAAGTAGTTCACTTATTCTATGATGTTGTTTGATTCCAAAGCACTTCCTAATGCGTAGTCGGCAAATCTGCATCAAAGACAGAGGCCCTGGAGAAAAAGGCCACAAGGTAAGTTATACACCTGATTTCATGGACCTAAGAACAGGTTACAGTTTAACAAGGTATGAACAGCCCAAACACATCTGACGTTGACTCTATATTTTTTTAAGAGTTTTCTGATTATTTTGTCTTCCCATTCTCCAAGTTCAACCAATCCACAGAACCCCATAGGTTTTCTTTTAGAAAGGGAGAAGACAATTTAAAGCTCAACCTTCCTTACAATCTTAAAGGGACTAATTTATGAATTAACCAGCTCACAAAATAGTTTCCAAAAAGAAGCAATTTAAGCTGATTTAAAAAAAAATCTAAAAGGAAAAAAGCTCATTGAATTTAACACAATCAGCTTTACAACTTGGAGTTACAGATGAAGAGGTAATTTCAAGATCTCTAAGCATAACAAGTTAGTACAATGAATGGAATCTATTTATATCCCAGGAACAATTAATGTTCTAAAATATTTAAGAATTGTTATACCCAATAGTTCAGCACAAAGTGGCAAGTGTGCTTTCAACACTACGGGATGGAAGGCTAGGAGATTCCACTCAGAATTAGAGGAAAAATTCCTTCTGAGTCATAAAGAAACAAGTCATACACCCCAGGGAACTCTCTCAAGAATGGTCTGATGGACCCTAGCTGTGTATCAAATCACCACTAAAAGGTTTATAAAGTGCTCTCTTTCAGATAGTTCCAAGAGATGGGCAAGTACCATTCTCTCCACTTTGAACCTTAAGAATTACAAAATAATTCTATCCAAAAAGCAAAGGAAGAATTGGGATGAAGCATAAGTTTCTCCATGACACCCCCCCCCCCCCAATTCAGAAAGGCCTTAAGGCTTAGGTGAAATTGTAAATCTCCATGATAGCAGGTCATAGCTTCATTGGAACTTTAAAGGCCAATAAATCCAACCCCTCTCATTCAACAGATGAAGAAATTGAGGCCCAAGGAAAAGAAGTTACTTGCCCAAGGCCACATAGGTAGTATCAGGAGTAGCATTTGAAACTAGGCCCCTCAACTCCTGAACCAGTGTTCTTTCTACTATACCACACTGTATTCAAAGAATATACTAAAGAATTACAGAAAGTACCCCTTGTCATCCTTTACTGCCAGGCAGCATTCAGAGGTTTCTTTTATACTGTTTTGTTAAGGGTGACTCATTCTTCACACTTCCTTCTGTCCCACAAGCAAACATTTCTCTAAAAGTTTATTAGGGTGGGGAAGGGGTGGCCTCGAAATGCAGCATGTTATCATACAAAGAAGACAAATTTGGAAGGAAGGGGGGAAAAATCCAAATTCTGTGAAGCCCGTATACAGAAAAATAGCTGCCTTCTCCAAACATGGCTGAATTTCACTTAATTTATTCCCTGTCATCCACACAGCTGAGAGTGGGTGGTAATTTAATTAATTTCTTTTCCCCCAGGTGCAGAGGAACAGATGGCCTGAAGGAAATATGACGGAGGTGACACTCGAGGACAGAAATTGCTGTGTTAAACCAGTGGGCATGACTTTCAGCAATGCTTGGCACAGCCTCCTCATGTGGTTCCAGCCAATTGAGAAATCACCTCATTGGAACTCACTCCAACAAGGGGATTTGGGAGACAAAAAAAAAGATGAAAAGATTCTGTTCAGCAGCAAATGATCTTTTTATGAACCAATGGAACTGTTACAGACTTTGTCACCATTCAACATGAGACCAACAAGGACCATGGACTTAGTTATACATAAAAAGGAAGGGAAAGGGTCTCATGGAAGACTCAGAGCCTATCAGGAAAGTCAGAGTTTGGGGATTTTGTTTTTTCAGTTTTTTTCAATACACACACCACCCTTCCTTCCCAAACTTTTCAATCAGTCAAGGGTGTACATAGCATATTCCATGCGGGTATACATCCAGGAATTTTTTTTTAAAGGTAAACATTTATTGGATCTGTCTGATCATAAAGCGTATTATTTTAGTTCACATCATGCTAAAATACCTAAAATAACTTTTAGTTAATAGCTCAATTTTACTTAAATTTAAACACTTTTTAAAAAGGAGGTACAAAACCACCTAATTTCTTTGTGATATTAGGTGACACCTGAGCACAGCCAGCACACCCCCATATGTATATGTATATCCTTTCACTGCAGATTGAGTTAGTACTTTATGAAAGAGTAAAGTGATATTGGCCAATCTTGGCCCCATTTTGATTATAAAGAGGTCAGAGAGCAAGAGATATTATTTCCCCCCTGCCCCTGCACTGTAGGAACTCAGGTTGCCCCTGGCCATACCCTCATTATGACCCTTTAATAAGTATAGCTGAGGAGAGGAAGAGTAATCAGATACAGGTGGATCTGAAGTATGACCATCTCACACCTGGCGATAGCACTGAGGAGACTGGCAAAGCGGAAAGTCCCTTGAAATGGAAGCCAGAAGCAAGGGGTCAAGTCCTCCCAGCATGCACTAGCAGCATGACCTTGAGTAAATCATCTCAATCCCCTGAGGCTTTCAAATGAGGATCATCCTATCCCCTCACACAGAATATTAATTCCCAGGGTGGCAGTGCCTTGTAGGATGCTGTAGAAATGTAAGCCATTAACAGGGTACCTAAGATTTGAGAGGTAGGCAGTCTGCTGTGGAGCACAAACATCTGAACTTTGGACCACAAGACGTGGGACTGAATGCTGGCTCTGACCCTTGTGAACTACGTGGCAAGCCACTAATGAAAAATGTTCTGAGCCTGCCTGTCTTGGTTTACTCACCTGTACAATGGGGATGAAAATGTACTAATCTCTTGGGATTGTGGTGAGGATAAAATCAGGTATCTGTAAAGTTTTTTTAAAGGACTACAGAAATATTGTCATCATATTATTATTTGGGAGACAAAAAAGATGAAAAGATTCTGTTGAGCAGCAAATAAATCTTTTCATGAACCAGTGGAACTGTTACAGACTTTGTCACCGTTTGAAATGAGACTACCAAGGACCACGGACTTATTTATACATAGTGGTAGTGGTGGTAGTGGCGGTAGTAGTAGTAGTGGCAGTAAGCCTTCCTGAGGCACAGCCGGGGGAACATTGTGAAGAACTGTAGCTGAGAGGGCGCAAAATCAAGGAACAGAGTCTGCCAACCTCCACGAAATGCCATAGGTGGCTTTTGCCAGCATGCTAACTATGGCCCTGTGCCTGCCATTTTTTAACCACTCTTGGGAAACTTCAGAAATTTCAAGTATCCCATTGCCCTCTTCGGATTGACTCTGCTTATGAGAGCAAAATCTCTCAGTGGTGAGATTCATAATCAGCCATTTAGTTTCCTCTTCCATGCACCATTGACGTTCTAAAAAGACCCTCAGTGAATAGAGCACCGGCTCTGGAATCAGGAAGAGCTGAGTTCAAATCCAGCCTCAGATACTTGACACTTGCTAGCTGTGTGACCTTGGGCAAGTCACTTAACTCCAAATTCCCTGCCTTCCCCCCCTTAAAAAAAAAGGCCCTCAATAGAGCCAACCCCATGCAGAGGATAAACAAGTAACTCTATAGGTAGTATTACTTGAAAAGTCCCAAATACCCCTGCTCAAGGCCATCTTTCCCACTACCCTGCCATGATACTTAAGTTTCCACAATTAAAATTACTCCTTTAGCTAAGGCACTGTCTCCAGAAAGACCCTTCTAGATCTAAGAGATGACTAAAGAAACAGATAGTTAATGCCTCAAAAGTGGACACAGATTTTAATATTAAGGGTAGTATAAAACTGACTATGCTATAGTTAACTATAGTTAACGTTAAAAAAATCAGGAGTTGCAGGGATGATATTCATTCCAACTAAGCTGTGGTAGATGAATATGAGGAGCAACTAGGTGACACAGCGGCCTGAGTGCAACACCTGGAGTCCAGAAGATCTGAGTGCAAATGTGGCCTCAGTCACTTCCTAGCTGTGTGGCCCTGGACAAGTCACTTAAACCTGTTTGCCTTAGTTCCTCATCTGTAAAATGAACAGAAGAAGGCTATGGTGTATCTTTGCCCAGAAAACCTTAAATGGGGTCATGAAGAGTCTAAACAACTGGACAAAAACAAATATGAATGTGAGGGAACACTACCATACTGTAAGGAATAAAGAAAGAGATAATTTCACACGCAAAAACATATGTGAACAGATGAAGAATGACACCTTTGAAAGCGGCAGGAATTGTGTCAATACAAAGAGCATTCAAGATGCCAGAAAAGTGATGATAAAAACATGTTATCTATTAAACAAGAGAGTATGGATTTAGGAGGCAGAGTAAGACATACATTTTTGTATAGAACCATGGAAGGAATTTGTTTTGCTTTACTATATACATTTGTAACAATATCTCTCAATAGCACGGAAGAGGGGAAAAATAGATTCTGTTCCTTAAAAAAAAAATAAATGGTGATGGAGGCTACAGATGTGGAATGTTACATGCCCTTTCAGATGAGGTCACTGTTAATTTTACTTGTTTTACTTTGCTATAAAAGATAGAGTAGAGGTAATCTGCAAATAAAATGTAAAAATTGTTTTTAAAACACATTAAATAAAAATTTTTTAAAAGAGAAAACAAAACTATGTTTAAAAGTGACTCAAATAGAAAAAAAAAAAATGATCAGTTTTCACTTGCTCCACCAAAAGTCCCTATACAACTAATTCCAGGAAACCTACTCAAAACACAGAATGACCTGAGCCTCACAGTGTCTCCCAAAGAATTCCCATGAAAAGATGGAGACTATGGAAGAAATTCTGACCTATTACCAAGTTTCCTGGTGCCCTGGCTGGAACTCTATATTTCAGCTCCTTACCCTAATTTTAGCTGTTTCAGAACACAATGGCTTTGCATTTGGGTCTAGTTGGATACAGTGGACCTCTATTATTAGCAGGCAATCCATTGTTCCTCTTTCCCCTCCTTCAGTGGATCTCAAGATTGGAAGAGACCTCTGAGGCCAACTGTCCCAATCTATACACTTTTCTACACCATCTCAGGAAAAAAGAAAAAAAGCCTCCATTGGAGACCCTGTTGCAGATCAGGAATTTGCAGGAAAGTTCACTGCAAAGAATGTCTGTTTGTCTGTCTGTCTCTCTCGAACTCTCTGATTTGTCCTTCATGTTGTATAACACCCATATGTTGAACCCCTGGGCAACACCTGTTGGGCAAGGTCCAACTGCTGAGCTGATTTCCAGACAAAGAACTCAAATGCATCTATAAGGCACTCTTCTGGGTTATCTCAGAAAGACTTCTAGACTTCTAGACCCAGAACAAACCCATATTTCTGGCAGCTCCCCATCCAACTGGCCTAGTCCAGAGGGATGTTATCAGAGCCTCCACTTGCTATTAGAAGCATTACTTTCCCTTTACTTATCTTTTCTACTGCTTTAATAAAGTTCTTTTTGCTACTTATATTGTGATTCACACTACCCCTATGTTCCCATGATCCCGAGCCAATAAATGGGAAAATGAGCCTCCCACACCACTGCTTCTGGAGGCAGCTCATTCCACTTTAGGATGGGTCTAATTGTTTAAGAAAAAAAGGTTTTTGTCTTTACTTTGAGCCAAAATCTTTTTCCTCTTTAATTTCTACTATATATAATGCTAGCAATAACAGGTGAAAATTGTAGGGTAAGAAATATTTTGGTTTGATGTACGGGAAAAAATATCTAATATAGAACCTAACTAGCTAAAGGTACAGCTGGGTGGTGCTGTTGATTGAGTACAAGGGTCTAAAGTCAGAAAGACTCATCTTCTTAAGTTCAAATCTGCTTTCAGAAACTTGCTAGCTGTGTGACCCTGGGCAAGTCACTTACTTCTATTTACCTCAGTTCTTCATCTACAAAATGAGCAGGAGAAAAAAACTGCAAATCACTCCAGTATCTCTGCCAAGAAAACCCCAAATGAGGTTATGGGGAGTTGGATACGTCGAAAACATTAAATTAGCAACAACACAACTATACATATATGTATGTATATGTATGTGTAAATGTGTATTTTTATGTAGATGTATGTGTATGTACATATGGTATATAAATGTGTATATACATATACACATATATACGTATATGTATATTCACCAAATTATATACTAATTACATTTGTAAAGGGAAAACTAGGTGTTGCAAAAAGTAGATAAAAAAATAATAAGGTTAGGTTTCAACACCCTACTGACACAATATGATAAATGTAAAAAACAATTAATAAAAATGAAGTTACAAACTTGAACAGTGTTGAAGAAACAAGATTTAATATCTATAGGAAGAGGACTTAATGAGAATAAAGCAGGCATTTTACCTGGGAAAAAGAAACTCATTAGTATTACACTATGAACTCATCAGCACAAATCAGTTAGTCTATCAGACTTGTTAACTGAAACCCTGTAAAGGAGGGGTTCTTAACCTAGGTACTATGAAATTTCTTTTTAAAAATATTTTGATAACTATTTCAATATAATTGTTTTCCTTTATAAATCTATGTATTTTAGGTGTTTAAAAACTTTTTTTGGAGAAGGGATCCATAGGTGTTACCACAGTATCCAAGAAGGCCATGAAACAGAAAAAAAAGGTTAAGAACCCCTGCATAAAGCAGAGTTTTGAGGAAACGGGATGCAAAACAAGGAAGATGTGCTAACAGAGGACTGAGTAGAGTGTCACAATGGCAAGGCCCATGGCAAGCAGGAGACAATGGGCAAAGAAAGGAAAGTGGAGGTATGGAGGGGAAGAAGAAAATGCTCAAGAAACTCAGGCCCCTTGGCAATTCTGTCTGTAGCTAAATTTGATACTCGACTTATGGCAAAAGAAACGACTATTTGCTAGGGTTTGGAATGACATTGTTAGGTCAAGGTCATCTTGAGAAGGAACAGTCCTTTCCCACTGGGCTTCTTAGAATTCCCTTCAGTTCCTAGAATACAGTAGGGGTCACGAGAGCACTGGAAGGGTGGGAATTGAGCCTTGATCCCCCTGCCTTTTAAAGCTACACATAAGCTCTCTCAGGCATTGTCTACATACCAGACCAGAAGATGCCCCAACCATATGCCTAAATTCCCAATATCCTTAGGCCTGTGGGGCAGAGGGTGTGTAGTTATTTGAGAATTTGATTCAAGTAATAATAGCTCAACTTTTTATAGGTCTTGCAAAGTAGGTAGTGAAAGTATTATTCCCATTTTACAGGGAACTGATGCTCAGAGATTAAACAATTGGCCCAAAGTTATAAAGCAAGTAAGTCTTCAAGAGCCAAGAGTCAAATTCAGGTCTCTTGACTTAAGTAAGTCATTACCGTATGTCAGCCTTAGTTTCCTCATAAGTAAAATGGAGGAATTAGATTAGATGAGTTTTCAAAGTTCTTTCTAGCTCTGAATATCTGAGTCTAAGAGTGTTTGACTCAAGTGCCCACTCATTTATTTCACTATACCACCCTGTCCCCATAGATTGTCACTTTACAGTCTATTACCCAGAATTCTATTAAAGTAACGTCTGTATGTAATTATTGTCCATAACGAAGACCTTGAAGAAGAAACCAGGCTGATGTGAGTGTTGTCCTAAGCACCAGTATCTGGGAGTGTATGATTAACCCCCCACCTATGACCATAGAGAACTAGTTGCTCACTCTTATGGTCAGCCCAAGGCTACCATACCCTCAGGGCCTCCATTGTACCACCCAGCCTGGCCTTGGGACCCAGCCCACACAGGATACCCAGACTCAGTGTAAGTATGGAATCACCAGTGAAGTTAACTGCACTGTTGACCAGTAACCTGAAAATGAATTCAGGTTAATATTTAAATCAGTTACATTTTCACCCCCACCCCACCCCCAAGAGGCATGATGAACAGTATTTTATAGAAACAAAAGGATTTCCTCTCAGTATATACAGCACAGAAGCTTCTAAGTAGGTTAGGGCCTAGATTGGAACAAAGCAGGAGCACCTTCTTTCTGGGAGAGTATTTGTGCTAGGGTGCTATTCGGGGGAACCAAATCCACTGGCCGTTCGCCTTCTGCATTCTTTGAGTGTGGTTCTGCTCCAAAGTCTATCAGCAAATGAACCAAGTCTGAACTGGAGTTCCTGGCTGCCACATGAAGAGGAGAATCCAGGTCTTTGCCTTCATTCACATTTGCTCCTAAACAATTACAACAAAGAGAGAAATAAAAATCTCTACTAGTCAGGTACCAGGTTGCAACGCAAAATTCCTTTCAAGATATTGGTCCCCAACTTCCCTGAGCAAACTGTAGCTACCCTCTCCCAGGGACACGTTCAAATTTGTTGTTGAAAAAGGATGGGACTTGATCTTAAAAACTACTATTTTATTATGTGAATCAATGTACAGCTTCAGTTAATTTCCAAATGCCACCCTACAGATCAAACACTTCAGATACTTAAATACTTGGATGGTTCTGTGATGTGCACTCTCCATATTACATCCTTCTATCCTGTACCATTCCTAAAAATACTCCAAGAGGATCCCCCAGGCTAGCAGCTTTCTCTCCTGGTTCTTTTAATGTCATGAGATAGCAATGTGTCATTCAGTCTACTCAGCTATTGTCTCCCATTCTCATGACATGGCCACTTTGTTTGCCAGCAAGTTAGGTCCTCGAGGAAGGCAGGCAATGTGTCACCGTGGAAGGAATTATAGTCCTAGAATCAGATAACCTGGGTCTGAATTCTGACCAAGATGTTTACTATCAATATGACCTTAAATTCTTTGGGCCTTTGAAAATGAAAGGGTTGGACTGGATGAGGAAGCATGGCTTAGGAGATAGACTACAGAACTTGGAACCAAAAAGACCTGGATTTGTTTCCAACTCTTAATAGCTGTATGTCCATGGACAAATCTTTCAATCCCTTTGGACCTCAGTTTCCCTATCTGTAAAATGATGGAATTAGACTCAATGACCTCTAAGGTTTCTTCCAACTCTAAAACTATGATTCTATGGTCTCTAAGGCAAACTTCTCTGGGAAAGTTACCATCACTAATAGCTTGAGGCCTTAAACATATCTTTCTTTAATGCTCTGGGCAAACAACAATTTTGGTCATTCTAGAATTCTGGTGTCCCAGAAGTCATAGGCACTGCTTGGGCTTTTGCAGCAGTGAACAGGTTAGGATGAACAAAAATGTTATACAATCTCTGAAATGCAAAACAGCCTAGGCTCCTTTCCTACTTAAATCCGTGCTCAGCTCCTTTCCCTATCTATTCAAGATTCATGTATATAGAGACCAACTCTAATTCATCCAGCTCAATGTCGTAATTTAATCAACGTATATTGATTACTCTTTCAGATTGATACAGATATTAATATTCAGCAGGGTCATTTATGAAAGCTATCTCTTATGAGAAAATACTAATAATACCCATAATCTATTATCATTTTGCTATATAATATTTTGCAAATTAGCTTACATTCTGAAGTGTTATCGCCATCTTCTGAGATGATTCTCCACTTTGGCAAGGGGATCAAGTAACTGCTGGCTAAGACAGTTCCTGAGCCCTTCTGTCAGTCAATAAAAATTTATTAAGCACCTACTATGTGTCAGGCACCGGATATAAAAAGAGGCAAAAGATAGCTCCTGCCCTCGAGGAGATTACATTCTAATGGGGAAGACAGTAAGCATACAAACAAGCTATATACAGGATAAACAGGAAATAATTAACAAAGAGAGGGTATGAGAATTAAGGATTGGGAAAGGCTTCCTATGGAAAGTGGGATTTTAGTTGGGACTTAAAGGGACTTAAAGTAATCAAAGATTAAGGACAGCATTCAAGGTATGGGAGAGAGCCAGAGAAAATGCTCAGAGTCAAGAGATGGAGAATCTTATTCACAGAACAATCAGGCCAAGTGTCATTGGACTGAAGAATGCACAGCAGAGAGAAGGAAAGCTAAGGAGGTCCATGTCATGAAGGTCTGAATGCCAAACAGCATTCTGTATTTGATTCTGCTTGTAACATTTTTGTATTCGTTCAGTTTTTCTAAGAAATAATTTTTAGGGGCGGCTAGGTGGCACAGTGAATAGAGCACCAGCCCTGAAGTCAGGAGGACCCGAGTTCAAATGTGGCCTCACACACTTGACACTTACTAGCCATGTGACCTTCAGCAAGTCACTTAACCCCAGTTGCCCTGCCTTCCCCCCCTCCCCCCCCCAAAAAAAACTCCTATTACTCATGCACAAAAATCAGTGACTGCTCTGAAATGTGTAGTTTTGGAGATGTGCCTAGAAAACTGAAGAGTTAAATGACCAGCTCAGGGTTACCTAGTCATTCCATAGTAGAAGCAAGACCTGAACCTAGGTCTCCCTCTCTGTGAAACCAGATCCCTATAGACTACTCCATACAGCCCTTCACATTGAATCAATAGTCACTGAGCAGCTATTAGAAGCAAAATGCAATGCAAAAAATGCAGGACTGCCTGTGGTCTCAACACAGACCTACTATTTGCCAGCTATGTGACCTTGGGTAAAATACCTAATAATGTTCTTTTAACTTCAGTTTCCCATCTCTAAAATGGAGATGATAATAACACCTTCCCAGCCTACACCAAGGGGCCACATGAGGATTAAATGAGACTACGTATGTGACAGCATCTCAAAAACAAGACAGTTCAAAGTTCCACGATTTTATTATCGTGGGCATTCCCTCCACTAAAACAGATCACGGCTTCTGTATACCTCAGAAGATGAGTCTTCTTGAGTTGCTGCAGCCAAACCTCTGGATGCCTCTCCAAACTCAATTAAGCCTCGTCCCCAGATAAGAGACACATAAACCACCACCACGTCTATACTTAAAGCCTTTCTACCTTGGTAGGATCATCTACAATCAACATGTATTAAGCACCTATGCTGTGCTGGGTGTGGGGTGGGGGGGAGCAGCTAAATAGAGCACTGGGCCTGGAGTGAGGAAGACTCATCTTCCTGAATTCAAATCCAGCCTCAGCCACTTGCTAGCTTTGTGACCCTGGGCAAGTCACTGAACCCTGTTAACCTCAGTTTCTTCATCTGTAAAATGAGCTGCAGAAGAAAATGGCAAACCTTTTTCAGTTCCTTTGCCAAGAAAACGCCAAATAAGGTCATAGAGTCAGACATGACTGAAGCAACTGCCAAATAAAAAGTTATCTAAATATGTGTGTGTCTCTGTGCGCGTATACACACACACACACATATTTGTGTGTTCATACAGATCTTTACATATGTATATACACACATTTGTGTATACAGATCTTTATATACATCTTTACATACTTAGATATACGCATGTTTGTGTGTATAGATCTTTATATACACAGATCTATATACACGTAATGGTTACGGGATTTGAAGATCTTCCATGCCCCTTGAACTTGCTGATGTAGCAGGAAGGGGTGGGGCAAGAGGAAGCCAGAGCCAAGCTAGAGTCAGAACAGTGATGACTGGAAGCCGTGGCAGCGGCAGCGGCTGCAGCACGAATTCCTTTTATTTTGAGCCAGCCAGAATTTCTGCTAAGAACTCCTTCTGAGGACTTCCAGGGGTGGGAACTGCAGGGGGGGAGCTGCTGGGACCAAGCTGCCATTGAGTGAGGAGAGGAGGATCTTTGCCTGAGGTAGCTTGGCCTGTTTTGAAGGCTTGAGAATGTGGGTGTTTACTACATTAACTACATGTGCCAGCTTCATAACTACTGTGATGGCTTTGACTTTTGGGTTTGGGGACTTAGTTTTCTGGTATTTGAATAAATGTTCTAGCCATATTTCACACGTAGAGAGCCTGTTACATTTTGTGATTAATAACCATATCAGCATATTTGTAGTTGTCATAGGCATTGTGAATATTGCATTGTTGATACAATACACACACATACTCATAGATACACACATACTAAAGAACAACAGAAGACAGTAAATACTAGCAGAGAGGTGTAGACCCTAAGTGCTATAGGAGTCCAGGTGAAGGAGCTTCTCGGGAGCAGTTAGGGAGGTGTCCACTGAGAACACGGGATTGTATCTGTGCCTTGAACATGGGAAGCATTCAGAAAAGCAGAGAGGAAAGATAACCATACTCCAGGAAGAAGGAAGAACAAAATAAAAGAAACAGAGACAGAACAAAAGAAAGCACATCTAAGGAATAATGAGCCATATTGCAAGATGTTCGCAGTAGATGGGGGGAGGGGGGAGGAAGGTGCCAGTTCACACTCAGTCCTGACTGAAAGCACAGGATGGGATCCAGGAGAAAAAGGAATGCAACTATAGTCATATCAGTTTTGCAAGAAATTTGGGGCCTATGCATATATTTGGGGAAAGGAAAATGGGAATGAAATCTCTCATGAAAGATTGTAAATAGAACAAGAAAAAGATTTGGAGAATAATATTACATATTTGTTATAAATATTATAAATATTGTAAATACAGATATTACTATATACATTATTTTTATATATATATAAATTATAAAATTATAAACTTTTATATTTATGTATTATATAAATTCTATATTATTATAAATTATGAAATTATTTCTTTTTACTTAAAATTTAAATTTTGTTTAAATAATATATTTTATTTTATTTCCTTTTTTTTTTACCTGATTCAAGTAGCCTCTTGGCACAGGCTATCTGCTGGTTTTCACAAGCCACATAAAGTGGGGTGCCAAGGTGTCTGATGTTTTCATTTAGATTTGCTCCATGAGACACAAGGGATTCCATACACCCCAGGTGACCTAGGGGCCAAAGACAAAACAGTTAATGGTATAATTGCTGTTTATTGTTGCTGTTTGTCCTTCTTTCTCGAAGAGGACCAATGACATTAGGAAGGTGATGTCTTCACTCATAAGTGATCTGGATTTAAGTGAAGCAGGGCTGTGCAAAGTCAGCCTCACTCTCTCCTCCAGGGTAATCTGACTCCAGTGGCAAGACATAGTATAATGCATCTTATTTAAAGACAATGGTTTTCTCTTTCCAGACCTTGAGTTGTGGAGATGGCTTAACAATAAAGCTGGAACCTAAGTCAATTACTGAGCAGAGGGTGAACAAGTTCAAACAGAAAATCTGAATGCTTCTAAGACCTTTCCTTTCAACAGCCATAGGTCTTCCTCCCACCCAGGGCCATCATATCCCCTCCGTCCCTTTCATGAGTGCTGTGGCCAAGCTTTTTACCATCTGGTGATCAACCCTTTGGTGAGGGATTTCTTTGAACTTAATTAGGCTGCTCCTCAAAGGACAGAAATTCAGTCAGTCCATTGCCAGGCTACATTTGAAGACTTTCCAGCTTGGAAGGACCTGTCAAACAACCCTGCTCAGTTGGCAGAGCCCTCTTGAACCTCAGGTGAACTCCATATAATGATGAGGGTTCTCAGGAAGGCTTTAAGGAGGGGCAATTAATTAGCAGGGCTAATTTTGAAAACAAAAAACAAAAAATCTTCCAGTGGCCTGAGACAAACTTCATTTTTCTTTCATTCTTGATTTAATCAGTACTGTTAAAATAGAAACAAAATACAGGTGGGGAGGAAATCAAGCACCCCATGTGGCTGTGGGGGCAAAGATGTAAACTCATCTATCTGCTCACTACAGGGCACTTTGAAAGACAGAGGCATATGAACACAAAAAGGTTGAAAAACTTTGCCCATATTGAGCTTTCAGGTGCCTCCAGTGTCCACATGTAAAACTGAGGGGGGAAAACAGGCACATAATGACGATTAGGGAGTCAGAGCAGATTAAACTGAACTGGCTGGTCTTAAAGTCTAAAACTTCAGATTTTAAAAATGAGCTCTCTTTTTTTAAGTCCCCATAAATCTTTACCCTAGAATTGGTCCAGTGAATATAAGACAGAACCAGCTTTTCTTTTAACAAACCTCTTTACTTTTGATTCAGCAGGAAATAAAGAATTTGCAATAAACCTCCAGAGCTAAGCATGAAAGGTAGGCATCCATGGAAAAGGAAAAAGAATTAGCATTCTTTGTCTGCAGCCCCTTGCAGGTGCAGAAATATTTTCCAGATAGGAAACTGACCAACCTTGCTTAACAAAGGGCACTGACTCGGAGACTTTTTAATGACTATAAACAGTAAGATTGTAAGTAAGGTGGATTTTAGTGTGTACAGGGTGGATTTTTGTTATTCTTTCTTAGAGTTCAGTTCCCAAGGATCCATAGTCATAACAATCTCTTTTTCCCAGGTATTAGATATGACTTCTCACAATTACGGTTCAAAACATCTCCACCACGCTTGTGCAGCATTATATAATGATAAATAATATAAACATCCACTGTGACAGTCCAGTGAGATACAGGGAGGAGGTGATATAAACTTGTGAGGCTATTGCTGGCAATATGCCTTCTTTGTCTGTTGCCCTATAAAGCGGGTGGGCAGTGGTCACTGAGTGGAGAACCCTTAGGGTTGAATGCACAAGCTTGGAATACTGTGTGCCTTGATCAGCCCCCATCAAGGCTCAGGGAAATCTGTGTTTGCCTCAACCAGCCCCCTTAAGCCCTAAGAGGATTTAGGGGAGTGCACAAACTATGCCTGTCTCAACTGACCCCACTGAGACGTAGGGATAGTTGCCCTCCCCTCTTCTCACCATTCCCTGAGAGAAGCGTAATTAGGGAATGCTGCAGGAGTTGATGAGACTAAAGATTACTAACCCCTCTGAAGCTATCTTCCTGTATGACCAGATCAAGAGTGAACCTGTGCTAGCAGCCCTCCTGTTGATCTTTCTTAGTGTCTTAGACAGATCTAGTGTTGATCTGTCTTACAGGAACCTATATACTTTCTTTTTAACATCTGATTCATTTGGGGCAGGGTGTTTATAAGACTCTGAAACATCCCTTAGCTACCTTGTTTTCTTTCAAGTGAAAGGTGATAATCACTGGCTCAAGAAGAATTAAGGCCCTGTTACAAAACAGGTGCTATGGATACAAAGACAAAATCCCAAAAGACAGTCTCCATCCTCACGAAATCTGGGATTGATGGAAAGGAAAGAGATGAGCTGAGAACTGCTAATGGTGCAATTAGAAAGACATGTCATTTGATGGTTTTTCAGTCATGTCCAACTCTCCGTAACCCCTTTTGGAGTTTTCTTGGGAAAGATCCTGGAGTGGTTTGCCATTTCCTTTTCTAGTTCATTTTATAGGAAACTAAGGCAAACAAGGTTAAGTGACTCACCCAGGTTAAGTGACTCACCACTCACACAGCTAGTAAGTCTCTGAGGCCACATTTGAACTCAGGAAGAAGTCTTGCTGACTCTAGGCCCACTGTACCACCAAGCTGCCCATAATCTTTTGCAAATATACCTCTTTTGGCAGCCTCGTGAATGGGAGATGCGAGATCACTCACAGCATGGGGACTTGCTCCATGTTCTAACAGTAGGTTCACACAGTCCTGGCTTCCACTAACACAGGCATTGTACAGAGGTGTGTGCCAATCAACAGTCACTCCATCCACCTGAAGAAGGAAAAAAGACAAATCTATTTGTGGAGGGCAAATAATCGGCATCGTAATTTTTAAATAAATTCCCAGTGGCCTGGGACCAAATTGTCTTCAATTTTTGGGAATATCACCAATATGAAAAGAGAAGCAAAACACAGTTAGAAAGGAAACTAGGCACTTGATAGGGATGTAGGGACAAAAGGAAGGCATATTCTTTGAAAGGAACTTTCCAAGTGGAGACGTTAGATAATATCCCAGTGGTGCTCACCTCTCCTAAATAGTCAGAGGATTGTTAACCTCTGTCTTCCTGGGTATGTCCTCACGTATCACTCATCTGTTCCCTAATGCCTTTACCAGATTCTATTCCCCTTCCCAGAAACTGGATGAGAAGCAGGAAACACACAGAAAATACGAACTGTTTGGTATATATTCCCTGTTGGCACCAAAGAATATGATGACAGAAAATCAGGGTCAATCTATGTGTGTATGGTAATGTTTGAAGCTGTCTCAGGGGACAGCCATTTCCCACTTTTACATGCTTGAGGTGCACTGTCTTAGTACAAGGTCCACCTGGATATCAGATTGAACTTGGCAAAGTGAGGAAGATGGAGATGGATGATTTCTAAGAGCTCTTCCAGCTCTATTAATCTACGTCATTCTGAACTGAAAATATAAATGTCACAATACCACCCATTTGTTTGGAATTCAGGGTTTTAGATTTTTCTAAGCCTTAAAAAAAATTTGACGAACATAATCTTCTATGGAAGACCACTGTTAGCATTTAAGAATCTGTATGAACAAAGCACTCAAAAATATCGTGGAAGAATTCATGAGTTGTTAGAGTTGTGGTTTTTTTTTTCCATCCCAATTTCTAAGGTGAGATATGAATGGAACTGACCTGAGCCCCATGCTTCAACAGAACACCGGCACAAGTAGAGTGGCCCCCTAGGCAAGCTTCGTGAAGCGGAGACACCCGGTCAGCTGTAATGAGGTTTACGCCATATCCCTGGTGAAATGAGAACAGGCAAAGTGTAAGGGAGCAGACACCAACCTACAATCGCAGCTGGTTATCTTTAAAGTAACCCTGCAAGAGTCAATTTAGCAATCATGACTAGATCTAATGGACCGTTAGGACCTAGTATTAAACCTTGCTCCAAACTAGAAATGCACATTTTTTGGAATTTAAAAAAAGACAAAAAAGAAATTATAACAAATATGTATTGTAGCACCCCTTAGAAATCTAAAGCATTTTGTTGGCTGAGGAACATAAAAATGTATCATGTACAATTCTGTTTATTCAGAAAATTATCTTTTTAGGGTGTATATTTGGAGATTCTTAGCAATTTGGCCCCCAGCATGACAGATGAATTCATAGGAAGCTATGAAAAAGAACCATAAAGGATAAACAGGCATGAATGGTTTGTGACTGGCATCTCTTGAAGGAAGATCTGTATCAATGAGATCACTGACCCACTGTAAAATGTAGCTATGAAGGAGAAAGAAAGAAAGAAGTCTCTGGGATTCATTTTATTTTATTGCTATATTTCAGAAAAATACACTTTCCCCCAACTTTCTTAAATTGCTAAATCCCCCTTATTTTCCTTCTCTGATGTAAGGGTAAGAATATTATCTATTAGTAGGAAAAAAATGAGGTAAGGAAATAATAAACTGTTATTCAGTTGTTCAAATTATTCAACAGTTCAAGCTTTAACAGTCTGAATTTTCTCTGTCCCAGAGAGGTCAACAGATCCTTTCTCTAATTCTATCCTTCAATAACATTTCCTATTTGAAATCTATGCAGTCTGTAGCATCCTTTCCCCACCCATGTTGTTGTACCCTGTCAAATTCCAGGTTATTCTCTCAACTTTTTAAATTATAATAATTGAAATTTACATAGCACTTAAATATGACAGTAATCCCCCATTAGCCAAAGCTCATTGAAAGTTGGAATTTTTTCTATTTGTATCCTGGACACTAAGAACTGACTTTGAAGATAATAGGTGATTAAATAAATGCTTGTTGATTAATTAGCTCAATGTTCTACATGTTACGAAAAATGAAGGCATAATGGGCTCCTTGACCCTCTAAAGTCTTGGTTGTTGTTATTATCAAATCAGGTCAGACTCTTTGTGACTCCATTTGGGGTTTTCTTGGCAAAGATACTAGAGCAGTTTGCCATTTCCTTCTCTAGCTCCTTTTACAGCTAAGTAAAATGAGGCAAATAGTGTGAAGTGACTTGCCTAGAGTCACACAGCTAGTAAGTGTCTGAGGGATTTGAACTCAGAAAGATGATTTTTCTTGCCTCAAGGCTTGTTGGTGCTCTAATCACTGCACCATCTAGCTATAGCCAATATAAAGTCTTGTACAGCTCTAAATCGGTGATCCTACAATGCTAAAACAGTGAAATGGGCCCATTTACTCCTTTTCTATGTAGTGCTAATGTTAAAGCTGCGGTTCCTACTCTAAGAATCCTTGAAAGAATTATCAGAAGGCTTGCAAAATATGTTTCTGTTTTTGTTTTTTTCCTTATGGATGGGCCTTAAAGAGTTGTTGTTCATCCTTTGGAAGAGGACCCATGACATCACTGTCGAGTTGGATTTCAGTAAGGCAGAGTTGCACAAAAGTCAGCCTCACTCCTTCCTCCAGAGCCATCAAAGTCCAGTGGCAGGACAAAAGTCAGGATGGCCCGGAATGCAGTGGATGACCTTGGCTTCTTCAGTGTCTGGCCAAGCCCTAAGTGTTCCACAGCACCTGCTTCAGCCGCCTTCATGGCTGTGGGAACAAATTGTTCTCATCTGCCCATTCCACCAGGAAGTCTTCACGCACTTGGGGTAGACATCCCCCTAACTCAGCCATAGTTTCAAGGCCTGCTGGTTACCCTCAACCTGGTTTAGGTTACTGGGACAGTTTTACTGGCATGTGACTCCTGCACAAGTTACAGCTTCATAGAGCCACAGGTGAGAGTTAAGCGCCAGGTGGACACCAAAGGTGAATAAGCAGCCCTGAAAAGGCCTTGACAAGCCCTCAGATCACAGGCAGTACAAGGGGAAAACTAGATTCAATTTTTAGACATATTCTTGAGGCAACTTAATCACATGGTTTCTCTGATTAATGACTCTAATATCTTGATCTTTCTTGCCAGAAAAAATACTTTTCATATCCATTTCAATAAGCCTGAGATAGGATATTTGGCACAAGCCCTAGTCTTTTTCATTTTTGTGAGCACTTACAAGAGTTAATCCAAAGTAATCATGCATTCTCTGTTTCCCATTTCTGGTTGGAAAACTACGCAGATTAGGAGGTACCTGGTATTCTGGACATAAACAAGGTGTGGGATCCAAAAGGGGCTCAAATCCATGACCTTTTAAGGGTGATATTGGAAGAAGAGTCTAGGAAAAACCCACTGCCTGACATTATAGCTCTGTTTGTAATTCACAGTTTGATGAGGGCAGGAACTGTGTCTTCCCTTTTCCTTAAAAACTTTATCTCATCTGGTACAAAATGAACATCCATTAAAGACTGACTGACCAACTGACCTTAACCTGAATCGTTAGTATGGCCTTTTGTTCTTGGATGAGTACGCCATAGGCCTCTACAGGATATGGTATCAGCTACTTTCTAAATTTCTCTGCTATGCTGTGGACATTTGTAGCATGATTCTAACTTTCTTTTCTCCTTGATGGAGCAGATTTTAAGATTAAGGAAGAATGTTCCTGAGCAAGAATTATTTATTGGCTCCCCTGATATACTAGACTTAGTACTTCTGCCATGACTGGCTTTTTTTTCCCCCAAGGGGAAAAAAAAAAACCCACAGATGTGCTTTATATTTGTGCACAGTTTATGAAAATTCATAAAAACAAATTATTATATGTTACAAAAAGATTCACCCTGGGGTTCCTTTAACTCACAGGTTTTTTTTTTTTCCCCAAAACGAATTTAATTGATGAATTTTTTACAGAATTGCTCCAATTCAACATTCTGCTTGGAATGTCCTCCCCTTCTACATTCACCAAGCAAAGCCCCATCCATCTTCCAGAGTCCAAGTAAAATCTGGTCTCTTCATGAGTCCTTTCCAGATGCCTCCAGAAAGATATGACCACTGGACCACTCCATGGCATTTTGCTATAACCCTTACTATATTCTTCAAGTAGCTTGTACTGCAATGCACACCTGGCTTCTACCTCCTAACAGAGTACATGCTTTTCAAAGGGACAAAAGTTTGGCACCTTCTTTTGGAAAAAAAAGTCTTGACTTTTGTACTTAGAGGAGCTGGGCTCAAATCCCATTTCTGATACATACTACTTATGCAGTCTCAAGCAGGGACAGCTAGCTGGCGCCATAGTGCATAGAGTACTTACTGGGCCTGGAGTCAAGAAGACCCGAGTTCAGATGTGACCTCAGACACTCCTGTGTGGTCCACACTTAAAACCCTGTTTGATTCAGTTTTTTCATCTGTAAAATAAGCTGGAGAAGGAACTGGCCAACCAGTCCAGTGTCTTTGCCAAGAAAATCCACAGAGTCAGTTACAACTGAAACAATACAAAGCACTCTCTCTACCTTCTCCAGGGAGGAAATTTTCTCTATCAATGGAAAATTATTTAGTGATGGATTTGGGATGTAACTACTATAAGGAGCTTCTGTTGAGGAAACTCATGAATTATTTTACTATTTATAAGCTTAGGCAGCTGCCAGGGGACCCTGAAAGTGACCATTCCAAGGTCATACAGCCAGTATGCAGCAGAGTCAAGAATTAACCCAGCACTTCCTCACACCGAGATGCCTCTCAGCTATCCAAAAAGAAGTTAAAATGGTAAAGGAAAAATTAAAAAGTTAATAGTAGAGATAAATATCCTGTTCTAAAAAGGGGAGGAAAAGAAAAAGAGGGAGGATGTAGAGGATTTTACAATCTTAGTGACAAGATATTACGTATACCGGCTCCTTCATCCTTGTTCCTTGACTAAGTGCAGATAAAGGAAGTGAGAATTCTAGAAGAGAGGGGTTCAAAAGACAAATTAAACCTTCCCTATAACTAACTTGAGATAGCCTCAGCAAGGTAGGCCAAGCGAGTCTGAATATTGAGGACAAATTGCCAACAAACTCTGTTTTGACCCCAACCTAAGGTCAAGCTAATAATGATGAAAAATAACTGATTTATTTCAACTCATTCCTTTATGTCAGTAGCTTCCTCTAAAACAAGGATTCTTAACCACTTTTTGTTTTATGAGCCCCTTCAGTAGTCAGGCTGGTGAAGCCTTTAGACGCCTTCTCAGAATAATGGTTTTAAGTCTATAAAATAGAGTTTTCATCAAGTCTCCTGAAAGCCTTTGCTTTTCCTCTTCCCTTGAGCCGTCCTAGGTAATCATTTAAAATGGTGAGGTACTCTCTTGATCCAGAAAACCCCACAAAGTCATGCAAGTCAAAGGGTCCAAATCTCCGGCCCCAGTTCAAGAACACCTGTGAAACAGCCCAGGCTATCAAGGGCATGCATATCCGAAAAGCTACCAAGTATTTGAAAGATGTCACATTGAAGAAACAACGTGTTCCCTTCCATCGATATAATGGTGGAGTTGGCAGGTGTGCCCAGGCTAAGCTTGGACACTGGGTCAGTGGCCCAAAAAGGGCACTGAATTCTTGCTGCATATGCTTAAAAATGCAGAGAGTAATGCAGAACTAAGGGGTCTGGATGTGGATTTGCTTGTCATTGAGCATATCCAGGTTAACAAGGCTCCCAAAACGCGACAGCGTACTCACAGGGCTCATGGTCGAATCCGCCCATACGTGAGCTCTCCTCGCCACATTGAGATGATTCTCACTGAAAAGGAACAAACTGTTCCTAAACCAAAAGAGAAGGTTACTCAAAAGAAAGAGACATCCCAGAAGAAACTGAAGAAGCAAAAGCTGGCGGCACAGAAGTAAATATGACATTAGTGTACAAATGGAAGTGAAATGAAAACAACAACAGAAGTCTGTAAAATAAAAGGGAACCAGTCACACTGAATGCATGTATACATGCAGTTATCATAATGTTTCTTTTAAATCTGCGGGCCTCTACTCTACAATCATTTACATGCTTCTAGTTAAAACTGTTCAAATTCAACAACTATTTTCGGTAATATCTATTATGTTCAAAGCATTTCAACATTTTGTTGGCGTTCAGGCATTTCACGTGTATCTGACTCTCCATGACCCCATTTGGGGTTTTCTTGGCAAAGATACTAGAATGGTTTGCCATTTCCCTCTCCAGCTCTTTTAACAAATGAGGAAACTGAGGCAAATAGGGGAAAGTGACTTGCCCAAGGTCACAGAGCCATCAAGTGTCTGAGGACAAAATTGAATTCAGGTTTTCCTGATTCCAGGCCCCGCACTTTATCCACTGCACCACCTAGATGCCCATGTATTAAATGCTCAACTTGTGTAATGCACTGTTGCAGCTTTTTAGACAAGGCAGGGAGCAGTAGGAGGAGGAAGACTCGTTGCAAACAAGGGAAACCAGGAGAGTCTGCATAGAGGAGGTGACATTTGAATTGTACAAGTAAGAATTCGGCAGATGAAGAGAGGAAGTATAAAACGTCCAGAGTAAAGGCAGTTAAATACAGAGGACAAAGATGTCTTCTGCTCATTTCTTTCCTTAGCTGTTAGCACAGTGCTTGACATATCGCAGCCTCTTAATAAATCTTTAATGATTGGTTGATAGAGAGCATTTCAGTGTGTTTGAGAGAAAAGAGTGTGTAGAGGGGAATAATATCAACTAAGACAGAAAGTGTAGGGTAGCACCAGATTGTGAAAGTCTTTGAATGCTAGGCAAAGGAGTTTGAACTTCAGTTGGTAGGTAACAGAAGAGTGAAGATTATTTAGCAAGAGTTATTATACAGTGTATACATAAGAAAGATTGCATGGAGGTGGTATAAAGATGGAAGGAAAAAAGAAGGGAAGGAAGGAAGGGAGGGATGAAGGAAGGAACGGAGGAAGGGAGGGAGGGAGGAAGGGAGGGAGGAAGGAAGGAAGGGAGGGAGGGAGGGAGGAAGGAAGGAAGGGAGGGAGGAAAGAAGGGAGGGAGGAAAGAAGGGAGGAAGGGAGGGAGGAAGATGAACTGATGCTGAGCAGAACCAGAAGAACACTGTACACAGTAACAACCACAGTGGCAATGAATGATTTTGATAGACTTAGCCCTTCTCCGCAATGCCAAGACCTAAAACAATTCCAAAGGACTCATGATGGAAAATGCTGTACACATCCAGAGAAAGAGCTATGGAGTTGGAATGCAGAGTGAAGCAGACTACTTTCTTTTTGTTTGTTTGTTTTGTTTTGTTTTGTTATCTTCATGGTTCCTCTCATTTGTTCTAATTCATCTATACGACATGACTAATGTGAAAATATGTTTAAAAGGAACATACAAAATTGCATGCCATCTTGGGGACGGAGAAGGGAAGGGACAGGGAGAAAATTTAAAACATGGAAGTAAATGCTGAAAATGAAAAATAAATAAATTAACTTTAAAAAATAAATAAATGCTCACTGATTTATTGCTTGAGTGTGGAGAACAGAAGGCAGAGCTAGATACAAATTTTGGGAGCCATATACATAGCAGCTGAAGCCATGAGAGGGAATAAGATTGCTAAAAGGGACAAGAACAATACTCAAAAAACCATAAGTGCAAGAGGACCTGGGTTCAAATCTCAAACGTTCCCCTTGCTATGTGCCTTTCTTGAGACTCAGTTTTCTCCCTTACAAAATAAAGGGTTTGGACTAGACTGCATAAGGCATATAAGACACCATTTCTTTTTTTTTAATCTTATTTCGTATTTAATTTTTCCCCAGTTACATGTAAACAACAACTTTTAACATTTATTTTTAAAACAAATTCTCTCCTTTCTTCCCTCCCCATCTTCACCCCCCCACTGAGAAGGCAAGCAATTCCATATAGGTTATATATGTGTAGTCACGCAAAACATATCCATAATAGTCATGTTGTGAAAGAAAACACAGACAAAATAAAATTCAAGAAAAATAAAATAAAGAAAAAAAAAAGTTGCTCCAATCTGTATTCAGACATCATCAGTTCTTTCTCTGGGGGTGTATAGCATTTTTCATCCTACATCCTTCAGAGTTGTCTTGGATCATTATATTGCTGAGAATAGCTAAGTCATTCACAGCTAATCGTCCTACAATATTGCTGCTACTTCGTACCCAGCAAATTTCACTTTGCATGAACCCATGTAAGTTTTTCTAGGTTTTTCTGAGAGTATCCTGCTCATCATTTCTTATAGTACCATAGTATTCCATCACAATTACATACCACAACTTATTCAGCCATTCCCCAAGTGATGGACATCCCCTCAATTTCTAATTCTTTACCCCCAAAAAAGAACTGCTACAAATATTTTCATACATATAGGTCTTTTTCCTTTTTGTTTTTTTTATCTCTTTTGGGATATAGACCTACCAACGATATTGCTAAGTCAAAGGGTATGTATGGCTTTATAGCCCTTTGGGTATGGTTCCAAATTGCTCTATAGAATGGTTTAATCAATTCACAACTCCAACAACAGTACATTAATGTCTCATTTTTCACACACCCCCTTCATTTGTCATTTACCTTTTCTGTCCTATTATCTATCTAATCTAATAGGTAGGCGGTAGTACCTCATTGTTTTAACTTGGATTTCTCCAATCGATAATGAGTTACAGTATTTTGTCATATGACTATAGATAGCTTTAATACTTCATCTGAAAACTGATTGTATCTTTTAATTATTTATCAATTGGAGAATGGCTCTCATTTTTATAAATCTGACACAGTTCTCTATATGTTAGAGATCTCTTTATCAGAGATGCTTGCTTTAATTTTTTTTTCAGTTACTACTCATAATTATATTTCTCTCCATCCTATTCTCTTTCCCTCCATTTATTCTCTCTCTCCTTTTACCCTGTCCTTACTCAAAAGTGTTTTGCTTCTAATTACCCCATCCCCCAATCTGCCCTCCCTTCTATCACCATCCCCTCTCTTACCCCCTTCCCCGTTCTGTTTTTCTGTAGGGCAAGAGAGATTTCTATATCCCATTGCCTGTGTATCTTATTTCCCAATTACATGTGAAAACAATTTTTAACATTCGTTTTTAAAACTGTGAGTTCCAAATTCTCATCCTTCCTCCCATCCCACGCACCTTCATTGAGAAGGTAGGTGATTTGATACAGGTTGTCACCATTCCTTTTTACTACTATACTATCATATAATAATAATTATATATACATATAGCTGTAGATATATGTACGTATGTATGTGTGTATGTGTGTATATATATATATATGTGTGTGTTTTAAATCTCCTCTTACTATACCATTACACAGACATGCCACAATTTGTCTTCTGTAAGTTTCCTACAGTCAGGCGTTCGGATGTTTCTACACAGAATATAGCTATAAATAACTTGTACAGATGGTTCCTAGTTATTAGTGACAATTCTCTCAGGACACATTCCCCGGAGTGAGATTACTGGGTCAAAGGATGTGGTTGTTTGCCAACGCTCTTGTAATGTGCTTTTTGATTCAATCATCCGGCCATGGGAAAGACAGCCTAAGAGAGTGATCCTAAGGAAGAGTTCTCACCAACTTGTGATGTCATCAGCAATGAGGTAAATTTTCTCATTTTTGTTGATGTTCATCAGCTTTGTAGTTGACATCTCCAGAGTTGTTTTAGTTTGCATGTTTGTATCTAATTCACTGTTTCAAAGACCGAAATTCCCCCACCCCCACCCACACGCACTCCCACCCCCAAACCCCTGCAGCATGACGGACAGTGGTGGATGTGGAATCAGGAAGACCTGAATGCAAATTATGCCTCTGAGGCTTAACCACTTCTCTGACCAATCAGCAGGTGACATCATTTCTCTGACCCTGTTTCCTAATCTGAAATGACAATACATTTTATGGTTTTTTGCAAATACATGTGTTTATGTCATCAAAGGTGCTTTTCAAATATTAAAGGACGATATAAATGCCATTATTATTATTTATTGTTATTATTATCACCTTGTTCTCATTTTTTTGTTTTGTTAAGGTTTTTATAGAAATCATTTGAGTTGATATCCTGTTACTATTCTTTTCTATTCAATATTCTGTAGACTACTGAGCAGGTAGAAAAAAACGACATTTTTGTAACTGAATAAGAGTATTGAGCTACAAGGTCCTCTTCTATGTACTAAATGACATAATAAGCCCTTCGGTATGTTCATTGGTATTCTATTAAATCTATAAATCGATTTAAAAAATGCCTTTTATTTGTTAATCCAACCCATCCACGAAAATTGGTTCTCTCTCTAATTATTCAGTTTTTTTTATTTCTGTCAATAATGTTTCCTAGTTATCTTTGTAAATGCCACATGAGCAGTTAAACTAATCAATTCCCTAATTTTGTTTTTATAATTAAGATTTATGCCTTAAATACATATTCTGTTTTTTATCAGTAGTACACAAGGATATAAGTGATTGCATAAGCTTATTTTATAGCCTTCAACATTGTTAATTTTATTTTCTCAATACATTTTTTGTCTCTTGTATTTTCTAGATATACAATCTAGTCATCTACAAATAATGATGCTGTGCTCTCTTCATTTCCACTGTTAAGAATTCTTTGTCATGTCTTACTGCAATTTTCTAATACAATACTTTCCTAAAGTAATGTCAAGGGTAGCTAGGTGGCACAGTGGAAAGAGTTCTGGACCTGGAGTCAGAAAGAATTATCTTCTTGAGTTCAAATCACGTATTAGCTGTGTGACCCTGGGCAAGTCACTTAACCCTGTTTGCCTCAGTTCTTTATCTGTAAAATGAACTGGAGAAGGAAATGGCAAACCATTCCAGCATCTTTGCCAAGAAAACCCCAAATGGGATCACGAAGAGTCAGACGTGACTCAACAACAACAACAAATAATGTCAAACAGAAGTGGTGAAAATGGGCACCACTGTTCTAAACTTGGTTTTAGTGGGACGGCTTTTACTTCTTCTCCACTGCCTATAATATACGCTCTTAGTTTCAGATAGATGCCTTTTATTGTATTAAAAAAAATCCTCTACACATTCTCTCCTTAATATTTTTATCATAGATTGACTTTTTGTCAATAGTCTAGTGAGGTAATCACATGACTTTTCAAATTTTTCTTAATGACATTATGTTAATTAGTTTCCTTATACTGAAATCTGATTGCAGGGAATGATAACTTTTAGTTAACTCAATATTGTGCTTATTATTTTTCGTGCTTATTACAGTCACTTACTGAAGTGGAAATTAGTGAAACTGACTAGTCCTTGTCTTTATCAAAAGAACAGAAGAGTTTGGACAACATATAAATAGGGGTTTTGAACAGAAATTTAAACTGGTTTCATCATAATGCCATTTTCTGAGTTATCCCAAATTCAACATCAGTGAAGTCTGAATGAATTTGTAGATAAGTCTCGACTTCACTGACGAGCACATATTATTTTTTCCGAATTTTTTACTCCCCTATCAGACTGCTCTGAAATGCCTCCTGATCCAAATATTTGGAATTATAATGTAAGTCAAGGAGGAAATATGATTCACCTTATAAAAATTCAAAGTAGATTAATATTTTCCAAAGAGGCTACACAACAAGGTATATAAAATGGTGATCTGCTACAGAAACTTATCAGCCATATGACTCTATCGTCTGGGGAGCTGGGTTCAAATTCTGACTCATATACTTGTATGGCCCTGGGCAAGTTATTTTGGGTCTCTGGGCCTCAGTTTCTTCATCTGTAAAATGGGTGTAAAATGAGCCTTTGACATCCTTTACAGGTCTAAATCAATGATCCTTAGTTCAGGTCTTTATCATGTCTCACTCAAATTATTCAATGGCCTACCTAACTGGTCTCCCCACACTTCAGTTTATTCTTCCTACTGCTATGAAAGGGATTTTTCTTAAGGACGGATCTGAACATGTCACTCCCCTACTCAATGAACCCCAGTGGCTCCCTATTGCTTTGAGGTCCAAACATGAACTCCATAGTTTGACGTTAAAGCCCCTGACCCCACCTATCTTTCCAGCCTCACTGGATAACACTCCCCCTCCCACACTGTGCCTTCCAACCAGAGTGTCCTTGTCTCCTTTATGCACACACAGCACTCCGTCGCCAGGACATGCCCAGAATGCACCACCACCCCCCCCACCTCTTCTTCAATATGGTACACTATCTCCTAATTCCATGCATTCTCACTGTCTGTTCCCCATGCCTGGAAATCTCTCTCTTCATCTCCTCTCCTCGATCTCAGAAAGCCTTGGCTCCCTCCAAGTCTCAGCTAAAATTCTGCCTTCTGGTCATCTTTAATGCTAGTGCCTTTGCTCCATTACCTTTCGTTCAGTTGGATCTGACTCTTTGTCATCCCCATTTGCGGTTTTCTTGGAAAAGACACTAGAGTGGTTTGCCCTTTCCTTCTCCAGCTCATTTTACAGATGAGGAAACTGAGACAAACAGGGTTAAGTGACTTCCCCAGGGTCACACAGCTGGTAAGTGTCCGAGGCCAGATTTGAACTCAGGAAGATGAGTCTTCCTAATTCCCAATCCACTGCACCACTTAGCTGCCCCAGCACAAATCTAAGCAAAGCCAAATCTAACTATTTACACATAAGCATTTAATAAACACTTGTCCAACTGATCCTAAGATCTTAAGTTACTTAACTTCTCTCAGGTCCTGCTCCTTTATTATGACAAATAATAGGCATTGTAACACTGATCTCCCAGGATTGTGAGGACCAAATGAGATGATATGTGTAAAATGTTTCACAGATGTTGAAAGTGCTGTATGAATGTCAGTTACTATTGACTTCCGTCTTACATAAAGCAAGATATCCCTCCACTGACTGACTCTCCTAGTATTCCTCTAAGCTAAGGAAGGGTGGGAAGGGTGGGAAGGGATGTCAGTATTCCCATTCTGTAGGAAACATCAAAATGTGACCTCAGAGTGAGGGCCTGAAACTGACAACTGTATTCCTTATTTATATTAATTATATCAATTAACATATAGTAATTATATCCATCATATTAATAACCAATAGGTATTGATACCAAAAATTAATTTTAACCTTAGTAAGACATTAATTTAGTAATTAATATCAATAATATTAGTTTAAAAGCTACCTGACTGATGAGCATCCTTAGAGAAAGGAGACGTCCATTAACAGCAGCATCGTGCATGGGAGACCAATCAGACACAAAATCTGTATAAAGATGGAGGAAATGTTTAATGACATCATAGGCCATATTTGAGTTTGATAGGGCCGAGGGATCTAAGGGCACATCATAATCCCCTGACACATGAAAGCCTTTTTGGTTCAAAGTCCTAGGAAAAGCATAAAGTATACTCTTGATAAATCACTAACTTGCTTGCATGTTTCCCAGTGGAAACGCTGGATAGCTTTGGAGTCGGAGGACCCGAGTTCAAATTTCAGAGGCTTCCCTGACGATCCGTATGACCTAAGTTAATTCTTTGACCTCTCTGGGCCTCTATTTTCTCTGTAAAATGAAGGGGTTTGGACTAGATGGCCTTTGAAGAACTTTGATTTCAAAACCCAAGATCCTTAGATGTTTTACACTAATATGTCTCTCTTTCTCTCTCTCTCCTTTCTTTCTCTCTCTCCCACCTCCACATCCAGAAACATGACATACATACATATGTATGCAATGTATGTATATATGCATGTGTGCACACATACATATACATATATGTATATCTCTCAACTCCTGGATCACTGCCTAGGGACAAGGAGCGGGCATGGCTCAATGAAACTGTGAGCTGTGCTGTGGAGGGCAACCCAAGATAGGCAGGATATCATGGAGACTTCCGACAAACGGTGATTCACTGGAGAAGGAAATGGCAAAGGGCTCCAGTATGTTTGCCAAGAAAACCCCATGGCCACACACGTGTGTGTATCATACATACACACACACATATATATGTATATATATATATATACTACTTGCCATGTATACTATATACACATATATGCTATACTTACATGCATTGTAGTTGTTATTTTTCAATCATGTTTGACTCTCTGTGACCCCATTTGAGGTCTTCTTGGCAAAGATACCGGAGTCATTTGTCATTTCTTTATACAGTTCATTTTATAGATGAGGAAACTGAGGCCAACAGGGTTCAGTGACTTGCCCAAGGTCACATATCTAGTAAGTGTCTGAGGCCAGACTTGATCTCAGGAAGATAAGCCTTCCTAACTCCAGGCACCTGGGACATCTAGCTCTATACATATACATACACACATACATATATATGCTATATGCTATAGATAAGTAAATACAGATATACCTATATAGATAGGTACAAATATATATTCAGATAGAAATAGAAATACATGATTTAATACATGTACTTCGTGCACATGTATTATTTACTAACTCCATGTTAGTGAAGTCTATGTCTATACATGTATGAAGTATGTACCATGGATACGTATATGTGTGGTATATACGTGTATGTGATTTCATGGTTACATAATGTGTATATCTTAGAGACATATATAATATGTGCTGTTTAGATGCACATATTTGGAAACTGGGTCCCCCTATCTCACCCAGTCTAGAAATGCAGTGGCCACTCAGGGGACCAATCCCACTGCTGATCCAAGCTTCAGCCTGCTACCTTTCTGATCCCCTTGCTTGTTTTCCTCCATCCTTAGACAGACTGGACACTCCTCTGCTCCCAGGGGCTCACCATGTGCGGCTGTACAAACATACCAGCTATGAACCTTAGCAGTGTACCAGCTAAAGATCAAAGTGAAGGTGGGGGGTGGGGAGCAAGGGGTAATAGGCTTAAAAGGGTTATTTTGGTGTTGTTCAGGCTTTCCTCCCCCTGCCTAATCTGATTAGTTGAGTGAGGGTGGCAGGTCCTGATAAAAATCCTTAGTACACCAAATAATATTTGAAGAGTCCCATTTCCTGACACGTACTGTCAACCTAATTCAGTACCAGCAAACAGAGTTTTTATATTAATAGTGCTGATGACTGGCTTAATTACATAAAGTGCTTGGAGCTAAGCCTCAACAGAATGAACTCTGGCTCTCCTGGGATTCTCTTCACCCTCCATGTCAGCTGCAAACCCTCCCTTGGTCTGACCAGACGTGCCTTGACCAGATGCAGTGACAGGCCCCAATAATTCAAAAAACACGTTGCAATCCTCGCAACTTAAATGAAGACTTGTTGCAGAACTGCTTGATAAGGGACAGAAAATATGGATGTGAAATGTGACTCCTTTCCAGGGGAAGAGGGAAGGAGAGAATTAAGCCCTGTTCAATATGTGGTTTTTATCATCAGATTCAAAACTTAAGCTAAACCTTAGGGCTCAGAGAGACTGTGACTTGCCAGAGGTGTTACAGCTAGAGTCACAAACATGACTAGAACCCAAATCTTTCAGACTTCAGTTACCACCCTTATCTTCTTTACAGCACTGTCTTTAAAAATAGGTAGAGAAAGGAATACGCATTTATATAGCATCTACAATGGGCCGAGTACTGCACTAAATGCTTTTTACAAATCTTATTTCATTTTGATACCCTCAATACCCCTGTGAGATAGGTGTTAAAGTTATCATTCCCATTTTACAGATGAGGAACCTGAGGCTAACAGAGGTTAAGTGACTTGCCCAGGGTCACACAGCTAGTTAAGTGTCTGAGGCCACATCTGAACTCAGGGTTACACTGGGGTGGAGGATAGAGAAGATGGACAAGGGAAAACATTGAGAAGCTTTATCTAATAATTCAGGAGGATGGTAATGAGGGTCTATGCCAGGGAAACAATAGTGGGAACAGATAACTTAAAGAAGCATTCCTCCAAAGTTAGAGGAAACACTAAAGATTTTTTAAAATACATTTTTGAAAACAGCCACAGTGTGTAGCCAAGCATCTAAGGATTAGCTTCCTCCCCGCCCCAATCCTTTGTGTCCAAGTCAACTGCTGCTAACAAACTCAGCTGCATCATTCCCCAAATCCTTCTTAGATAAAACTACTCAAATACAAAAGACAAAACCCAGAGAGCTAAGTGATTTCAGTCCTGAATTGCAACCATGTTCAATTCTCTTAACTTGAGGTCCGTGAGCTTATTTTTAAAAAATACTTTGGTAACTGCATTTCAATATTTGGAATTCTATGAATTTTAAAACACTATTTTGAGAACCTATTTTGTAGGTTGGGAGGTCAGCGCTATGTTATTGCCCCCATTTTACCGATGAGGAAACTGACACATACAGGGGTTAAGTGACTTGCCCAGACTGCCAAAAGGGTGGTCACATAAAAACAATTTGAGGAGCTCCTCATCTACAGGCTGTCTGTGACTTAGCCACAACTGCTCCACCTCCCGGTACCCACTCCCTTCTTGCTCTGACCCTGCCCTGGCATCTCCCATGTCTTCTATCTCCCTGGAACCTTCAGAGCAGACATTTCCAGCTTCCCAGATGACAAGCATCTCCCTGCCTACAACATCAGAGGGGGCAAACCAATGAGCTGGAGGCCTTATCGCTCTCTATAAAACATCTGGGCTTCCCTTGTGCACACAGAAAAGACTGACCTGGGTCGCAGCGAGAGTTTGATGTAACAGCGCACCAGCCTCTTACAAGGCCATCCCCATACTCCTTTCTTCTCAGATGGTCTTCAAAACATCATGCCTGGGGCTCTGGCAACATTGCTCGATACAACCCTTTTCTGCCCTTCCTAGTCCCATTCTGGACACACCATGCATATGACCAGGAATTCCCTCTCCCTCCTATATTTGATGTGAGATTTGGACTTTGGAAATCACTGTATACTTTTTCAGAAGGAACACGAGAGTACTTGGGATTCCACGACTGAATTAGAATGCAACATTTCAAGGACAAAGAAAGATAAATCATGCCTACGGAAACAAGACCTCACTGTCACTACACAAAAGCTCTTAAATTGTGACCACATGTGACTAAATTCTCAATTGTCTCTATCAGGTCTTTATATTGCTTATTAACAATCTACTGAGATGTAAAATAAAATCCTGTAACAAGTCATCCCACCATCAGACTTCAAGCCAAAGTGATTCGTGTTGGGTGGCATAGAGGTCCACCCTCTCTCAGAATAAATTGAAAGCTGGTAATTAGATAATTCTCCATTCCCCAGCATCACTGTTACGCCATGATACTCTATTGTTTCACCAAGAAAATTGCTGTTTGCTCAAGTAAAATTATTTTTTAATAGTGTAATAATGGTAATAGCCAACATATAAACGTTAGAATGCTTTAGGGTTTGCAAAATGCTTTACAAATTTTATCTCATTTAATCCTCTCAACAAGATTGGGAAAAAGGTGCTATTATCGCCCCCCCTTCCCCATTTTACACATGAGGAAACTGAGGCAGGCAGATGCTACATGACTTGCCCAGGATAGAAAAACTAGTAAGTGTCTGAAGCTAGATTTGAACTCAAATTGTCCTGACTCTAGGCCTAGGGCTTTATTCACTTCATCACCTAAGTGTCCTAGGGATATTAAAAAGGTGTCTCTCTTCATCATGCTAATCCTGACTGTCATGGCTGGTCATTCACTAATATTGCAATAATAAGTCTAGGTGAGGAACAAATAGAGCACTGGCCCTGAAGTCAGGAGAACCTGAGTTCAAATCTGGCCTCAGATACTTGACACTTACTAGCTGTGTGACCTTGGGCAAGTCATTTAACCCCAACTGCCTCGCCTTCCCCCCTCCAAAAATAATACAGCAATAGAGACAGCCACAGAGTAGACACTAAGTAAATACGTGTTAATTGATTGTTTAATCTTCTGACTCCAAACCAGTGCTCTCTCAATCATACCACACTGTGTCTCATTTAGATTCAGCTCCCACCCTACTCTCCCCCGTCCCCAACAGAAGGGGTTTAAGAATCAGTTTAACTTGGAAACTTAGGGAAACAGCTTCATTGGAGAGCTGCGGAACAAATTATGGCACATAAGTGTAAAGGCAAACTACTGTGCTATGAGAAATCATAATTAAAAGGGTGGTTTCAGAGAAAACTGGGAAGATTGAGATGAAGGAACTGATACAGATGCAGCCAAACAATTTATATAGTAACAACACCGTCAGACAACAAAAAGACTTAAGAATTCTTCTCGTTTCAGTGGTCAACCATGTCTTCAAAGGACCAACGATGAAACATGCTACCCATCTCTTGACAGAGAAGTGACAGCTACAAGGTATAGGATTAGACATTTTTTTAATCTGACTATGCTTAACTAATACAAGAGGAATTTTTTTTTAATCTTTTTTTTTTCTTTTCCATCACAGATAACACATAAGAGCCACTGGAGTTTGGGACTCCAGCCTGTAACAGGTTTACTCTTGATCTGGTCAGACAGGCAGATACCTTCGGAGGGCATTGTTATTGATCAGCTTTATTCTAGTCTAATCTTCTCAGAAAGGTTGCTGATAATGGAAGTACCAGCTCCTACAGCATCCCCTAATCACTCCTCTCCCAAGGGCCAGAGAGAAGCAGGGGAAGGGGAGGGCAATTACTTCTACATCTCAATGCCGTCAATCGAGACAGGCACAGCTTGTGTACTCCCCTAAATTCCCTCAGGCCTCAGTGGGGGCTGGTTAAGGAAGGTACATGCATTCTTTTATGCATTACCCATAGATTCCCCCCCCCCCATGGATTCCCCTATGGATTCCCTGTGGTTTCCCCCCCTCACTGAACAGTTGCCCACTTGCTTTATAGGGCAAAGAGAAAGAAGGCATTTTGCCAACATTAAGCTCACAGATTAAGTTTAGCAATACTGTCATTCTGCATAAGCATCATAAATATCAATTATGTTACCCTCTCCCTATCTCACAAAGAGGCCTCAGTAGGATTGTCTGTCACTAGGATTCCAGGAATTACTATCTAGAACCCTTGGGGCTATTCTGGGAGTAATTATCTAACACCTGGAAACTAGACATTGCCATGGTCATGGATCCTGAGAAACTGAACTCTAAAAAAAGATCACAAAATCCTCTTTCCATTCAGAGGGGATGGGAGATAAAATAACTGTCCACTGAAAATAAGACAAAACTGACAGTTCTCCCTAAATGAATTTACCTATTCAGTGCCATACCAACCAAACTACCAAAATGCATTTTATAGAGCTAGAAAAAATAATAACAAAATTCATCTGGAAGAACAAAATTATACACATTAACAGCAACACTGTGTGATGACCAACTTTAATAGACTTAGCTCTTCTTAATAATGCAATGAACTAAGTCAATTCTAAGGAGCTCATGATGGAAAATGCTGTCCACATCCAGAGAAAGAATTATGGAGTCTGAATGCAGATCAAAGCCTACTATTTTCTCTTTTCTTGTTTTTTTCACTCTTGTGGTTTTTCCCTTTTGTTCTGATTCTTCTTTCACAACATGACTAATGTGGAAACATGTTTAATATGATTGTACATATATAGCCTATATCAGACTGCATGCCACCTAGGGGAAGGGGGAGGGGTGGGAGGGAGAAAAAATTTGGAACTCAAAATCTTGTAAATGTTGAAAGCTATCTTTGCATGTTCTTGGAAAAAAAAATAAAATGCTATTAACTAAAAGAAAATAGACAAAATTTGAGGAAAAAAGAAAAGTTCAAAATTCATCACCTTCGGTAAGTTGTCCCTCACCTCTACCTCACTAACAACCCCTTCAGTCAGGGTCCTATAAGCACTTATATATTCATATGAAACTAATTTTGCACAAATATGCTATTCTAAAACATCATTTTATATACACGCTTCCTGATCTCCCCAGCTAGGCTAAGTTTCATCAAAGCAGGCTCCATCTCTCTTATTTCTTATCTATAGCCATAATATTTTGTTCTGGGCATCATAAAGGCTTCTAAACTTTGACTAGAATAAATTTTAAATAAAAGATTAACTACAACAAAGTTTTCTTTACTCTTCTGCGACCGTGGTTTCTAAAAGGCGTTATTTTCTCAAGATGAATTTATCAAATGCTATAATCAATCTATATCAAGCAGTAATAGTGAGCACGGCACTCCAAACGTGAATTGCAGAATCACATTGACTGGTTTGAGGGGCTGATTTTCTGCAATGATTTTTTTCTCTTTTAAAAAATTATTTATTATAATATATGGCTTCCTGAATAGGGAAGGTGAAGGATATACTCAGTGATAGAGATTACATTTATATATAAAACATTTTACATGATATAATATGCACATATTAATTTGAATCATTTTACAGGCTCATAGTATTTAAAACTGGAAGAAACGTTAGAAGTAATTCAGCCTGAAACTTGTATTTTACAGAGAGGGAAATGGAGGCACGGAAGGAAATAAACTCCCTAATATCATAAAAGTAATAAGCAGGAAAGCAAGGATTCAAAACAAAGCTTTCTGACTACAAATCCTGTGCTCTTACAGAGCCCCTTTTAATCAAATCACCTAAATGAAGATTTATGAAATGGGACTACACAGTTCCTGCCCTCAAAGAGCTTACATTCTACTGGTGGGTAGGTAGAAGAGGGATATCCCCTACCCCCATTTAAAGAGACAAGTAAATAAAAAGCAATTTGAAAAGGGAAAGAGTACTAACAAATAGGGAACTTATCAAAGTATTAAAAAAAACTAAGGCCTTGAAAAAAGCACTGATTTTTCCACCACATTTGCAACATTTTACAGCTGAACAAATTTGTGTATGGCAAAGCGGGGTAGCAGTAAATCGGCCAGTATCAAAATTTTCAGCTGAAAAGAGAAATGCTGCTCTAACAATCACCCACCATCTAATTAAGCAATTAACTTCATTAGACTCACCTTTCATTTCCATGACTCTTAAATTGGAGCTTTTGAATCTCTACACCACACTGAAAAGGATGCCTTTTTAATTTTTTAGGGAACTAAACTAAGTTAAAACTTCCAATATTTCAGATAGGATTTCAGTTGTGTCTGTGGGTATATTTTTTTTCCCTTTTTATTTTTATTTTATTTTAGTTTACATCATTCATTTCCACGAAATTTTGAGTTACAAATTTTCTCCCCATCTTTCCCCTACCCACCGCCCCAAAACAGCCATCCCAGTGTATCCCCTCTCCCTCAATCTATTCTCTCCTATGTCTTCCCCCCTCACCCCTCTGACTGTCCTGTAGGGCAGGATGGATCTCCTGTGGGTGTCTTTCAAAGAGAAATGGGCGGGTCAATAAGTATTTTGAAAGGACCTCCCCAAGAAAAGAGTAGGTCAGTCACTTACTCCAGACCACTTTTACTCCAGCCCTTTCCAAAAAGAAATTGTGTATCTGATACAAGACAATAATAGCTGAACCCACAGAACAACTACCTACTAACAAGGTTACCTCCGTATTGGGGACTTGAAAGCATTTTCTCAGCACTCTTTCTTCTCCCCATCTTGCCCATGAGACTCACAGTGACTCACAGGCTTATACTTGGGGCTCAGACCCTCCCTGCTGCAGAAACTCCATTCACACCCCCACAAGGTGGACAGAACTTAGTGTCTCAAATCCTGTAGTGCATCCATGTGCACCCCCTGCTATCCCATGATCACTCTCCTTCCCAATGGCTCTACCATTTCATCTGGGCGCCTGCTGACCCTAAAGGTTAATACATCCCTTTTACCAGGTCAGGATATTGTCCATAGAGGTCCAATATTTTCTCATGGAAGACGGGCACCAACCCCTCCTTTGTCATGACACTTCCCATCTCCCATCTCACTATTTCTTCCATGGGATGTTCTTCAGTGAGATCCTACTTTCCCCTATGTTGGCTTGAGATTCTCCATTTCAATTCCCCAGATTCAATCCCTCACTTCTATTGCCTTTCTCGTTCTGGCTTAGAGACTCTAAGCCACATTTTTGTAGCAGTGGACTTGGCTACAAGCTGTACTAATTCCTCCCACATAGGTGAGGAGGAATGGACAGGGAGACTATTTCTTTTCAAAACCACTTCAACTGGGAATCTGTAATTCTAAGTGTGCCTCACAGCATAAAAAAGCAACAAGCCATAAAGACTATAACATAGAAACTATTTAGAACTCAGAGCATCGAAAGTGTTAACTTTGCGAGACAAAAATGAAAGAAGGAATAAATAATAGTGTATCAATGAATCAGGTAATAATTTTTTTTTGCCTTTGAAAAGATGCTTGATCTTGAAAAATACCAGCCAATAAGAGTTTTTCCATTTACAAAGAAGAGATAAATAAGGTTGTACATGAAAAGACAAGTCTGTATATTTAATTTTTTAAGGATGTGATGCATGCTACACTTTAGTTCCAAACATGTTCCAATTGTATTTTATTCTGTGTGAACCTCCTTATATTCAATTTTGTGTACTCTTTTTAAAGCCTCATTGACACTCTTTTCAAAAAAATACAACTTTCATTATCCCTGCCCCAAATTCTCTCCATCCATCAATTTTTAAAAAGCTACTCTTAGAATTAATGAACATAGTTAAGCAAAGCCAATCCACATATTTGTCATGTCCCAAATGTATTCTTCATTCTTCACCTCTATTCTATCACCTTTTTAATCAAGAGAGGAGAAACATATTTCATTATTGGTCCTCTGCAGTTTTGACTCATCATTGCATTGACCAGAATTCTTAAATCTTTCAAAGCTATCATCCTTTATGATGCAGTCACTGTATAAATTTATTCCCTTCTAATTTCTTCCCTCCCTTTTAAGGCCCTCTATCCCTTTTCCCTATCTTTGCCTATTGCCCTGTTGAATTTAATATACAACTACACCAAACTTTTCATATGTTTACATATATTAGTATATGTTTGTATATGTACATGTATGTGTATTTATATGTATACATACTTTATTTTTATATGTTTGCATATGTGGTTGAACACAAATCTCCTTTGTTTCAGATGAGAATAAGATTTATTTGGTGCCATTCTTCCTTACTCCTTCCCCCCAGTTCTGTATGGGTCCCCAACCTTCTTCATCATTTGCTTCCCCAGTGTATTCATTTGTTCCAAGAAATAAAATTTCAGAACAGCAAAAAAAGCTTTCTTGGCACAGAAAACTGACAAACATATGAAGCGGCCAAGAAGGAGGAGAGATTCCGAACAACAGGGGAGAGAAAGAAGACAACAACAAAATAAGGGAAAAAAAGGTAATAAAACAAATTTAAAAAAAATAAATCACTAATATAAGTAAAACCTCCAAACAAAGAACAGGGTGGGCAAATGGAAGTGAAAAAAGTGTGGGAGAAGAAAGGCTTCGGGGAGAAGTTACATCAAATTAATTTAAGCAAGACTAATCAGAAGGACAAAATGTTAACTTAAAAGAAGGGAATAAAAACAACTAAAATATTAGAGAATCAAACTGAGGACAACACAAATCTAACTCTCTTAATTGAGTTGACTGAGCCAACAAAATGAAAGAGAGAGGTAGAAAGAATAAGCAAACAAAATTCTATACTCTGTTGTTTATAATAAGGACATCTAAAAAGCATACACACACAGAACCAAAATGAGAGGCTGAAACCAAATTTACCATGTATCAGATGAATCCAAAAAAGGAGCTGCAATCATGCTAGCAGACAAAGCAAAAATAAAGATTCATAGTATCGATGGAGACAAACAAGGAAATTATTATACTTAGAGGAAAAAATAGATAACGAACCAATACCAATTTTATACATATGTACCAAATGGCATAGCATTATACATAATGGAAAATTTAACTGCATTACCAAAACACCTATTAACACTAAAATTGTAGGAGACTACTGTTATTTGCTCAGATTGCTCAGAGCTAGACAAATCTAGGAAAGGTAAATAAAAGGGAAAAAATGGAACTACACTGGGATAATTCAGACTAAAATATTTATGGCATCTTCTGAATGAGAACATTAAAGATATACATATTGCTCAGCAACACACAGTACATTTAAAAAGCAGATCATGTGCTAGGGTGCAGAAAAATTATAAATGTAAAAAAGATATAATAAATATACATCCTTCACTGACCTTAATACAATAAAAAAATAGCAATCAATAGAGAAAGCCCAAGTAAAAGACATAGACCTAAATGGAAATAATAATGAAATAATGAATGAAATGATGAAATAATGAAAGTCTGAACAATGAAAGTGTCAAAGAACAACTCATAGAAATTATTAACACTACATGAAGGACAATAATAATGATAACACGACATACCAAAATTTCTGGGATACAGCTAAAACAGTCCTCAGAGGAAAAATTATATCCCTAAAAATATAAGTTAACAAAATAGAGAAAGTGAGGATTAATTTACTGAATATGTAAATTGTAAAATTAGAAAATCGACAAATAAGTAAAATCAAAATAAGCATAAAAGAGGAAATTTTCAATTAGAAGAGAAATAGATAAATTAGAAATCTGCACTGATTAAACAAGACTAAGCTTTTTAAAAAAAAAACTAACAATGTTGATATTTAGGAAAACTGCTTAAAAAGAAGAGGAAAATAAAATGAACAAATTCCAATGAATAAGGTAAAAATGAAACCTAGAATGAGGCGATTATTTAATTAATTAATTAATTAGAATGAACAAGGTAAAAAAATAAACCCAGAACAAATAGAAAGAATTATCAGAACCTATTATAGTTATGTGCCAATGATACTGAGAATTCAAAAGAAATAGAAAATCACCTACAAGAATATGAAATACCCAAATTAACAGAATACCAAATAGGGATCTTAAATAATCAAATTTCATAAAAAGGGAACTGAACAGAGCAAAAGGAAACTACTAAATGGGGGGGGAGGGCCGGGTAATTCAGCTAAATTTACACAAGTCGATCAAACTTTCAAAGAATAACAATACCAATCCTCTCCTCTTTCTCTCTCTTTTCCTTTCCTTCTTTTTTTCTTTCTTACCAATAATTCATGAAAATTGAGGAAATACTCTACCAAACTGTTTTTATGAGACAAATGCAGTCTTAATTCCCAAACCAGGGAAAGATAAAAGAAAACTGTACACCAATACAATTAAACATGAGTACTTTTTTAATATGATAAAAAGTAAATTCCTAAAGGGGCAGCTATGTAGTGCAGGGGATAGAACGCGCATGCCTGGAGTCAAAAAGAATCATATTCCTGATTGCAAATCTGCCTTAGACACTTCCTAGATGTGTGACCCTGAGCAAGTCACCTAACTCTTTTTGCTTCAGTTTCCTCAACTGTAAAATGAGTTAGAGAAGGAGACAGCAAACCAAAACACTATCTTTGCCGAGGAAACCTCAGATGAGGTCAGAGAGAGTCAGAAACAATTAAAACAAGTGAACAAAAGCAACAACATTGTATATAGGTTTAAAAAATTGAAAAGATCAGCAGAACAGGCTAAACAGGACAAAATCAGAAATAATTGAACTTAGTAACCCAGCATATGATGAGCCCAGAAACAAAGTCCCTAGGAAAGAACTCCCTATTTGAAAAGAATGCTGGGAAAACTAGAAAGCAGCCTGGTAGAAATTATGTTTAGTATTTTGCACCACGTAACATAACAACTGCAAAATGTATAAGCAAAATGATTACTAAAAGTCATGTCACTGGGGAGGCTAGGTGGCCCAATGAATAGAGCACCGGCCCTGGAGTCAGAGGAGGGCCTGAGTTCAAATTCTGCCTCAGACACTTAACACTTACTAGCTGTGTGACCTCAGGCAAGTCACTTACCCCCATTCGTCCTGCCTTTCCTCCTCCAAAAATAAAGGAAAAAAAAAAAAAAAAGAAAGTCATGTCATTAAAACAGAATAAAACCACATCAGATACCTTTATCAAATTCTGCTGATAAGGTTACCTAGAGAGACAGATAGACACATATACACTTCTACATATGTACATACACATACACACACATATATATACACACTTCTACATATGTACATACACATATACACACATATACATACACACAAATATATATATACACACAACTAGCAAATATATTTATGACCAAAATTTAATGCCTAATACAAGTATATCAACAAGTAGTCCTCAACAGAAGAACCGAAAACAATTTACAGTCATGAAAAAATGCTCCAAATCAATAATAATCAGGGAAACGATGAGCCAAAAGTTTAGAGACAAAGTAGATACCTATTGATTTGGTGCTGGTTAAACAAATGTAACTGAAATACTGTGAAAAAAAGAAAATGAACAATGGATGGATTCAGAGGAGGGTAAGACACGAACTGATGCAAACAAACAAGCAAGAACATATTTCACACAATGTTTCCAACAATAAAACAGCAACAAAATAACCGTGCCCAAATTCCCTGAAATTATAAGGATTCGGGTTGGCTCTAAAGAAGGCCCCGCTTCATTTCTTTGCGGAATATTGGATGTAATGCCAGAATTTTACAATCTAGCTCCTTGAGAGCAGAGACTGTCTTTTCCACCTTTCGTGTTTCCAGTGCTCAGCACGATGCCCAGCACGTGTTATCGTTCAGTCATTTCAGCCATGTTTGACTCTTTCTGACCCCATTTGGCATTTTCCTGGCAAAGATACTGGAGTGGTTTGCCATTTCCTTCTCTCGCTCATTTTACAGATGAGGAAACTGAGGCAAAAAGGGTTAAAAGTGATTTGCCCAGGGTCATACGGTTCGTAAGTGTTTGAAACTAGATTGGAACTCAGGAGGAATAGTCTTCCTGACTCCAAGATGGGCACTCTATCCATTGCCCCACCTAAGGTGCTCAAAAAATGTGGATTGACTGATTATTTTTTCGTGTTTTTCTCCTTTTTATATTCTGTGTTACAGGGGATAACCCTCTGAGAGGGGGAAAGAGGAGGAAGACTTTAGAAAAATATAAATGATTTAAAGGTTACCAATATATTATTTTTAAAGTTCCTTGATGATCACATAACACATGGTATCAGATGACTTTCTCAAAATGCTGGAGAACATGTTACAAAATGAGATATAAAAACAATGCATTCGTCTACTAGGGAGTTGGGGGGGAGGAGAGAAGGGCATAAACAGTCTCCTTGTTCTTGGAAATGGAGAGGTTTGTTTCAACAGTGTGTGTTGATGGAAGGATTCCAATGGGAAAATTTCATGGGATCATACTGAAAACGGACCTCGTTGTGTTCCAATTAGCAAGGGTGAAGGTTTTGGGGGGAGGGGGGGTTTGGGGGGGTGGAGGGTAAAGAGAGGAAAGGGAAAAGCTAAATCATAGCTTTAGAGGTCACCTGGGCCAACCCATTCATTTCCCAGATTGGAAAGGTGATCTCAGAAAGGCTAAGTTATTTGTCCAGTTATAATATAGGCTATAGGTACAAAAACTGGAAGTTGAGCCTTGGTCCTCTGACTTCAAAACCAGTGATGTTTTTTTTCCCTTAATGAGGTAAATACCATCCTTATCCAACAGGAAAACAGATCCTTCCCTTGGGTTAAAAAGAATATTTTCCCCAGAATGAAACCAGAACACCATTTCTTCTGTAATCCCCCTTCTGCTCGCTATTTTATACTACAGAAAGGGTGGACTTTATTCATAGATGGAGTAGGTCTTTGTCTATGTGTGACAAATGATGCTGAAACTTTATTGCACCCACATCTCTCTGTCTCTGTCTCTGTCTCCCTCCCTCTCTCTCTCTCTCTCTGTCTCTGTCTCTCTCTCTCTATCTTTTTCCCTCTCTCCTCTCTCTCTCTCCTCTCTCTCTCTCTCTCTCTCACACACACACACACACACACACACACACACACACATCAGTCAGGTGTCACAGCATCTTAAATCTCTTATTCAGGTTAAGTCAGACTAACCTCATCTAGTGTAGTTACTAAGTGCAAAAAACCCTGGAGTCCAGAGTTCATTCATCCTGACCACATTTGGGGATTTCTTGGCAAAGATATTGGAGTTGCCATTTCCTTCTCTAGCTCACTTTATAGATGGGGAAACTGAGGCAAACAGGATGAAGTGACTTGCCCAGGGTCACACAGCTATTAAGTGTCTGAGGCTGGATTTGACCTCATGAAAATGAGTTTTCCTGATTCCAAGCCCCAGTACTCTATCCACTATACCACCTAGCTGCTACACTTACCTGGTTATACTGTTCAACTAATTGTATGATTTTACCTCCCTTAATTTTCTAATCTAAAGGGTTTGAACTAAATCTCAGTACTACTGACTCGGAGTTGGAGACGTTATAGGCCACCTAATCCAACCTCTTAATTAACAGGCAGAGTGCCACTCCTACAGTCACGAACACTTATCTTCCAGAGTTCAAATCCAGCCTCAGACATTTACTAGCTGTGTGACCCTGGGCAAGTCACTTCATCCTGTTTGCTTCAGTTTCCTCATCTATCAAGAAAGCTGGAGAGAGAAATAGCAAACTAACTCTAGTACCTTTGGCAAGAAAACCCCACACGAGATAAAGGATAATTGGACAGAACTGAAAGATAATCGAACAAAGACACCAAATCCAACAAGCTTTTCTCAGTTCTCATGATTGTCTTCCCCAATAGACATTTGGGAAGCTCTGGTCCTGGGAAGCTCTGTGCACTAAGCAGTACCGCCTCTCCAAATTGTCAATCAATTCACACTCATTTATTAAGGGCCTAATTACATCCTAGACACTGACCTAAACTCTGAGAATACAAAGACCAAAGTAAAGTAGTCTTTGCCTTCAAGGAGTTTACACTCTATCACTAAAGACAATGCAATTCTATAAGGGACAGCTAGGTGGGGCAGAGGATAGAACACCATCCCAGAAGTCAGTTAGATCTAAGTTCAAATTCCACCTCAGATACTTATTAGCTGTGTGATCTTAGCCAAGTCACTTAAACCCATCACCTCCCCCTCAAAAAATTAAATAAATCTATGTAGAAAAAAATGTAAGGCAAAAGTTTGAGGGAAGGATGCCAGTTAACTGGGGAAATTGAGAAAGGCTTCATGTAGAAAATATCAAAGGCAGTTTTGATGAAAAAAAGGCAGAGATAAGGTAGAAATGCCTTCCAGGCGAAAAGTGTGCAAATGGCGGGTGGAGAGGCCAGAAGGCTAGTTGGACTGAACCATCGGGTGTGGGAAGGGAAGTAAAATAATTGGATTAGAAAGGTAGATTGAGGCTATCTAAAGGTAGATTGATTGTCTATAGATTTCCATTTGCCTATCAAGCTTAATATGTCCCAAATTAACTTATTATCTCCCTCTCTGCATCCCTCACCCCAAACTTGGTCCCCTTTAAAATATCTCTGCTTCTGTCAGTGGCACCGCACTTTCCCAGGTTTGATATATGCAGGCTTAAAATCTTAAATTAATATTTTGTTCATTCTTCCCCTTCAACGTCCACATACGGATACCACATCTTGAATATTTTTCTTTATCTTGGGGTGGCTAGGTGGGGCAGTGAATAGAGCACAGGCCCTGGAGTCAGGAGGATCTGAGTTCAAATCCGGCCTCAGACACTTAAACACAAAACTAGCCGTGTAATGGTAATGAAAAGATCTTTTTGTATTGCTAAGAGGTACTTAGCACCTAGTTTCAAATTAAGCCTCTATTAAAGAAACAGAACATATGAACCCCTGTTGCTGATGTAACAGGAAGGGGCTGAATAGGGAGGAGCAATACTACATATATGGAAAAAACCCCAGCTGGGAAAGACAGCATTTTCTGGGAACTTGTGGTGGCAGAGCTTCTTCTGAGGGCCAGCTGGAGCTGGTGAGGAGCTGATGAGTTGCTGCTGAGGATTTCCAAGGACCAGCTGGAGCTGCCAGAGGAAGCATGACTGTGGTGTCAATACTTTGTCTATTTGTGGCTTTGTTAAGCCTTGACTTCCCAGGAATATATACTGTGAAGGATTTAAGGTGAATTGGACACTGTGAGCTTCAGTGTGGAACAGGAACTGCAGAGAGAACTGGACAAGGAGCTGGGAGTTGTCTGCCTTTGAGC
>CM053591.1:40534461-40553873 GCA_028646515.1 Pseudochirops corinnae | reverse complement strand
GGGGGAAAGAGGGGGAAAAAATATGTAACTCAAAATCTTGTGGAAATGAATGATGCAAACTATAATAAAATTTAAAAAAATAAAAATAAAAATAAAAAAAAATAAAAGAGGAACAATGGTTCCTCCCCAAGCTGAAAAAAAAAAAAGTGACCTTGGGTTTGCAAAGGTTGCACCTGAGTTTTGTGAACTCTTGATAGTGGTCCTACCAGGCTGGAAACACTTCAAGTCGGAGCTTGTTGATAGTGTCCATGTGCATTGTGCAAGCATTAGCTTTGCTAAATCCAGAGGTTCATAACAAGGTTAACTGAAAGGTGACAAAGTTCCTAGGCAAAGCAGTACTGTTCAGATAATATATACTATGTTCTAGAAAAGTTGGGATATATATTGATGGAGGGAGGATTCACATTCATGTATTATGGATGTTTGGAATACAGGTAATATAATTGATTATCTTGAATGGGTCAGCAAATGATCCTTTTATTCCTCTCTAATTAATATTACACTCCCCACAACAGCTGTTCGATATTTTTTTTCCTCTTAAGCCTCCCATAACACCCTTGCCCCTCCTTCTCAGCAGTGAACCTTGCCTATGTATTACTGAGAAAACAGGGTTAGTTCTCTCTTCTACACTATTTTACATCATCCCCTATTCTCTCTTCTTCACTAGGCTGTGATGAAGAGGTAAACTTCCTCTTAACCAAAGCCAGCCTTTGATCCCATTCCTGGCAGCTGCCCCCTTCAAAATCATAAGTTCTCTAATTTTTTTAAAGCTCTTCTTATCTTTTCTCCTCCTCTTCCACATACAAACATGTCCTGGTCTTCCTCATCCTTTAAAAACAAACAAACAAAAAGCCCTAATGACTGTTCCATCTCCTCGTGCCTATATCTGATATCACAGTCAAATTCCTGTTGCTTTTCTCGTTGTTCAAATGCATTTGCTCTGTCCAAAGTTACAAATGACTTCTCAATTGCCAAATCCAATGACTTATCCCAGTCTTTATCCCATGTTTGGTGACCTTGCTTTTTCCTGGTTCTCTTCTTTATGGGCCAATTTCCCTTGTAGATCAACACCTATGTTCTGCCCCCTCTATGTGGATTACCCTGAAGCCCTCTACTGAGCTCTCTCTTCTCTTGTCTCACTGTGCCTTCCCTTTTGCTCATCTCATCAACTTCCTGGGTTTCAATTCTAATCTTTATGTAATGATTCTCATATCTAGTCTCTTTCCTGAGTTCCAGTGCCCCATCACCAAATGCCAGTTGCATCCAGATGTTCTGTAAGCATCTGAAAATCAACACATACAAAACAGAACTCATCCTCTCATCAGATTTATCTTCTTCTAAACTTCCTGTCAAGGGCCACAACATCCTTCCAGCTCAATACTTTGATATTGTCCTCAATGCCACACTCACATCCACATATAGATCCAATCAGTTGCCAAGTTTGGGGGTTTTTTCTGTTTTTTTAATGTTATTTCTATAACATGTCTCACCTCCACCTCCATTTCTATTCACATAGCCACGCCCTAGTTAGGCCTTTATCCCTTCTCTCCTGAATCATTACAATAGTCATATTAGTACAACAAACCAAGACATATACAAACCCACACAGAAACACAGAAATTGAGCTATATACATGATGTGACCAGATCATCTTGAAAGATCATCATCTTGACCAGATGTAATGGTAATGGTAATCTGAAGACCTTCCCTGCTTTGAAAATATACTCTGTCTTCTAATAAGCTGAATGCAATCACATGAATCCTGTGGTGGGAGGAGTTTGCTAAAGGGTAAAGTAGAACCCACAGGAAGCTGGGAGTCAGAACAGCTAGATATGAGTGGAAGAAGAACACGCATCCCAGGGAAACAGTTAGGCTTCTGAGTAAATGTTGGTTTGTGGGAAGGTTAAAGGATGCTGTGGCTCTCTGTGCTGTTGTGGCTTATTAACTTCTTTGCTACTGTGATGGAATCAGCTTATTGGTTTTGGGATTCAGTTTTCTGGTGTCTGAATAAATGTTTTTGCTTCTGTCTTCTATATGGAGAGTCTGTTATATTTTGCAATCAAATGCTATGCAGGTTTATTTATAGTGACCATTGGTGCTGTAAATATTTCATTGGCACTACACCAGATCATTATCCTTTTAGCAGAAATGCTTTATTTTAATTCTTGATAGCTTTGGAATTTAATATTAGCCAAATTATTTTTAAAATTCTTTTGAGTTCTAGTGGCTATTAAAACATTTTTGAATGAAGTTGATATTTCCATTCCATTTAAAGTACCAATATCATTTCTAAAAGGAAATGATACTGGATTTTCCTGGAGTAGGATTATAGTTTGTTTGTTTGTTTTTTATCTTCTTACTTCTAGTGTCTCCCCATTCCAATTCACTCTTGACACAATCAACAAAGTGATTTTTCCCCCTAAAATGTAGATGTGACCATGTCATCTCTGTTCTCCAAAAAAAAAATCAAATATAAACTCCTCTGTTTATCATTTAAAGCTCTTGCCAACATGGTCATTTCCTACTATTCTAAAATTTTTACATATTACTCTCCTCCGTGCACTGTTATCCAGCCATACTGATCTATTTGTTACTCTGCACAAATCACACACCATCTCCTACCTCCAAACATTTGTACTGGCTGTCTACCATGCCTGGAATATACTTCCTTCTCTCCTTTACCTCTTCAAATTCCTGGTTTATTTCTCTTTCTCTGTTAGAGTAAAAGCTCCTTGAGGGCAAGGACTGTCTGTTTCTTTTTCTTGTATCCCTGACACTTTAGCACAGTGCCTGGAACAAAGTAGGTGCTTAATTTTATTTATTTATTAATTGATTGATTGAACTTAGCTTATGCAGTGCTTTTCCTGATATAGCTGCTAGTGTATCCCATCCCAAAACTACCTGGTATTCACTTCCACTATGTATACAAAATAATAATGATAGTGTTAATATAATGCTTTAAGGTTACAAAGCACTTTACATATATTTTCTTATTTGTTCATTGTGATATCATGTATGGAGTTCTACTTATAACTTATATGAGTTATCTCACTCACCAGAATGTAAGCTCCTTGAGGACAGGGATATTTTACTTTTATCTTTGTGTCTCTAGCACTTAGCACCATACCTGCCACAGAGCAGCTGCTTAATAAATGTTTTTTGACTGATTCAAAATATGATTCCATTTATGAAAATTTCATTCATGCACAATAGTTTAGGAATATATTTATTACATTAACTAAGTCAACCACGGGTGTGAGAGAGGCAGTGTGACAGTGGGAAAAACATTGAATGTTAAGTCAGGGTATCTCTGCTAGAATCCTGCCTCACCAACACTTCATCTTTCTGGGTCTCAGTTTCTTCATCTGTAAAATGAGGCTGTTCAATTTGTTGGTCTCTAAGGGCTCTTCTAGCTGTAAATGCTAAGCTTCACACAAAATGCATGTATTTAAATTGGTTGACTGGTTTGCATGGGCCAACCTTTGAATTTTAGAATTGGAAGACACCTCAGAAATCATCTACATGAACTCTTTCATTTGTTCATTTTCCCTAACCTACTTCCTATAAGACACCCCTACCCCTTAGTTCAAAGGATCTAGATGATCAGATTTGTACTGGTGGGCATCCTCACTAGGATATGTTACTCCTACAAGTGCCAGCCCAAAACCAAATAATGACTCTCAACCAGAGGATGCCAATTCTTCACATATCTTTGGGTACCAGGAAGGATCCAGACCATGCTGAGTTTCTTAGAATTATAGTTAATAGACTTGAACTTCATGGAGTAGCTCTAGATGTAACCAAAAGCCCAGGGAGTCAGACACATGCAAAGAAATGCATACAAAAATTGTTCACTTTTGAATTGTTTATGTTCTTAATCCCCCTTTATTATTTTGTTCACACTCCTGATTCCATGTCGCACCATGGAATGGAAGTGACCCAAGGTTCCTGAAGGCTATGCTAGCATATGTGTGGGATAAAAACCCTGAAGACCCTTACCCAAATAAAACACAGAGGTTTCTCCACGTAGAAACAAAAGCTATTTATTCCTATACAAGTCTCATGAGAGTTGGCCGTCACCTACTCAGAACATATACCAGTGTAGGGAGGCAAAATGCAAAATCAAACAAGCAGTTTTATATCCTTGCACAAACAATTCTAGAATCACCGAAATAAAAATCCAAATCCCCTCCCCAGTAACCGGACTTTCATTGCCATTGGTGGGAAGGTGTGTCCTTACAATCCTTCTATCCAACAGAAAATTGGATTATCTGATTACTTATCAGAAGTAAGCTTATCACAGATTACATATTTTATTCTCTTATTTACCAAAAAGCGGACAATTTACAGAAACGCCTGGCAGACATATTATTTGTTGCAAAAAGTAGGCAATTTATAGATCACCTGTTGCTTTTCTTGTTTACCAAAGATAGGCACCCGGCAAACACATTATAGAAAAATAAAATTTGGGCCTATCAAAACTAAAGCCTAGCTCAAGTTTGGTGACTGTCTCCTTTACTTTATGAGAATATTTTCACTTGTCCCACTCACATAGCACAACCTCTGCCAGGTTCTACCATGGTGAAAAGGTTTTAGGTCTATTATTAGGTCTATTGTTCAAGGACCAGCCTTTCTTACTGTGGGAAAGATTGGTGATTCTTTGGCCATGGCAACCTAGAAAATAAAGAAAAATATAGTGTGGTCTTTAATCCTGGTTAGTCTGTTCTGCTTATGCAGTGATAATAGCAAAGGCGTAGAAAAGAAGGGTAGCACCTATGCAACACCACACAGTTTAAATGCTAACACTTTAAAGATGTGATCCTAGTCCACTGCTGATGAAAGACCATACTGATGAGAGGGAGAGAAGGAGATGGATTTCTAGGAAATCCTTTGAGGGTTCTTTTTTAGTCTGAAATGAATCATTGGACTCAAGCATTCTTGGCAGAATTATAAAAGTTTATTGTTACGCTGACTCTGCAGCAGGCAGGAGAGGAGAGTAAGGGGACCTGCAAAGTACAGAAATTAGAGATACAGTTTTTAAAGCCATAAAGTTGTCAATCGGAGATTAATTATGCTAACTAGATATGTAAGGGAGGGGTTAGGGAGGAGTTTAGGATTGATCAGTGCTTAAAGGGAATGCACTTTTTATAGCAACTGCACAGGCATATTGCCCATAATTCACTGGGAGAAGCCCATGGGGGGACCAGGAGGTGTGGTTTTTGCATTGACACGTCACTAGGTTACTTTTGGTCAAGGATGACTGAGATATGCCCGGTCTGTTACTCCTCAAGGTCTGGGAGGATAGACATGATTGTTTCAGGAGATGCCAAGTTTGGAAGCTAGACTGATTGGGGCTTCAGGAAGTACCAAATTGGGATGGAGTTTATTTCTCTCATAGTGTATTCAAGGTTTTTGGGTGCAGCTTGCCACTTAGAACAAAAGAGGTATACATTTCTCTAAACTAAAGGTTTGTTTACAAAATGCTTGGGTGATATATTCATAGGTATGGCTAAACAATTAATGAATTGTAGCTAGGCAGACTGGTGACTCAGGGAAAAGACTTTTATCCTGGGGGCAGGGGAGAGGCAGAGTTAATGTTTTATGGCTGGGGGAAGTGTGACTTCACAACTTTGGCTTATTACAAACTGATGTTACAGACATAGGTACCCAAAAACAAGTGAGATTTCAAAAACTGAAGTTACAACAATGTTACAAAGGCAACTCAGATATTACAAAGGCACCCCAGAACCCCATGAATACCACTAGAGCAAAAGAACCACAGTGATTTTGACATTATTACTATAAAAGTCAAGAGAGGAAAAAGAAAGTTACAGTTAAATTGAAGGATGATAAATAGGTTTCCAGTGGAGAGAAAAATAAAAGTTGGCAAAGTTGATTTTATTCGTCACTCAAAGGCAAAGAGGAACATCATTTCATGAGACATGAATCTTCTCATAATGTTGTACTCATTATAAACAGAAAAGCACTGGTATTGAAGTTAGGAGGACCTGAATTCAAATGTGATCTCTGACCTTACTGGCTGTGTGACTATGAGCCAGTCACTTCACCTCTGTTTGTCTCAGTTTTCCCACCTGTAAAATGAGGATGTTAAAGTGCCTCCCTTCCAGTGGGTTTTGTAAGGATCAAATGAGATAATATTTGTAAAGTACTTCATGTTTGGCACATAGGCCAATGTAAGCATTATAGAAATGTCAGCTGTTATTAAACATTTACCAACAGAAGTGGTCTATATAAAGACTTCTGTGGCTGAGAACGGAAGCTGGACAATCTATGAAGAGCTCAATTCACCTAATAATTGTTAAACAACAACTAAGTTTGAGTCAATGAGAATACAAAGACAGAAAATTAAGAACATGTATGCAGACAAATTAATATAAAATATATTTATTCAAATATTCAAATATTGCATCAGGTATTTCAGTACTTAGTAAATTCAGTGCAAAGGTGGGCATGGAGAGGAAAAATTATGAAAAAAAAAGATAGAAAATTTCATTTAATACATGAACTGATGCAAAGTGAAGTGAGCAGAACCAGGAAAACACTACACAGTAACAGCAACATTGTGTGATGATCAACTAGGACTGACTTAGCTCTTCTCAACAATATAGTGATCCAAGGCAATTCCAAAAGACTCATGATAGAAAATGCTATACACATTCAGAAAAAGAAATGATGGAGTCAATGCAGATTGAAGCATACTTTTTTCACTTTTTTGTGTGTGGTTTTTTCCTTTTGTTCTATTTCTTCTTTCACAATAGGACTAAAGTGGAAATATGTTTCACATGATTGCACATATATAACCTATATCAGATTACTTACTGTTTTCAGCAGGGGAGAGGTAAGAGAGGGAGAGAGAAAAATCTGGAACTCAAAAGCTTTCAAAAAATGAATATTGAAAATTATCTTTATATGTTATTGAAAAAATACTATTAAATAAAAAAAGAAAAATTAATTTATGAGAAAGAAACAAAAAAACCCAAAGGCTTGCAAGTTATTTAAAAAAAGTCACACCTGTATAACATGAATATATTAATCACCCACAATGAGATCAAAAGAGACTAGGAACCATTTTAACACTTTATCCCCTTGCCAAATAAAGTTATATAGAGAAAGAGGGGAAAAGGTCATCAAAAGAGTCTGGAGAGACTGCATGATTGAGGTAATACTAAGTAGCCTGTCTTGGGATCAAATCACACTTCTGGCAGATAGATGCATATTTTTTATGTGACTCTGGGCCAATAACTCACTTAACCTCTCAGTGCTCCCAAGCAACTCTGTAAACTGAAGAATAACTACCTCTTTGTATTGGGAGAGAGAGTTTTAAGGCACTGATTGGGATGGCAAATACCAAGTCATATCACAAAAAATTTAATTTGAATGATGAACCGGAAATGACTAGTTACCAATGTAAAAGTTCATTCTTAATGAGCTGTTTGTGTACTATTAGAACTCTTAGAATAGAGAATCAAAAGCAAGGACAAGTTAGAAGTAAGAATTTTAAAAGGTAGCTATGTCATTCAATTGTGGTATCTTCAACCTGACCTACTTCAAAATGGGAAATGGATAAAAGAACATAAGTCAACTCAAACTATTGTCATTTCTTGAAGAAATTTAACAAATACAAATTAATCACTTCAATGAGACCAAAAGATACAAGGAAGCAGTTTAGCACTTTATCTTCTTGCCAAGTGAAGTTATATTTAGGGGGGAAAAGGTCAATATTGGTTTAGTTCCTTCCTTCCTTTTATTTTTTATGATTTAAGCCAATATTTGCACTTCTTCAGTCAGTCCTCTCATTCTTCATGGTCTCCCTAGCAGACAATCAGCATTCACCCCTGTCCTTTCTATCAGGACCCTGGGATGTAATTCAGCTGAACTTATTGGACACTGAACTGCAATAAGATGCTTTCTTACTATAATAACTATTTCTCTTGGATTCCAGTTCTCCCTATTGGACAATTTTGTTTTCTCCTTTCAAATTCAGTTCTCATTCTCCTTGGCAGACAAAAGTAAAATAAGAATTGAGTAGTTATACTTTCATCTCCTGTCTTCTCATGAGCCTTGCGCATATCATTTGGGGGGACTTCCTCCTTTTCTCAACATAGCTTTTAAAAAAAAATGCGCAAAAAATTAGCACATGCATTCCTTGAGCAGTGCAGAAACAACTGAACTCAGCACCTAGTCAGTAAGAATAATTGGTTAAAATAGGAAGCTGCCATATCCTGAATATTATTAAAATCCATTCTGTGAGCCACCCTAGCAGGGGTTCTGAACTTGGGGCCCATGAACTATGAGGGCTCTATGGATAGACTTCAAGGAGTCTAAGTTTGGATGGAAAAAAAGTTACATTTTCATTTCTATATAATTTGTTTTCTTTGTAATCTTATGTATTTTACTTTATGTATTTGAAAATATAATTCTGAGAAAAAGGTCCATAGTCTTCACCAGGCTTTCAAAGGGGTCCATGACACAAACAAAATGACATTAAGAACCCTTATATTATAGCAATGAATTCCCCTTCTGCTCAAATGAATTTACTTTAATTAATATTTGCTTTGTTTTCCACATAATTAATTACAAAGCTAATTTGAGACCTGTCTGCCAAAATGACTAGTTAACAACTCTCTGTCTGTAGTGCCTGTACCTTTGGGTAAGAGGCTCCTCCTTGATGCTTCATCAATCAATCAGTTGATCAATTAATCAACACAAAATTTGTTAAGAGCTTACTATATGCCAGGGACTATACTAAAAATTCCTTCAAGGAATTTACTTATATATAAAAGGTGGAAGAACTATGGGTATGTGGTGTGTGTGGTATGTGGGGCAGGGCGGGGGGGAGCAGAACAACTTCTAAATAATTAGATACAAACAGAGTAAATGGAAGGTAACCTTAGAAAGTTTCTGATAGTTTCTATTGGTTATTTTAAAATGAACGCAGTTAAAATTAAGAAGAATTTATTTTATCCTTCTATAAGCGAGGGAAAACAAGTTCTAAATAAGTCAGTCTCTTAATATGTACATTCATTCATTAGTGCCTGGAAATTCTTGATAAGATATAGGCTGAATTCACATGACCCAGATCTGACGTTCCTTCCAACCTTGAGATTCTGTGAAACTACTAAAAAATGAGAATGTGTGGCTTTAAAAAAAATAATCATATCAGCTCTTATCAGAAAGAGAAAAGAGGATCCCAAAATGGATAACAACCAGAGATTTATTATTCAAAAATAAACTTAGAAAGTATATACTAAAGACAACATTCATTCATCTTAATCTTCTCCAACTATATTTAGTAATGTTTGATCACAAATGTTCCCAATGATGATCCCAGTTTACTATAAGAATTTTAATCATCACATAAATCTTCTATTACACTTGCTGTATATAATGAGGACAGAAAAGATATTTCAGAAAGTTTTTCATCAATAAGAACTAAAATTAAACTTAAAAAAGACTTTGTTTAGCTCACCAGTTAGCCAGAAGATAAAATTAATCACCACATCCCATCCTATAATTAAGTTAAAAGCATGAATCGATGTTTTCCTGTAATGAATTGCCTTAGTCCTTATAGATGCCTGTAAGTATAACTATAGGAAAGCTTGACTAAGTAAAGCTAGAGTAAAGCCGTCATCTGTTTTGTTTCAGGTACCTTTCTGCTTTATAGATTTTTATCTATTGATATAAGAGGAATTTTTCAAGGGGCTCTGGAAGACACAGTTGGTAGATAGCATAATGACAGGATCGACCCAGGCACTTTCGAATACACAGTCGACAAAGCTGGGCCAGTGAAGAAGGACCTAAAGGAGGAGGGGGAGAAAAACATGAGGATGGAAGTACACACGAAGCAGAAGGAAAGTCAGAGAGCAGGAACGAGAGGAAAAGCTACGATGGCATTAAGTTACTCTTTTTAAAAGGATCTTTTGTGCCTGAGAACAGATAATGGAACATTTCTTCCTTGTCAGCACAGACAGGTGTGAAACTGATTGAAAAGAACATTATAAACACCATCAGATGGAGTTTTGCTTAATTATTTTTCTTTGACAAGGGGATGACTTGGTCTGATGGAGGGAAGGGTTAAAACAACTATAATGTAAAAATAAAAGGTAATCATTAAAAAAATTTTTAAAAGAAAAAAAAGCTCTTCAGAATAGGAATCATAGCAATATCAAGCATAGGGGGAAAAAACCATAAATGGGAAGGATAGCCCATACTAATTCTTTTAGAAAGGAAATCCTTTTTTAATGTTTTAATGGATTTTTTAGTGACCAGATCATTGCCAGGGATGAGGTTTACTAGAGGCAAGTTAGGAATGCAAAGATATACTATTAACACAGTGTAGGTAAAAAACACCTGAATGTTGGAGGAATTGAAGATGTCATTTGCTAATTAAGGTTGTTCCTATAAGACATTCTTGTATCACATATGGACAATAAAGCCTATCCTGGGAGTAAAAATTTGTGAACAGGAAAGTATATATGAAATTATTTGACCTATGGAGGTCTGAAGACAGTTGTGAAGCTGGAAAACAGCTACAGATAGGAATTTAGCAAGAAACACTACCCATCTTGACACAGTATTGGGAGATGGAGGTGCTTATCTGCTCTGCATCTGCAGGAAAGTTGAAACTGGGCTTGATGGGGTGACCTCAAGGGATTAGTCTTTTTAACTGACCATTAGGTGGTACTGTCTGGATCTCAAGTCATATCCAGAGATGTCTTTGAGTCTCCCAACAAGGAACCGGGGTAATGTGTGCTACAGCCAAGACGTTTCATAGAGGAAACCTAGACCTGGAAGCTTTTTTGATGGAACTAAGCAAGAGATATGAGAATACTGACAATAGGAAAGGTTACTGTGATATTCAGCTATTCTTTAAAAAAAGGAAGAAAAGAAAAAGGCTATTTTGTGTTAGAGAATGTATCATGAAACACTTCTTCATCTTTCCACACAAAGGAGGGAGGCATACAAGGAGAGAATATTGTATACATTTTCTGATGCTATCACTGAGAGGACTAAGTAGGAAATGTCTAGGAAGAACTTAAAATTCTCCCCATTTCCAATATATTCTATCCCAATGTCATGTGTTCCTGTGTGGTCATCTTGTCTGAGTCTTCATGAACCAAAAAGCTGCTTTTCCATGGAAGTCTCTCAGAATAATAAGCTAGGAGGACTCAGAAATACAGGTAAATCAAGAGATTATGAATTGTAGATAGAATATCAGAAGTGCAGGAGGGCTGTTTTCATATCCTTTAACTTCCTAATTTGAGTATCACTTATGTTTGACATGTTTATTCATATAATTTATCATCTATGATATGAAATATCTCTTAGAAGAGAAGCCTACCATATAAGCCAACATCCTGTTAGAAATCTTGGGAGACGTGGGCATGATCAAAATGGGCAAGATAGGTTTAGGTTGTTGTGGCCAACAAGAACTCCATGTGATTGGAAACTTACCTTGACAACTGATCAATAGGTTTTATTTAAAATCTTAGGGCCCAAGACAGGTGGGGCCTCTCAAGCAGTTGCCAAATTTAAACTTCTTTGGATGGTGGTAATGCAGACAGATATTTCAAATTGCCTAGAAAATTTTAGACGCTAGAGTGCTGATATACCTAGAACCTAGAGTTCTTCCTTCTACATAAAACCATGACATTTAAGGAGGAGATAGAGGAGATAGGAATTTGTTTATAAGATTTGTTTATACCTGTTCAGGCAAAGGCTGCACTAGAAGGCCTCTTCTGATTCTGAGATCCTATAATTCTGAGATGAAATATTCTGGACCTAGGAGTATTTTTGATAGAACTAAGCAAGAAATTTGTCATCTCATGAATAATACTCATAGCCAACATGGTGTAGTGAGAAAAGCATACTGGGTTTAAGACCAGAATTTCAGCTGTACTGGGAATGGAGAGGATGGCCTTAGTTGGGCCACTTCAATTTTCTGGGCTATAATTTCTTCATCTGTCCCAATGAGGGGAATTGCGAAGGTGATCTCCAAAGTTCCTTCCACCTCTAATCAATGATTCTATTATTCTATGATCGTGGTTCTTTGAAAGATACTTAGTGATTCTGAATTGAGCTATAGTGAAGATGATCAAAATTCTTTCTATGGAGACATAGAAAATAATTACTTAAGTCATTCGAGAATATCTAGTTCAGTACTTGTTTAAATTATAGAAATGACAGATTCTTTGCCAGAGATAACATAAACTTAATAAAGGCTGTTAAGAATACATTTGTCTGGTGTCTGTAAAATCAAAGGGGCTTTAAAATGAAAAGGAATAGATGTGAAATCATTCTAAAGTAGAGAAAAAAGAGGTGCTATAAATACACAAAGAACTAACCAAACGGCTTGGATTTTTAAAATATATGCAGAGAAAGTAGAATAAACAACAGGTAACAGAGGATGAATACACAAAATTGTCACAATAATGTCAAGAGTGTAAAAGCTTAGAATGAATTGAGACTAGTGAGGAAAGCCAACAACAACCCAAATATTTTTTGTGCTTTATTGGAGGAAGGAGGAAGCTCGAATTAAGTCCAAGATTGCTGCTGGAGGCAGATGGGCTAATGATGAATGCTGAAAGAACTATGCAATTTTTATTTGCTTCTCTTTTCTCCACCAAGGAGAATGACATTGGGAATACAAAGAATAAAATGAAAATTGTTTATAGGAGATGCTGTTCAAGGGGGTAGTAAGAAATGGTGCCCTGGATGAATTTGAGTCACTTGGTCCAGGTGAACATTCTTATATGCTGAAAGAATTGGACACTACAATTGCTGAGTCATCATCAGTGATATTTTAAAGGTTGTGGAAAATGAGAGAAGTACTAAAGGACTAGAGAAGGGTAGGGATTTTCCCAGTTTTCAAAGAAGGCAAGCAAAGTAGATCTGTAATCTATGGGTTAATGACTTTATTTCTTGGCAATATTAAAGAGATGGTTATTGCCTATCTAAAAAAAGGATGTGGCAATCACCAAGTCATCACGGCTTCAGCACTGATAGGTCATAGCTGACTAAACTTATTCCCTTTTTTTCTACAAGGTTACTAAACTAGGGAATGGTATAGTTTGCCTTAGAACTTTGCAAGGTATTTGAGAAAATAACTCAAATCTATTCTTTTGGGAAATGATAGTACAATGAGATATATTCATGACTGACTGAATGACTGGACTCAAAGAATAGTCATTAATGGTTCAGTGTCAGTTAGGTGGAAGTCTCCAGTGGAGTCACTCAGGATTTGGTGCCTAGCCCTGTCCTATTTCCTGAACATTTTAATCAATGACTTGGATAAAGGCATGGGCATCATCTTTTTCAGACTTTCAGATGACACAAAGCTAACAAGCATAGTTAATACACTGGATATCAGGTTCCCAAAAGATCATGACTAGGCTAGTTCATTGCTCCAAAACTAATAAATAAGATATGTAATAGGGATAAATGCTAAGTCTTACATTTGAGTTTGAAAATTTTATATCAAAAGCACAAAACAAATCTTAAAAAGAGCTCATGGTTTCAATAGACTACAAACTCAGTGTGCATCAACAATGTAAAATGGCAACATTAAAAAAGGTATAGTATGTTGGACCAAGAACATAACAGTACTTCTGTACTCTGCCTTGTTCTGACAATATCTAGAATACTGTGTTAATTTCTCGGTGTCATAGTACAGGATAAGTCCATAGGAGAATATTTATGATGGTAAAGAGTCTTGAATTCAGACGAGGATGAGTTAAGTAAACTGAGTTTGTTTAGCCTGGAAAAGGAAAAACTCAGGGGAATCTGGCAGGTGAGAACAAAATTGTAACATTGTTTAAAAAAAAGGCCCATGAACTGACATTTTCTGACTCAGAGTTCAAAGGCTATACTAACAGACCCAAGGACAAAACACTTAAAATAAAACACACCTCCCCCCCCTCCCTGGTTCCCTTTCTCTCTTTCAAATGCCATGGAGACCCCAGCTTTAAGCTGTGGGAATCTGTCCTGGCTGGGACTGACAGCTAAGCGACCACAGTCTATTAAGAACAAAAGCCTGCTGGGGAGCCACAACACTATAGAATCAGCACTGCAAAGCTCTGAACTTCTAGTGCTAGGGCAAAATAAATAAGGAACAGAGAGTTTGGGACAGGATACCAGGACAAGACAATACATAATTTGGTAGCTGTGCAGCACTCTACCAGGTCTAAGGTAGAGAACACAGCATCCAGCAAAGGCCAGTTCTGACCACCCAAAAGTCAGATGGGGCAGAGACCTAAGTAGATGAACCATAAATTGTTCATTGTGGGAAAAGGCTGAGGTGTTTTAAGATATGGCCCCCAAGGAAACCACAATTAGAGGGGAAGGAATCAGAAAATGAGTGATGGGGGAAACAAGGAGAAAAACAAAGACTGAAATTATCAGGATTTCAGGAAGAGGAAAACTCAAAGACGTTAAACAGATAAATTAACAGGAAAAACAGTAAACACAGAAGGAAATATGGCCTCTAGATCTAGTAAAAGCATTTAGGTATCTATGAATATATTCTGCAAAACAAAGGAAAATAATTCAACATTTGATAAGACAGGAAACCCTGTGGCGTTTGAGGAGAATATGGAACTACAACACAATGTTTACAAGTGGTTCAAAAGAGAAATGCGAAGTAGGAGAGTAGAATTTATGATCTACAAAGCAAAATTAATGAACAGAATGGCAAGATAGAAAAACTGGAATCTACAGCAGCAATCCTCACCAAGAAACAAAAGAGATAACAGATTGGGAATGAAAATGCACAAAAGTGAAAGACAATCTGAAAGAAGAGAAGTAAAAAAAATTTTTTTTTAAAAACATGCTCACTATGCAAGCAAAACATATTGATCTTGAAAACAGGTTGCATAAAAACAACCTAAGGATCCTAGCTCTCCCAGAATATGACAGGGCCAAAAAAAAACCCTTAATATCATAACAAACTAAGTGACAGAAGAGAAATAACCAGATCTTCTGAACATAGAAAATGAAATTTCAATCAAAAGAATCCACCAATTACCTTCAGAAAATAAAAAAAAAACCTAAGACTGTAAATATATAGTGATTAAGTTTAATAATTCAAATCAGAAACAAGAAATTCTTTAAGTGGTCAGGAGAAAGATCTTCAAGTACAAAGGAAAGGATGTTTGAATAATGCAAGACTTTTCTCTATCCCCTAGAAAATGTAAGAGTGAATCGAATAAATACGTTCCAAAGAGCAATGGGACACAGGATGTAGCCCAGGATGACCTACTCTGCAAATCAAAACTTAGCTATAGTGAAAAAGATGGGCATTCAATAATAAGGCAGGGTTTTAAATATTTTTAAAATTTATTTAGTGAATTAAAAAAATTCCCTTTTCTGTCTAGGAAATTACATTTATGTCTTCAAATAAATAGTGAAAATGTAGTTGAAGTAATTGGGAATAAAATTCCACCAATTACATCCTGATCTGTATAAAAGGTAACTGGTCAACACAGGGACTGGCACATTGTACACATTAAACAAACACTTGTTGATTGATTGATGAATTGGTCATCCAGTCAGGGTTTTGAGAGTAAGTTCTTTCTGTTCTCACCATTACTAAATTAGTTATTTCTAATTTGCCTCTGGATTTCCTCTAATTTTAACATGGTCGTATTTGGTTCAAAATGGGCTTATATCATGGTCAAGGTAGAGTATTTCTGCACTCTTATAGTGAAACCACTTTTTTCCTACATTATTTTTTCTATACTAGAGAAAAATAGCAATAGCAGATCAGCACTACAAATCCAACCCTCCGTTACTATATAATAATTAGGACCTACCAGGTTATAGGCATGTAAGAATAAATGAATGAGTAAAAGCATTTAAGAAAGCTCAGCAATGATAGGATTTTTATGTTTTCCTTCCATCACCAAAACTCCCTGCACCCAATTCCTTTTATTCCTAGCTTTTACAGCAATGTCAGTCACATAGTAGTCATTTCATAAATGGTTGTTGAATTAATGAAATAATTAGTCCCTTGGTTAGTAGAAAAGTACTTATTAAGCGCTTACTAGTGCCAGGCACTGTTTTGAGAAAAGCAAAAAAAAAAAAAGTTTCTGCCCTCAAGGAGCATGCATTTTAAACATAGAGACAACATGTAAATAATTAGATATATATATATACACAAAACAGACAGTAGATAGAAGGTAATCTCAGAGGGGAAGGCACTAGCAACTTGGAGGAAAGACTAGAGAGAAAACCTGAGGGGAGGGGGAAGCATTAAACTAGTTCATTACCTTCCCGAAGGAGGAGTGCCTTTTCCACACTGCTCTGGGGAGCTGCCAGATCAAGAGCACACTTGCCTTGATGGTTTAAGCGTCTCAGGCTTGCACCATAGTCTGCTAATAGATCAATGACTTCTGCACTGGATTGCCTGGCCGCTGCATGCAGTGGGGTATCTAACAATTTGCCTTGGTCAACACTGGCTCCTTAAAAGAACAGACATATCACAAGATATTATTGAGTGCTTAGATAGAAAAAATTCAAAATATGTGATTGAGAAGAATGTTAAGCCTAATAAAGTTTGGAGTTTACATTTGAGGACACCCTAAATTGCCAGGAAGTGTTGGACACATTTCTCAGAAAATGGTCAGTTTTCTGCAGCAAAATTAATGAATGATTGAAAAACAAAACATTTATTAAGTGCTTACAATAGTAATCACTGGGAAACAAATAGAAAGGGTAGCCCCACTTCCAAGAAGCTTGCATTATAATGGAGGGGACTATATATGTATATATAGCTTTAGTTGCAAGTCTGATGGAAAGGTGCCCTGGTCCTTAGGGTGCACTAGCAAAGCAAATGTTAATGTACTTCTTTAATAACATTTCAACTGTTAAAATCATATCAGTTTCTGAGGAACTATTTACAATACCAAGGACTTTGTTGGCAAGAACTGTCTTTTCTGGGTCTTCAGTAGCTAATTCTATAGCACCTGTAGGTACAATTTTCAGGTTGCATCTGCACAGGTGTTGCTTCCCAGGATAATGGTGGAGAGCACTGGGCTGGAAGCACTGCTATTCCTTAAAACCCTTGGGTTCAGGAACTTGGGTCATCCTCATCGGGTCTGAGGTGAGATGATGGCCATTGTGGTGGTTGCGGTTTGACTTGCTTGGCACATACCAAGTCTTTTCTCTCTTTTATGGTGACTTGCTGCTTTAAATAGGCTGGCTTGCCTGCTGTGTGTGAATATAAGCTCCTCAAGTACATAGCCTGTTTATCATTTTGTTTTTATAACCCCAGTGCTTAGCATAGAGCCTTGCATAGAGTAGGTGCTTAATTTAATAAATATTTGTTGTATTAGATTATATTGGAATGGACGTAATGGCTAATTCAAGGCCTGGAATAGCTGTAAAACTGTCTAAACTAGAGATTATTTCCAAGTATTTTGATGGAACTATTTTGAGAAGTTAAAGATTTTTCCCTTTGAATATTAGTTATTTCAAAAAACTTTTTTGCCTATGAGAAGTGAGTAAAAAAAATAAGAGCTTTCTGATTAAGTTCTTTAGAAAAATTATAGCTTAATTCAAAAACCTCATAGTATAAGAAGTTACCGATAGGTTGTTTTTATTTTTTAATAAATATTAAGACAATAAAAATAAAATATATGTAAAAATTTTTAATTTAAAAAATAGGAAAATATGAAATCTAAAATCTAGCATTTTTTTCTTGAAAATAAAATAATTCACTTAAAACACCCTTCATTTCAATGACTAGACCCTGTGAATTCAAAAATTACCGTGGGCACCCAGTTTTATTTACCCATTCTTCTTGTTATTGAGTTCTTTTATTACTATAAAATCACTAAAATAGCTATTAGAAATGATGTGAGGGAGATCTTCTGAATGTTGCCCTCGAGTCAGCATAATTACCATCAGTTGAACTTATTAAACCCCGGGGCAAAGCAAGTCAGTTGCCAGTCTCTGATGAGCCCTGAGTATTTATCTGGTCTCTAACAGAAAAACCACAGAAAATCTGGTTCAGCCAGGACTGCCCTGAGGTCAGAGAAAATAGGTCAGGTCTTTTCAAGGTTGATCCAAACATTGTGATTTATTTCAACTTCAGTCAAAACTGAGCTAGTCACCTAGAGTTTTTGTGAACGCAACCGGACTCTTACATCAGTCTCTACTGGTACAGTAGTCTTCTCTTCTCCTTGTACAATCTGACACAGGAAGTTTCAGTGACAATCACTGAGTGAAATGGCTTTTCTGCCTACTTCTGACAGAATATGTAAGAATTTAAACTGGTTCGGTGTATTCTTGTGGCTAACTACAAGTCAAAGGAATGAATTAAAAGAACTTGAGTATCTCTAGAATGACATGTATTTGCCTTGGCTAACACTAGGAAATTTTCCTTTTGGCAAGCCATCACCTTAGAAACCAGGAAGGGTTATTGTTGACCTAGTGTTCATTTCAGACGTGAAAAAATTGCTGAAGGTTACCTAGCTCCAAGAGTTTCTTGACACAGTCTGTCCTCTGATAACTGCAGGCCACATACAGTGGAGTTCCATGCTGGGGAGCTTCTTGGTCAATATTAACATTATTTGCCAGCAGGATTTCCATACATTCCCTGTGACCTAATTAACACACAGAAGATAATTTCATACACAAGAAGGAAGTTGTTGAATGTTCAAAGAATCAGAAAATTTTGGAGCTGAAAGGGATGTTAGCAATAATTTAGAAAATGCTTTCATTTTGAAGATGAGAAAACTGAAGGATAATGAAGTAAAAGTAAGTCACTTCCCCAAAACCACATAGCTTGTCTGTGACAGAATCAGGGGGAGAAACTAGGCCTCTTGATTTTCAGTCCATTAGACATTCTATTAAGTCCCATACACACACACACACACACACACACACACACACACACACTGAAATGATATTATAAGATGAATGATAAAATCATCTAAAAACTACTTCAGATACTGGACGTGACTTATGATTTCAAAAAAACAAAAACAAAAACTATTCATTGTTGAACTGAACATCTCATCTCAAGCTTTTCTTTGTAGATAAGCCAGTCCCTTTAAGAACTCATTTATGAAGTGATTGAAAACAATTTCACAAGTTGACTTGGCTATGATCTATGATGATAAAACTGTCCAAGGACATTTATATTCTTAATTCGTTGTGAAATAAGGAAAATAAAGTTAAGTATTTCATTTTCAAAGAGTAGGTGGAAAAGCACAAAAGGGCAAGGGCAGTAAATTATAGGTCATATTCTTTTTTCTAATTAATTTTTTTACTTTATTTTTATTTATTTTTAAAAAATAACTTTTATAGCAATCTGGAACTATGCCCAAAGGGCTATAAATAATTGCATACCCTTTGACCCAGCAATACCACTATTGGGATTATATCCCAAA
>CM053591.1:40516566-40533961 GCA_028646515.1 Pseudochirops corinnae | reverse complement strand
ACAAGGGGATGGCTGTCTTGGGGGGGGGATAGGGGAAAGATGGGGAGAAAATTTGTAACTCAAAATCTCATGGAAATGAATGATATAAACTAAAATTAAAAAAAAAAAAAGAATGTTTGAAAGTCCTCCACCTCATTGAATGATCATATTTTCCCCTGAAACATTATACTCAGTTTTGCTGGGTAGGTGATTCTTGGTTTTAATCCTAGCTCCTTTGATTTCCAGAATATCAAATTCCAAGCCCTTCGATCCCTTAATATAGAAGCTGCCGGATCCTGTGTTATCCTGATTGTGTCTCCACAATATTCAAATTGTTTCTTCTTGGCTGCTTGTAATATTTTCTTCTTGGTCTGGAAACTCTGGAACCTGGCTGTAACATTCCTAGGAATTTTCCTTTTGGGATCTTTTTCAAGAGATGAGTGAATTCTTTCCATTTCTATTTTGCCCACTGGTTCTAAAATATCAGAGGAATTTTCCTTGAGAATTTCTTGAAGGATGATTTCTAGGTTCCTTTTTTTGATCATGGCTTTCAGGTAGTCCAATAATTTTTAAATTGTCTCTCCTGGATCTATTTTCTAGGTCAGTGGTTTTTCCAGTGAGATATTTCACATTGCCTTCTATTTTTTCATTTGTTTGGATCTGTTTAATAGTATCTTAGTTTCTCATAAAGTCATTTGCTTCCATTTGCTCCAATCTAATTATGAATAAATTATTCTCTTTAGTGAGCTTTTGAAATTCTTTTTCCATCTGGCAAATTCACCATTTTAAGACATTCTCCTCATTGGTTTTTTGGGCCTCTTTTTCCATTTGAGTTAATCTATTTTTTTAGGTGTTATTTTCTTCAGTAAGGTTGTTGACTCTCTTTTCATGATTTTCTTACATCATTCTCATTTCTCTTCCCAATTTTTCTTCCACTTCTCTTACTTGACTTTCAAAATTCTTCTTGAACTCCTTCATGGCCTGTATGTAACCAGTTCATATTTTTCTTGGAAGCTTTTGGTACAGGAGCTTTGACTGTGTTGTCTTCCTCCTGTTCCATGCTTTGATCCTTTTTGTCCCCAAAAAAGGAATCTAAAGTTGGATGGCTGTGCTTGCTTTGCTTCCTTTGCTTGCTCACGTTGCCAGTCAATTACTTGACTTTTGAGTTCTTTGCCACAGTAGAATTCTGCTTCCGGAGGGGAGAGCTTTGTCCCAAATCACTCGGGTTTTCATAGCTGCCAAAGCTGTTAGGAGGGTGCCATTTCTACAGCCCCCACCAGCTTTGGCTCATTAGTCGCACACTTCAGGACCACCACCCAAGACTGCGGTCCAGATCTAGGCAGGTTAAGGCAAGAGTGCTTAGCCTCTGAATGGTCTCTTGGCCCCCCTATGATCTGCAGGCGGGGAGCTGTGAAGCAGCCACATTGAGGTGGCTACACGGCCACTGCTTCCACTGCTTCTGGCTCGGGGAGCAGAGGCTGGACCATACCTCCATCTCCCTCAGATTTAGCCGAGTTCCACTGACCTTTTACTTTGTCTTTGGCATTTATGGGTTGATTATTCTAGAATCTGCCATAGCTGCTGGTGATCCACTCTCCTGAATGCTCCAGCCACTGCTCAGGGCCACCCTGGGGCTAAAACTGTGGGCTCATGTGGGGCTGGGCTCGACTCCCAGCACACTGCGATGAACCCTTCCTGTCAGCCTGCCGAGCTGCCTTCAGCAGGAGATTTGTTTCTCTCTGCTGCTTTGTGGCTTCTGTAGCTCTAAAATTTGTTTAGAGTCATATTTTATAGGTTTTTGAGGTGATTATGGGGAGAGCCCACAGAGTTTTCCTGCTTCTATACCACCATCTTGACTCTGCCCCCCCATATGTTATATTCTGTGCATGTATACCTGTGTATATGCAAAACATAAGTTCATAGATTTAGAGATGGAAGGGACTTAGAAGCCATCAAATTTGTTGGAATATATTAAGAATGGGTTTTGAATCTATCTTCTAACATAAGGATGAATTACCTTTTTATTAATTTCAAGTACATATGAAGAATTAGGTGAACAAAGTGTTGACTAGTAAAAATTCTTAGAATGCTTATATAATGAAATGACAAAAACGATTTATAATTACAGTAATTACTTCATGTTCAATGAGTGGTCTCAAAGTTTTCTGTAAGCAGTTTGTTGTCTTTGGTAAGCTTATTACCCTTAAAAACTTTGTTTATTTCTTTAATTTATTCAACAACCTCTTTCTTTACAAATAACACAGAAGTAAACTTCTTTCCAGTCCTTTCCCAATTATCACAACTTAAACATTAATGGAGTGAGTTTGTGTATATGTATATGAAGGTATGTCTGCATAGCCATGCAAAGTTAAGAATTAGGATTCTACTTATATTTTCTGAAGGAGAATTTATCAATTTAAGTAAAACACTACTCTTTGATTACAGAGTGTTGCCTGAGCCTGAAACTCAGTTAGAAATATGAAAAATTAGAAGAATTTCTAATTTATAATATAATTTTGAAATTCAAAACATTTCCAGTTATTTGTACATATGACTTAATTGCAGACAAAATGTCTCTCTCCATCAATAGTGATTAATTTTGGAAAAAAACTATGAATAGATATTAATTTGCTAATGGTTCTTTAATTCTGGACAACAAACAGTGTTAGGTCTTTAGCCATAATTTGTATCTTATATAAGTATGTGTAAGGATAACCTGGCAGACTGTGTTTGTGAGTGTGTGTGTGCGCATATGTACGTGCTTGTGTTATGCTCCAAGTATGAATAGATGGGCCCTGCCCAAAGTTCAGAGAAACTATTTAGGTCATTCAAGACCAGCTTTCATTTGCCAACTCTTCAGGGAGAAAGAGACTTTCTATAAAAAAAGACTTTCTAAAGGACTTTATAAGACTATTACTAGAGTACACAACTACAGTATCTGAGGTTCTGTCCCAAAGTGTATGAACTAGATTGTGTCATCAGACAATCAAATAGTCTTGGCTATATGATACCGAGTGTCTAGTACATCATGAAACAGGAACAGAGAGAATGAGAGCTTTTTTGTCTTTTCTTATAGCATCATAGAAGAGCCTCAATTGGGGGCTACTAGGTGGCATAGTGAATAGAACACCGGCTCTGGAGTCAGAAAGATCTGAGTTCAAATCTGCCTCAGACACTTGACACACTTACTATGTGACCTTGGGCAAGTCACTTAACCCCAACTGCTCTGCTTGCTCCCCTCCAAAAAAAAATGCAAAATACAAAGTGCCTCAATAATTGACCTGTTTGCAATCCCACTACTAGGTCTGTACCCCAAAGAGATCTATTAAAAAGGGAAAAGGACTTACAAGTACAAAAATATTTATAGCAGTTCATTGATGTGACAGCAAAGATTTGGAAATAGAAAAGATGCCCATCAATTGGAGAATGGCTGAACAGGTTGTATGGTATATGAATGTAATGGCACCTCTCTGAGACTCTTGTTCTGTGGCATGCCGCTGTTAGTCCTTCATTCTCAAAGAGGACCAGGACATCAGGGTGATGTCATGATACGCAAGTGAATTGGATTTAAGTGAAGGAGGGCTGTGTAAAGTCACCAGCCTCATTTTCCCCTCGGGAGACATCTGGGTCCAATGGCTAAAGACAGATCAGGACAACCGGAGGTGGCGTGGGATGCTGTTGTTCTATAAGAAATGATGAGCAGGTGGATTTCAGAAAAACCTGGAAAGGCTTACATGAACTGACTCTGAGTGAAGTGAACAAAACCAGCAGAACATTGTACACAGTAACAGCAACATTGTGTGATGATTGACTATGATAGAATTAGCTCTTCTCAGCAATATAATGATCCAAGACAATTCCAAAAGACTCATGATGGAAAAAGCCATCCACATCCAGAGAAAGAACTATGGAGTCTGAATGCAGATCAAAGCCTACTATTTTCACATTTGTTTTTTTCTTTCTTGTGGTTTTCCCCTTTTGTTCTAATTCTTCTATCACAACATTTCTAATGTGGAAATATGTTTAACATGATTCTACCTGTATAACCTATAACAGACTGTTTGCTGTGTTGGAGAAGAGGGAGGGAAGGGAACTAGGGAGAAAAATTGGGAATTCAAAATCTTACAAAATGGATGTTGAAAACTACCTTTACATGTAATTGGAAAAAAATACTATTAAGTCAAACAAACAAAAAAATCACAAAATGATCATGCTATAAAAAATAACTAACCTGTTTGACCAAGGACAAATAACTATTTACAGCTTGCTTCAGTTTATTCATCTCTAAAATAAACTAATATTTGTCCTTCCAATACATGACCAAGGATTATGTGTTTAAAGTATTTTAAATTTCTTTAATGAGGAGGTGCTTTTTAAATTTAAAGCCTTTACATCCTTAAGATGCATAGAAAGACTGGATATCTTAAGCAACAGTTGCTCTTTGAATATGACCTATGACCAATTGTCCTTCTCCTTCAGTGCTTATCTTATCGAATCATACCCATTCTTTGAAAATAAAATACTTGACTTTATGTTCCTTATTTCAAAAGGAATTAAGAACAAAGGGGTCCACGGATGGTTTCATGATCATAGACAAGTCAATTTGTGAAATTGGTTTTCAATCATTTCATAATTGGATTCTTAAAGTAACTGGTTTATCTACAAAGAAATACTTGAGATGAATAGTTGTTTCTATCATAAATCAAGTCTAGTATCTGAAGCATCAGTACAGTGTGTTATCTTAATGCAGCACTTGGGATAGCTACAGCTTTGCTTTTGTAGACTTGTTAGCTAGCAAACTATCAAAAAGCCTGCCCGAGGACTGAGCATCATTCTTGTGAATATGCTACAGAAGCAGCCCAGAGGAGACAGGAGGACAGGAGAGGACCTCAGACCCAGGGAGCTTGTAAGAAGAGTTGCTTTACCTCTGCAAATGCAAAGTTAAAGTATTCAAATTAATACAATGTTCCATTACCTTCCTCACCCCTCACCTCTCACACACCCCACACCCCCTAGCAACATAAGGTATAATCAAGAGGAAGAGACCAGAATATTTCTTTAAAGGTTAATGCCTAATTAATTACAGATTTCTAATGTGTTTGACCCATTTTTTCCCATTTTTTTCCCCATTCCAGGCCATCTTCCACTCAGCTGCCAAAGCAATTTCCTGAATTTCTGCTTTGACTGTGTCATCCCCCTTTTCCTAGTGGCTTCCTATTACCTCTATGATGAAGTAAAAAGTTCTCTGCCAGGCATTTAAAGCTCCTCACAAACCCATCACTTCCTGACTTTCCACACTTCTTACATGCTTACACTCCCCTCATCATGATCCAACTTGGTTGTTCCAAGCACATTTCCATACACATGGCCCTACTTCTCCCATCTCTGGATGTCCCTCATGTTGGGAATGTATTTCCTTCTCCCCTCTGCATCTTGAAATCCCTGGTCCCTTTAAGACTTAGCTCACATATTGCCTTCTCACATGAAGCTTCCCTGACCACTGCTAGTGATCAACCTCTCAAAACAACATTGTTTTGATCATGTATATAGTAATCATATATGCTTGAGAAAAGCATGGCATAGTGGTAAATAGAACTGGCTCAGAAGCCATAAAGACCATAGTTCAAGCCTCACCTTTGACACATCCTGGCTTAAGAACCCTGGATAAGTTATTTAACCTCTGAGTGCTCTCTAGGCAACTCTCTGAGACTATTAAGTATTTCAAAGAAGGTGCTGACCTGCATTGATAGAGGGAGTTTTCCCACCTGGGAGTCCCCTATACCAATGAAATCACACATCCAATCTCTATCCCTATGAATACACTCACATATGTGCAATGCACATAATCTTCTCCATTAGAATGCAGGAGAACATTGAAGGCAGGAACTATTTCATTTTCTTCTTAGTTCCCTAGTTCCTGGCATAGACAGTACTTAATAAATGCTTGCCGATTGACTAATTACATCAAGTCCCTCAAGCACAGACTCAATGGATACTGAAGCCTTCCCAGTGGCTTTGGGGCGCCCAGGTTTGAAGCTTGTCTCCTCACTTTACCTCTCTTCACAGCCTCATGGATGGGTGAAGCCAGGTGATCATCCAGTTGTGGCTTGGCGCCAAATGTAAGAAGCAGATTGACACAGGCAGGGCTCCCACTACAACACGCATTAAAGAGAGGTGTGACTCCATGCACGGTGGTTCCATTCACCTGGTGAGAGTAATAGCACTTTATTTTTTATGTCACGTCTTAGTTTCTCAAGCTTTTTATAGGTATTTGATCTTCACAACAACCTTATGAGCTAAGCAGGGCATCTGTTATGCCTGTTTTATAGAAGAATTTTTTTATAAAAAGAAATGAACATTTATGCTTATTTTACAAAAGTCTATAACTTGCCTCACATCATAGGGTTAATAAATAGCAGAGCTGGAATCAGAACCCATGTCTTTGGACTAAATTCAGGGTACTCAACACCAAACCATGCCACATTGTGATGATTTTACTCTGATGCTTACTACTGATGTGTCTTTGGGTAATTTGCTTAACTTCTCTGGGCCTCAGTTTACTCATCTCTAAAATAAGTGGGTTGTATTAACCCTTCAGCTGTAGATCTATGATCTGGGGATCCCATTAACCTAAGAGCCTCTTCACAAAGAACTAGGTGCTGAAAGGAAAAGTGAAGAATGCCTAAAGCTTCTGTTTTTGAAATAATTCTTCTTGCTCAAAAGAGATTAAAGAAAGCAGGGGAAGACCAACATATACAAATATATTTATAGCAAACATGTTTGTCATAGAGGTAGCTGAGGAGGCACAGGCTTAGCTGCTGAGGGGACATGGCCCCAGGCACCTCCCACCCCGAACCCCTGCCATCATGAGCACCACCACCCTGAAGCTGCCCACCAGTCAGAGGCTCAAAGAACAAAGAGGACAAAATCTTAAGGAATATCTTTCAAGAAGGAAAGCCCTTTTTGTCTTAAAATTATAGGAAAAGCAGATAACCAGCAATACTAATTGTAATAGAAAAGTATCTGGACACTCAATCCAGAAGGTGCCAAAAGCTTACCAGCACCAAAATCGATGATAAAGAAAATGTTAATCGGCCTATATGGAGAAAAAATATTATCCTGCCAATAAAAAGAAATGGCATTCCTTTAAAATTTGCCAACGTATTGACAAATTCAACCATAGATATTAATATATGTTATCCTGACAACTGTGATCAAACTATGAAAGTGTGACCAAATGAAGATGACCCTAAAATTTGCTGTGTGTCACTTAGCCAAACTTTTTAAATCAGGCCTGCACAATGTACAACTATGGGCCACTTGCAACCTGACAAAGAACTTTGGGTGCCTGTCACATGGCTCCAAGCAAACAACCATGACTGACAATGGCTGGTTGCTGCAGGTCACATGCTGGCCACTTGGCTGGGGACCATATGTCGTGCAGGCCTGCCTTAAATGAAATAGGAAGGAGAAACAACTACTTGCAGAGTAATTGAAGCAAGATGCTACCTTGCCAAAGGAACTAGTCCTAACCAACTCTTATCATGGCAGAGCTGTCCAGTCTAAAGTTAGCTCATTTCAAAAGCTATCAGTGGTTAAAGATAAAAGTTCTATGACAAGTAAGACAACTTCAACTATTGTTTGTAAAAGAAGGCTTCAGTCTGTAGCAGCACCAGTGTATCTGTGAAAAGTGGTAGAACAACATCTGTTACTATTTCCACTAAATCTGATGGCATTGCTTCTTCCCAAAACAAAACAGACTTTTACCCTTCCAGGAAAAACCAGGTTGACGCTCCCCAGAAAAAGGTGAAAGAAGTCACTGTTAGAACTTCAGTCAATGTTACTATCCAAAGAGAGTCTATAATGGTAATGGGAATTTGGAGATCTTCCCTGCCCCTTGATAGGCTTAAGTGAATCTGAGGACCTTCCCTAATTTGAAAATATATGTGGTCACATGGAGCCTGTGGCAGGAGGCTTGTTTTTCAGGAAAACCCACACCTTGTTACTTTGTGATTGGTCAGTGTGTCATAAAAGCTGTGATGTTCTCTGACCCTGGAGAAGGCTATATATACCGTGATGCGAGGCTTTGCTTTGGGACTCACTTATGGGAAGAGTTGTGTGATTTGGCCAGACAAGACTCTGGGCAGCCATTGAGGCCCCCGGCTTTGAAAACCCAAATGTTGGTGTTTCTCTCTCTGGTAACTGAGTAGGTATGGATGAAATGGTCAGACAGCTAGAAGCCCTGTTGGCTGGTCTGTTTCTCTGTCTGTATTTTTTGTCTACTTCTAACTTCTGTTTATATTCTCTGAAGTTCAGGGTGCTGACTTTTTCCCCTAAATTAGGTAAATGACATATGTTTGATTAAAGTAAGACTGTTAACCCATTTTGAGTTGCTTTCCTTTAGAAAAGCGGATCTAAGAACTTGTGCTAGCAGCCATCCTGGGTAAGCTAGGGTGCTTGCTGCTGCAGTCTTATAAAAAGAGATTACCTCTCTCAAATCCAGTTCTACCAAATGTTCCCTCTAGGATAAAATAAAAAGTTCTCTGCTAGGCATTTAAAGCTCCTCACAAACCCATCACTTCCTGACTTTTCACGCTTCTTACATGCTTACACTCCCCTCAACGTGATCCAACTTGGTTGTTCCAAGCACAGTTCCATACACATGGCCCTTCTTCTCCCATCTCTGTATGTCTCCCATGTTGGGAATATATTTCCTCCTCCTCTCTGCATCTTGAAATCCCTGGTCCCTTTAAGACTTAGCTCACATCTCACCTTCTCACATGAAGTCTCCTTGACCACTGCTAGTGATTAACCTCTCAAAACAGCACTGTTTTGATCATATACAAGCCTGATTTCTAGTATAAAAGAAGATTAAGCACCATCAAAATGTAGGACATTTGTAGCTGCAATTCATGACTCTGAATCTAAATTGGCTTCAACTTTCAGTAGCAAATTTAGAAAGGATTCCAGAGCTGTTAATAAGAGAAGATACACTTTAACAAAAGCACTCACTAATATGGGAAGAACTACACTAACCAGAGAATCAACAGAAGAGAGAAGAGCTTGTCTCATTGAGTAGCAAAATGGCAAAAGAAGAGTAATTAAAAAACCCACCTCTATATGGTCTATATATGCCTCACCTTAATATGGAATTGCCAAAAGAAAAACCAATTGAGTCTTTCTGGATCACCATTGCAAAAGAAAATGAGCAAAGATCATTCCTTAATAAAGTTAACAAAATATTTTCTAAATACTTGAATTTAATTAATAAGAGATGTTCAAGGGGAAAAGTATTTTTAACACTGGAGGAGCTCATTGTAAAAATTCCAGATGCCAAGAAACTTGAGTATTGAGCATGCCTTGCACACCTTGAACCAATTATAAGCTTTCTGACCTCTCCCCTGAATGCCTCCAGATACTTTTAAAAAATGATTCTAAACAAATTCTAGAGCAGCAGAACCCACAAAAAGACAGAGTGAAACAAATTTCCAGCCCAAGACAATTTGGAAGATTGGCAGGAAAGGTCTGTAGCACCAGGCTAAGAGAGTAGCACAGTCCAGGGCAGGTCCTGACAAGGTCCAGCTAATCTGAAGCAGGCCTTGGGGCAACTGAAGCAATGGCAGCAGTGGCAGTTTCCAGACCTCTCAGCTGACAGAACCAAAGACTACTTAGAAGGTAAGCCAGAAAGGTCTGAGCACCTGGGTGGAAAGTGGAGTGTAGTACAACACAGTCCACGCCAGCACAGCCCTGGCCCCAATAAACCAGGAGCAGGTCTTGAAAGTGACTGAATCAGCAGTGACAGAGGCAGCTGCTGCTTCTGGAGCTCTTAGCACACAGATGGTAAGGAAGTTGAACAACTAGTCAAAAGGAGATTACAGGGGTCTCTTTGCTAGAACTGAGGCAGTTCTCTGTTCCTTTGCCCATACTCAGATCTGGGTCACAGTCCTGTATGGCAGTCTCAGGGTGAAAAGGAGCACTGGCATAGCAGACTTTGATGCAGCAATGGAGGGGGAGATCCTCTCCTCACAGTTCCAGGGCAGAAAAGAGTGCTTGAGGTCATTCACAGACCAGAGCACAGGTCTGGAGAGTAGAAAATACCTCTCCTTTCACAGGTTCCCATACTGTCCCTGGGGGGTGCTGGAATGTGGCTCAGGTGAAATTACAGGGTGTTGAATAAAAATAAGGAGGTGGTGAAAACATTAGTAAAGAAGAGAAGAGAAGAAAATTTGGAAAAACCATTGATACATATTTCACCTGTTGTGTAATAGAGTTAAAGTCATAGTGATTACATTATTTTCCAAATAAACACACAAAATGCAAGTTATAATCAATCAATGGTCAAGTCTTTTGACAGGTCTTAGCAAGCAAGTGTTGGCAGGCAAGTATGTTACACATTGTTAGGAAGTCCAGCATGTACTGGCAGGAATATGTGCATGTAATGACTTGTTTATAATACAATACTATATGGTTATATGATGCAATATTGCATCATCAAAATTTCAATGAAAGGAAAAAACTCACAAATTTACAATAAATTAATAAACTTAAGATGTGCCATTTAAAAATATATATATTTTACATTTTTTGAAATGACACATTTTTAAAAAATCCATTAAAGGGTTAAAGAAAGTAGATTTCCAGGGGGGTACTGAGTAATTCTTTTAAAGGGAGTGATAGGCCAAATAAGTTTGGGAACCTCTGCCTTAGATTATACCACCTCGGAAGAACTGAAAACTTATAGGTCTCTAGAAGTAACTGAAAACAGCTGCACAAAACCTCTGAAGCTTGGGACAGTGAGCCTTCCATCCTAGAAGCAGAGCCCTATTTTAACAAAGAGTTAAAAATCAAGTAATAGGCAGGAAAATGAACAAACAACAGAAAAAACTCTGACTATAGGAAGTTACTATGATGACAGGTAAGATCAAAACACACACTCAGAAGACAACAAAATCAAAGGTCTTACATCCAAAGCCTCCAAAAAAAACCGAATTGGTCATGGAAGAACTCAAAAAGGATTTTGAAAATCAAGTTAGAGGAAAAATTGGGAAGAGAAATGAGAATGATGCAAGAAAATCATGAAAAACAAGTCAAAAGCTTAGAAAAGGAGACAAAAACATACTGAAGAAAATAACATCTTAAAAAAAAAAAACAGACAGGGCAGCAAGGTGGCACAGTGAATAGACCACTGCTCCTGGAGACAAGAGGATCTGAGTTCAAATCCAGGCCCAGACACTTGACACTTACTGGCTGTGTGACCCTGGGCAAGTCACTTAACCCCAATTGCCCTACCTTCCCCTCTCCAAAAAAAAAAAAAAAACAACCAGAGTAGGCCAAATGTAAAAGAGGTCCAAAAAGCCAATGAGGAAAAGAATGCCTTAAAAAGCAAAATTGACCAGACAGAAAAGGAGCTCCAAAAGCTCATCCTAATATTCTAGAACCACATGGTGAATATAGAAATAGAAAGAGTCCACTAATCACCTCCTAAAAGAGATCCGAAAATGAAAACTGCCAGGAATATTATAGCCAAATTCCAGAGTTCTCAGATCAAGGAAAAAATATCACAAGCGGCCAGAAAGAAACACTGTATTGCCAAAGTCAGGATAACACAAGATTTAGCAGTTTCTATATTAAAGGATCAGAAGACTTGGAATATGATATTCTGGAGGGCAAAGGAGCTAGAATTACAACCAAAAACCACCTGCCCAGCAAAACTGAGTATAATCCTTCAGGGAAAAAATGGATATCCCATGAGATAGAGGACTTTTAAGTATTCTTGATGAAAAGACCAGAGCTGAATAGAAAATTTTACTTTCAAATACAAGACTCAAGGAAGCATAAAAAGGTAAACAGAAAAGAGAAATCATAAGGGACTTAATAAGTTTAAATTGTTTACATTCATTCCTGTTGGGAAGGTAACATTTGTAACTCATAAGACCTTTCTCATTATTAGGGTAGTTAGAGGGAGTCAGGCACAGGTGTGAGTTGAATATGAAGGGATAATATCTAAAAAATAAAATTAAGGGGTGAGAAAAGAATGTACTGGGAAAAAGAGAAAGGGAGAGGTAGAGTGGGGTAAATTATCTCACATAACAGAAGCAAGAAAAAACTTTTACAGAGGAGGGGAAGAAGAGATAGGTGAGCGGGAGTGAGTGAACCTTACTCTAAGCATCAGAAGTAGCTCAAAGAGGGAATAACATACACACTCAATTGCCCTACAGGAAAGTAGGGGGGAAAGAGAATAAGAGAAGGGGGAATAATAGGAGGGAGGGGACATTGGGGGAGGGTGTGGTCAGAAGCAAAACACTTGAGGAGGGACAGGGTGAAAGAAGAGAGAGAACAGAATAAATGGGGTGGAAATAGATTGGAAGGAAATACATTTAGTAATAGTATCTGTGAAAAGAGTTTTGATACAAGTTTCTGATAAAAGGCCTCATTTCTCAAACATATAGAGAACACAGTCAAATTCATAAAAATAAACCATTCCCCAATTGATAAACAATCAAAAGATATGATCAATTTTTAAATTAAGTCATCAAAACTATCTATAGTCATATAGAAAAATGCTCGAACTCACTATTAATAGGAGAAATGAAAATTAAAATAATTCTGAGGTACCTATTAAATTGGCCAATAGGACAGAAAAGGTAAATGACAAATGTTGGAGGGGATATAGGGAAAAATGAGACTTTAAGGTACTGTTGGTGGAGCTGTGAACTGATTCAACTGTTCTATAGAGCAATTTGGAACTACACCCAAAGGCCTACAAAACTGTGCATACCCTTTGACCTAGCAATACCATTACTAGGTCTTTATCCCAAAAGAGATTTAAAAAAATGAAAAGGAAATGGATCTATATGTACAAAAATATTTATAGCAGTTCTTTTCTGGGGGCAAAGGATTAAAATAGAAGGGATACCCATCAACTGGGGAATGGCTAAACAAGTTGTAGTATGTGATTATGATGAAATACTATTGTACTATAAGAAATGATGAGCAGGATGCTCTCAGAAGAACCCAGAAAGACTTGCATGGGTTGTGTACAAAGTAACAGCAATATTGTAAGATATGAATGACATCTATTCTCAGAAATACAATGATCCAAGACAACTCTGAAGAACTTATGATGAAAAATGCTATACATTCCCAGAGAAATAATTGATGGTGTTTGAATACTGATTGAAGTATACTTTTCTTTTTCACTTTCTTTATTTTTCTTGAGGATTTTTGCCTATATTTTCTTTCACAACACAACTATTATGGATATGTTTTGCATGACCACACCTATATAACTTATATCAAATTGTTTGTCTCAATGGGAGGGTGGTAAAGGAGGGAGAGAATTTGAAATTCAAATTTTAAAAACAAGCATTAAAAATTTTTATATGTAACTTGGGAAAAATAAAATAATAAATTTAAAATGTATTAATTGTTAAAAAATATCATTGTAATATATGAAAAAGCTATTTTTGAAGGGGCTCAGCCTATGGAAGAAATGTGATGCATTTGCAGATATCCTAACAATGAAGTGCCAAGTGATGGCTAATTCTGGGGAGACTGTGGTTGAGGTTTGTTCAGTTAATGAAGAAGTCAACAAAGTATGTGATGAAGTTATAAAGCAGGATAAAATTGTGTAGATCAGGTATCAACAGTGTAAAATTCAGAATCAAACAGAACAGATCATAAAACAAGGAATGTAGAACTTTAAAGAGTTTGAAATAGAGCAAGAGAATAAAGCAGAAGATTCAAACAGTGTTTTAGCAACTCCTGAAAAGGAAACCAGGCAGTCTTATGACATTAAATATAATGTGTCAACTACTCCACACTTGGAAAGCATGAAAAAAATGAATTTTGATAAAAATAGTTCTTCGTTTAAGGACCTGGTCGCCAGCACCAGTGAGGCATTTTTGACGGCTTCAGGAGAAGTTTTATAAATTACAAAATATGTTCAAAGATCATTATCCCTGTGTTTCTTCATTGGAATAGTTTGCAGAACTGGGAAGTGAAACAACCACCATTCAAACTGCACTATGTACAACAACTTCCATTGAAAAAGAAGCAGGGGCAGCTAGGTGGCACAGTGAATAAAGCACCAGCCCTGAAGTCAGGAGGACCTGAGTTCAAATGTGACCTCAGACACTTAACACTTTCTAGCAGTGTGACCTTGAGCAAGTCATTTAACTTCAATCACCCTGCTTCCCCAGCCCCAGACAAAATGAAACTTTTAACAAGGGAAGAAATATTAAAACTCTTATCAAATTGTTTCACATTTCACATTTTCCACAGATGAGTAGATTGTTACTAAGCTTTTACAAAGTTATTACTACAGTGAAAATATAATTGATAAGGTACTTAAATAGCAGGCTTTGACTTGTATGGATCAGTAAACAGATTTAGCCTTTCTATCAAAAAGCAACAAGTTAGTGACCTTTTTTTTGAGATTGGTAGAGACTGTCTTTGAAACAAGATTATTGTACATTTTGTATTTCTATATTATATTATTTTGAGCAAGAAAAATTTCAATATAACTACTTCAAGAATAACATAGCTGACTGTTACATATACTTATATTTTTGGTGATGATTTAAATGGATATATACAAATCTAATCAAAAGAACAATGTTGGAAAAAGAAATTTTCTAGAAATGTGTTTGTGTTGGAGGAAGTATGCTAACATGACATATTTTTTTACATTAGAGAAAATGTGTCCTAATTTAGTAAGATGTAAATATTCACTTTAATTTATGTTTTTGGAGTAGAATCCATATTCATTTAACATTTGTCTTCTGAATATTTCTCAATATTTAACAACTAAGACTATGAAATTTTGTTGAGCTTTTTTAAGATATGAATGTTGCATTAAAATTTTTATCATGAATAAAAAAATGTTTGTTATGGTAAAGAACTGTAAAAAAGGGAGTGCCCATCAATGGAGAATAACTGAACAAATTACGATATATTAACATAACGGAATATTATGAAGGCATAATATGTGACAAAAGAGAAGGTTTCAGAAAAGCTTGAGAAGAATTATATGAATAGAATGTAAAACTGAATTCATTATCTTTCTACCAAATCCCTCCCTTCTTCTTAACTTCCTTAACTTTCTAAGAAAGGAAGAAACAAGGGTACTAGCATACTCCTAGGTACTCTAACTCACAACCGAGGTTGTCACCCTAGGGACTTGTCACTGTCACTCCTCACCACCATATCCAATCTGTTGCCAAGAACAGTAGATTTTATCTTCAAAGTATCTCAGATATGCTCCCTTCTCTCCTCTGGCATTGCTTCTATTTGCAGACCCTTATCACTTCATGCCTGGACTATGCAAAAACCTTCTGGTTGGTCTCTCTTTCATAAGCCTTTCTACTCCATTTCATCCCCTACTCAGCTATCAAAATGATCTTCCTTAAAATGTAGATCTAACTATGTCACCCCCTGACATACACACACACTCAATAAATTCTACTGCCTCCCTATAACCTCCAGGATCAAACATAAAATATTCTGTTTGACTTTTAAAGTTTTTCACAAGTCCTTTCAAAAACTTCCTCCCTTCAATCTTCTTACATTTTGTATCCCACCTCCCTGACATAGTCAATGTTTGATTCTAGAGATTATTGGGAGCTACTGGAATTTCTTGTGGGGGATGGGGGGGATGCTATGTCTTGAACAAGAAAGAAAAGAGTTCTCCCAACTCCAGGCATTCTCACTGGCTATCTTCCATGCCCAGAATGCTCCTCATCTCTGCTTTCTGGCGTTTCTGGCTTCCTTTAAGTTCAAACTAAAGTTCCACCTTCTTCTGGAAGCTTTTCCCAATGACCATTATTTCTAGTACCATCCCTCTGTTGATTATTTCCAATTTTTCCAGTACAGAGTTTGTTTGCACATAGTTGCTTGCATGACATTTTACCATCAAACTTTAGGCTCCTTGAGATCAGAGGCTTTCTTTTACATGGCACATAGTAGGTGCTTAATAACTGTTTATTTACTGATTGACTGATGAAGAAACCTATCTCTTGACTGAAGAATGACAGATTACTACAAGAGAGAAACTGGACATGGCAAATGTATGGATTTGTTTCACTTTACTATGCTTATTTGTTATAAAGATTGTGGATATTTTTGTTTTGTTTTATTTTGCTGCTGTTTTAATCTGGAGGGAAAGAAAAGAAGAGGATAGGGTTGTCAAAAAAGAAGAAAAGAAAAAAAGGAGCATTTTTGAAACATATTTTCAAATACACAGAAGACACATGAAGGAAGTTCAAAAGGAAATTCAGACAAGAAAGAAGGCATGGAAAGAAACATGTTGTGCTATTTACTTAAAAAAGAAAAGCAAATTATACATGATAATATCATATTTAATGTTTTTCTGTTCTACTTTATATATAGAAATGTTCTTCTTTTTTTGGGTATTCATTAAATTCATTAAATAAAAGAGTGCTTGTGGTCTCTTACAAGAGAGCAGGGGTGCTAACCTCTATTCCAAGGCAGATAGGAGCCTTAGGGCTTGCAATTGCCAAAGAGCAAGGGACCTGGTCACAGTTCCTGGGTCAAGAAGAACATAAGCAATTATAGCTTCAGGGGTACAAGGGTCCATCATGGGTAAGACCAGAGCAAAGGCCAGGAAATTAGTGACTACACCTTTCCTTACATCATACCACCTCAGAAGCACTGAAAACTTAGAGACCCCCAAAACTAGTTTGGAAAACAGAAGCATGAAAAATCTGAAGTTTGGATAGTGCCCTCTTCTTCCCAAGAACAGAGCCCAACTTTAACATAAAGTCAGAAGTCAAGAAACAGCCAGGAAAAATATGAGGAGAAAAAAAAAAAGAACCCAACCATAAAAGTTACTATGGTGATAGGAAGATCAAGAAATAAAGGCACAAGAAGACAATGACATCAAAACAACTAAAAGTAAAGCCTCAAAGAAAAATGCGAATTGGACACAAGTCCTATAAGCACTCCTAGAAGAGCTCAAAAAGGATTTTAAAAGTCAGAGAAATAGAGGAAAAAAGGGAGTGGGGGATGAGAATGATACAAGAAAATTATGAAAAGAGAGTCAACAGCCTAGTAAAAGAGGCACCAAAAAATACTTAAGAAAATAACACCTTTAAAAACAAAACTAGCCAATAAGAGGCATGAAAGTCTACTGAAGAGAAGAACTCCTTAAAAAAGCAGAATTAGCCAAATGGAAAAAGAAGTACAAAAGTTCACTGAAGAAAATAATTCCTTAAAAATCAGTGGCAAGTGGAAGCTAATGACTCCAGGAGTGTAATGCCAAGCAAAGGCAACTTCCAAGGTTCAGATTACCAGCATAGTAAACTCCATTTATTCAGCAAACATTCATAGAACAGAAGAAATCAAAATACAGTGTAACTTGTTCCTTTAGCAAGTTCTCAATTCAATCCAGGTACTA
>CM053591.1:40496617-40516066 GCA_028646515.1 Pseudochirops corinnae | reverse complement strand
TTCCTGGGGAGACAAGGCTCAACAAAGCCATTGCCAGTGTCCTCATCAAGTCACTCTCTGCCTATAGAACAGTCCCAGAACCCCTGAAAACATCAGCAAGACCCTCTTCCAGGATTTCTGTGCAGGTACCACAAGAAAATCCTCCTTCAGGGCTTCTGAACCCACAGCCAGGTTCCAGGACCTCTATAACAGCAGCACTGTCCTTCACCATCCGGTGAATCTGGCAAAACAACATCAAAACAGACAGACAAAATACTGGCATAACAGCCAGGCCTCCTCAGTCCTTGAAAGTTCCAGGTGGCAGTTCCAATGGGCTCTTAGCAGTCTTTCTCTCAGCAGCTCAGGCTCCATGATACTGGATACTGCTCTCCCAAAGTCCTTCTGGCCTTCTCTAGGCTTGGGCCTCTCTCCCAATTCACAGCTTCTCCCAGTTCAGTCCTCTCTCTTCATGTCAACAAGTCCATCCCACAAGTAGGATTCACAAGCTCTGGGTTTTAACACTCAACCCAAAAACCAAGCCAATACAGGGGCATCTCCAAATTTCATTATCATTACAAGGAGACATCAAGAAGCAATCAAAGTCAAAAGAATGAAAAAAATAGAAGAAAATGTAAAATATTTCTTTTGAAAAACAACTGACTTGCCAAATAAATCAAAGAGAGATAATTTAAGAATTATTGGACTACCTGAAAGCCATGATAAAAAAAGAGCTTAGACATCATCTTTCAAGAAATTATCAAGTAAAACTGTGGTAACATCCTAGAATCAGAGGACAAAATAGAAATTGAAAGAATCTACCAATCACTACATGAAAGAGATTCCAAAGTGGAAACTCTCAAGAATATTATAGCCAAGTTCTAGAGTTTGCAGATCAAGGAGAAGATATTGCAAGCAGTCAGAAAGAAGCAACTGAAATATAACAGAGGCATATTAAAATCATACAATATTTAGCAATGTCCATATTAAAGAAGTAGAGGACTTGGAATATGATATTCTGGAAGGCAAATGAGCTAAGATTACAACGAGAATAATCTATCCAACAAAATTGAGTTATAATACTTCAGTAAATAGACTATTTTTCAAGCATTCTTGATGAAAAATAAACAGAACCGAATAGAAAATCTGGCTTTCAAAAAGAAGATTCATGAGAAGGATAAAAAGTTAAACATGAAATAAAAATTATATGGGACTGAATAAGGTTAAAAATGTGGGTATGTATATGTGTGTGTGTGTGTATATGTATTCCTTTAAAAAGGAAAAGGACCAATATGCACAAAAATATTTATAGCAGCTCTTTTTGTGCTAGCAAAGAACTGGAAATTGAGAAGATGCCCATCATTTGGGGAATGGCTAGACAAGTTCTGGTATATCATTGTGATGGAATACTACTGTACTATTAGAAGTGATGAGCAAGATGGTTTCCGAAAAACCTAGGAAGTCTTATAAGAACTGATGCAAAGTAAACTGAGCAGAACCAGGATAACATTGTATACAAAAACACCAATATTGTATCATGATCAACTGTGAATGACTTAGCTATTCTGATCAATACAATGATCCAAAACAGTTCTAAAAGAGTTATGATTTAAAATGCTTTTCTCTTCTAGAAAGAACTGATGAGATCTGACTACTAATTGAGACATAATTTTTTCACTTCCTTTATTTTTCTTTCTTTTCTTTTTGCAAAATGGCTAATATGGTATATTTTTGCATAATTTCACATATGTAATTGATAACTCATTTATGCCTTCACAATGGGTGGGGGAGGAATAGGAAGAAGGGACAAAATTCAGAACTCAAAATTTTTTAAAAATAAATGTTAAAATACATAATAACTATTAAAAAATAAAAACATACTTATGATTGCCCTAGCAGCTCCCTTAACCATCATTCCCTCAACTCCTATAATTTAGCACTCTTTCCCCTCTCCCCCAAATGTTCTAATTCTTTCCATTCTCAATCCATATTATACCTGCCAGGCATGGCTCAAGATAACATGATCTAACAAGGATTGAAGAAACCATAAAATAATGTGTTTTCCTATGATCCCAAATATTGTCTCTGAGATCCACTGTCTTATCCTGCTGAGAAACACCTCCCCAGTTTGTATTATTCCCTAAAATTTCACATAGGATTTGGAGTTAGAAGAAAACTTAGAGATCATCTCAACAGCTGAGGAAATTGAGGCTCAATTTATTCAAGAAGTAAAGTGAGTTGTCAAAAGTCACTAAGATAATATGAAACTGACTCCAAATCCAGAGCTCTTTTTGATGTACTATTTGTCTCCCTTCCTTGTCCCTGAAAATGATCATCATTAAAAAAGGAATAAGTGAAAGAGTCATAGTAATGGAATCTTCACTTTCTTCTAATACCTTCTTTGGTGAGGCACAATACTGGCTGAGTAAGAACAGTTAGAATTTCAGTGACTGATGGAGATCACCAAGATTCCACAGACATTCTGGTGAGGATGTCAGTAGCAGAGGTTAGTATGATAGAATGCTTTCTGTTAAGAGCAAATATTAAAAGGAAAAGCCACACCTAGAGAGGTGGTAAGCAATTTTTCCCAGGGCAAGAGAATCAGAGGATACTAAAAGCACTTGCAGTTCTTTAAGAGCAGTATAAAAACTGAACTCAACACCTTGTCAGCAAGAACGATTTGTTAAAATAGGATACTAACAAAGGAGATGCTTCATTTTCCTTCTTCCTCATGATGGTCATGGTGAGCTGCCCATGCCCAGTCTTGTCCTGCTCTCCCCTCCATTCCCCAGGCAGCATCCTTCTCAGTGATCAATTTTCATTGTCTTGGAGTCTCTGTCTCTCTCCTACAATGAATTTACCTTAGAAAGGTGACTCCAGAACACACTTTATACTCTGGGTCCCAGTCACATTTTGTGCCCTGCCATGAAGAAACGTCATGGTCAAAGGTCAGTTTCTGAACCCAGGTCTTAATGAAACACACAGTAGCCAAAATTAGTATGTACTGTTCTATCCTACTCACGTGGGCACCATGCTCCAGTAAGACTTTTGCACATGCAACGTGGCCCCCAAGACAGGCTTCATGAAGAGAGGAGACACGGTTTATTGTCACGAGGTTCACATTGATTCCCTACAAAGGAAGAAAAGAGGATTGACTACGGTATTTGAAAGTGTAATGACAGTATTTCTGCCCCCCTCAGTTTTAGATTTTCTAGAAATGAACAAGATCTATTGATACTAAGTATGTGAGTATATTAACTCACAGTATTAACAGGTACTCATTGGTGGATCCTCCAGGCAGTTCCTGACACACACTGAAGTTCACAGGATCCGGCACATCGCAAACCCTTCACCACTTCTGTTGCTGGGAACTGAAGGATCCACCAAGCCACAAACCAATAAAGGCTTATCCCAGTCATGCTTCTTCAGTCCTCCAGCAGTTCAGCTGGCCCTGGGACCCAGGAGAAATCTCGGCCTTCCAGGTGGCCTTCTAGGAGGCCTTCCAGGCAGCTCTTCCAGGCAGCCTTCTCAACCTTCCAGGCAGCTGTCACCAGATTCCCCAGCAGCCCAGCTCCCAGATGCAGGGAAAATCCTGCTTCCTCTACCAGGAGCCACCAGGAGGAAGGCTCTCGATTCTGTCTCTCTGTCTCTCCAACTCTTCTTATATGCATACACTGGCCTCCTATCTCAGCCAATCCCCTCCTGCCACATCAGGAACAGGAGACAGAGCTCACACCTTCTGTACTTAGCCCAAGTTACTAAGTGCTAAGTACATGCTAAATTGATTGCTGTTACAGAGTCCCAGACCAATGGGAAATTTGCAATATTGTACTTCTGAACCAGCAGACCTTCTCAGGTGACTGATAGCTGCTAAATCCAGCTGATGCTCAGACCCAAACCCAGGTCAGGAATTTATAGAATTCAGACCACTAGGCCAGTGATCAGACATTCCCCTGGATTAGACCACACTGGGAGTACAAGTGCCCAGCAAGAGCTGTCCCTGAGAGACTGGAATAACACAATACTCAATATCCAAGAAAGAATTAACAAGACCAGCATAGACCTTCTCTCCAGAGGTATGCATAGACTTACCTAGCATTAAGTCCAGATTCAGACTGAAAGAATAAGGAAATAAAAAAAGAATCCACAATAAAAACAGATTATGGTGACAGAGATGCTCAAGACACAAACCCAGAAGAAATGAATGACTCCAAAACATCTCTCAGCAAAGCATGAAGGAAGGAGGAGGGATGGAAATAAAGCACCTTCTTATGTGCCAGGGACTGTGCTAAGTGCTTTACAAATATTTGATCCTCACAACAACCCTCTGATGTAGGTTCTGTCATTATTTCCATTTTCTAGTTGAAGAAACAGACAGAGACAAAGTAACTTTACTGGATCATACAGCTAATGTCTGAGGCTAGATTATAACTCAATCTTCCTGACTCTGGAGTAATGGTAATGAGAATTTGAAGATCTTTCCTGCCCCTTAATAAGCCTAAGGGAATTTGAAGACTTTCCCTGCTTTGAAAATAAACCCTGCCCCCTAACAGGCTGAATGTAATCATGTGGAGCCTGTGATGGAAGGAGTTTGCTGAAGGGTGAAGCATAGCCCACAGGAAGCTGGGAGTCAGAACAGCTAGATGGTTGGGAGGAGAGGACACTTCCTAGGGAGACAGGCTTATGAATAAATATTGGGTTTTTGTTGGTTTGTGGGAAGACTGTGGCTCTCTGCTACGTTGTGGTGCATTAACTTCTATGTTGCTATGATGGATTCAATTTCCTGGGATTTGGTTTTCTGGTGTCTGAATAAATGTTTTGCTTCTGTCTTATATATGGAGAGTCTCATATTTTGTGATCGAGCAATATGCAAGAATATTTATCATGACCATTGGCACTGTGAATATTTCACTGGCTCTACAGAGGCATGATGTAGATGAAGATACAGTAAAAAGAAACTGAGAAGCAGTGGTCAGACTAGTTAAAGGTGTACCAAGAGAGAGGGGTATAATGAAAACCCAAAGAAGAGAGGACATCCAGAAGAAGTCAGACAGCAGCAGACAGGTTGAGAAGGATAGGATTGCGAAGATAACATCAGATTTGGTAATTACTAGTAACTTTGGAGGTTTGAGATGCATAGGATAATGGAAAAAGCTTAGTGTAAGGAAAGACTGGGGTTCAAATCCTGTTTCAGACACTAGCTTTAACATGGTCAAGTCATGCCACCACTCTGAGCCTCAGAATGCGCATCTATAAATAGAGATAATAATACTTAACACTATCTACTTCATAAGGTTTTGGGGAAGGCTTTACTTTTGTTAACTTAAAAATGCTAGGGAACTGTGAGTTGTTATTCTAAATATATTCAAGGCTTCACAGGACAGTAGTTCTCAGAGCCCATGAGTGGATATTCAATATCTGTGCTATACCTCCTTGCCTGTACACCTACTTTTTGCTTAATGCTAGACATCTGGATGCCAAATACCTATATATCTAGTGTTCCTCCTACTTCTTGTTGCTAGACCCCTTAGTTCTTGTCCTACCCTGCTTCTACGGGTCTGTCTAATTTTCAGATCAACACAAAGTTTCAAATAAACCATTTTATGTAATTTAGAAAAATATTTTTTCCCTTTTTTTAGATGTGACTTGCATTTTTTGAAAGCTGAATGCTTAAAAACCAACCTGCTCACAAGATGGCAGCAGTGCGTTATGGAAAATCTTGGCGTTGGTGAAAATTTATGGAGTCTTGGAATCACAGAATTTTATAACTGGAAGAAATCTTAAGACTCCGCATAGTCAAATTTCCTCATTGTATGGATTAAGAAACGAAAGCCCAGAAAGATTGTGTTTTGTAACATGTCACACAAAAATCTCAGGATTCATTGCATGACACAAGGCAAAACACAGGCTTTATTTATCTATAAAAATCAAGAGACTAATCTAGTATCTTTCAATTACAAATATTTGTGATTCCACTCTAGTGTTCTTTCCACACCACTGTGGCTTCTAAATATTAAATAGGCCAAAAATTAATGATGGAAGCTGCTGATAATGTAACCAATCTGATCATTTTCTAACTTCATAAGGAAAAAAGCATAAAGGAAAAAAAGGGGAAACTTAGGACAAAGGAAACAATGTTGTAGATAAGTTGAATTTGACTTTCAGAAGTCTCTCTAGGTCATTCATCAAAATAGTAAAGGATAAGTAAGTGCAGTAAGGGAGGAGAGAAACATTTTTTTAAAATATGTATTTAATGAAGGCCTTATTGAAAATATGCTTTATTGGTAATTCCCTTTTAGGGACAAAACAGTTGACATATAAGAGGAAGAAATGAAAGCAACATAAATACTAAAAATTTAGTATATAGTGCTTAGCACAGTACTTGGCACATAGTATTTGCTCCTTATTTTATTGATTTTATTGTTCCATCATTAGTGGAACAGGAGAGATCTAGAATAATAAAAGGGTATATATAATGGTACTGGATCATACAAATATGGTCCCTCCCCTCCAAAAGTTTATAATTTAGCTGAGGTGATTAGCTATGTACACTTATAAATATTTTTATTTTCAAATTAGAATATGATCAATGCGTGAGTGCTCATCCCTTCAGTAAATATCTAAATTCTAAATCAAGTATAATTTCTTCAGGCTACAATTAATTATTCACATATTTATTAAACCTTTGACAAAGCATAAAGATTACCTTAATGTCAGCTTGCCTTTCTATAACACCTGGGCCTTGAGTTGCAGATCTTAAGCTTTAAAGTATTAAGTAAAATGTAAAACTTCACAGTAAATGTTGACAAGTAAGGATCTTTGAATGGTCTCAATTTTGGCAAAGTAACACGTTGAATTTTTGTTGTTGAGTCTTTCAGTTGTGTCTGACTCTTCCTGACCTATTTGAGGTCTTCTGCAAAGATACAAGAGCGGTTTGATATTTCCTTCTCCAGCCCACTTTACAGGTGAGGAAACTGAGGTAAACATGAAGTAATTTGCCCAGGGTCACACAGCTAGTAAGTGTTTGAGGCCAGATTTGAACTCAGGAAGATGAGTCTTCCTAACTCCAGACCAGGTGCTGATCCACTGTCCCACCCAGCTGCCCCTATGCTTAATTTAAATGTACTATAAATGTCAAAAAGGAAGTACTGAGAGAAGGGCTGTTTTGTTTAATTGTAGTACTCTGTCCTGCTACATATGATGGAAACTGGGGGTGGAAAGTAGGTAAATAGCATTCCCCAATTTTAAATACCAATGTAGTCTAAAGGAAACTTGGAGTTTACGCAAAGGAAGTTAACCTGCTCATCTCTTCATGCTAAACCAACCTTCATTCTAACCCTACTGGAAAGATTTATGATATATATGTACACTACTTCTGGAAGACAGGTAGTTGAGTCGAGTCAATGGGAATTTATGAAGCACCTACTATATGTCAGCTATTTTGCTGAGATTTTTCATTTTTTCAATCCATTTCAATTCAATAGGTATTTATTAATGTTACGGGAAACAGTACCTGCCTTTAAGAAGCCTATATTTTACACATCTTATTTATTTTTCTTTGTATCATCCACAATGCCTTGCACATAATAGGTACTCAATAAATATTTGTTGAAATAAATTCACTTCTTTCTTCTTAGTTAGCAGAGCATATTGAAAAGGTGGGATGAAATAAGATCTGAAAAATCCAACCTTATAATTACTAAAGAGCAAAAACTTGTTCTGTGTATACATCGTACAATATTTAGCACACTGTAAACCCTCAATGAGTATTCAGTAATATTAATGATCTAGTTGATGCTTCTGTAAAGGTCCTATATCATTACTGGCTAAATTTTCCTTAATATTTTAGTATAGATATATTAATAAATTATAATTAATATTAAATATAAGAAATCATTAATATATTAATGAATAAATTAATTTTTTTCCCTTAACATTTTCCTGCTATTTAGGCAAACTAGGACATTCTATTATAAACAGTGCTGCTAGGTTATGTGAGCAAATGGCCAGATGTTTGTCTGTGCTTAGATCCTGAAGTCTTTCCTCTGGTTACTAGGAATAAATTTAAATATTTGTATTGAAGTATCTTCTCTTTCCATTGCCACTACAGAATGGCAGACATCTAAGGTAGGAAAGTGCTGAAGGACAGGGAAAGTAAAGTGAATGGCTAGAGAATGCCTAAGGCCTCTCCATTATTTGCTAGAAAAAATTTCATATGTAGGGTAGGATGTGAAAAATAGCAATGGAGGAAAAGAGAAAAGTTATATGGTAAAGGATGATGTCAAAAGCCCCAAAAATGAGAAAGCCAATTAACCAGAAAAAAAGTTGCAGGAACACAGAGCGATCTGAGAAGAGTACTCATGCATTGATCATATTGTAATTTGGAAATAAAAACATTTATAAGTGTACCTGTCTAATCACCACAACTAAATTATAAACTTATGGAGGGGAGGGACCATATTTGTATGGTCCACCACCAATACATACATGCACACACATTCACACACACACACACACACATGCCCACATGTTCAATGCATGAAATAGGAATATGATAAATGTAGGTAAGGAAGACTAGAGGAAGGTAAGGAGGGAGGGAGGCAGAAAAGGAAGGAAAAACAGAAGAAAGATGATAAAATATTTTGATATTAGGAGAGAAGAATAAATTATCTAAAGTAGTATTTTCCAATCTCATCTAGTCACAGGTTTTGGTCTTTAAATATAATGATTTAGGTTTTCATGGTCTTCTCCAGAAGATTATTCTCACTATAATCTCTTCTCTCTTTGTAATCTTTAATATTCTCCTATGTACTGGTTCCTTCCCTGCTACCTATGAGCATGAAAGTCTCTCTTATTAAAAACCCGTACTGGATCCTAACATTCCCAATAGCTATAGCTCTATTTCTTTCTTCCCTTTCTTAGCCAGACTCCTTGAAAAAGCTGATTATACTTGTTTCCTCTTTTTTTTCTTCCTCTCTCCTTCTCTTCCAAATTCTCTATAGTATGGCTTCCAACCACAAATAAAACTCTCTCTCCAAAGTTACCAATGATCTCTCAATTGCCAAACCTAATGGTCTTTTCTCAGTCTTCATCCTTGTCCTCTCAGTAGTATTTGACACTTACACCTGAATACTTTCTTCCTGGATACTCTCCCTCTCTGGTGGCACTATTGTCTCATTTCTCCTGTCCATCTGACTGCTTTTTCTAGGTCTCCTTTGCTAAATCATTATCCATATCGTTTCCCTTAACTGTAGGTTAAGGCTCTTTGCTTGCCCTTCAACTCCTTTTTCTCTACCTTCTCTCATTTGGTTACCCAATTAGTTCTCATGGGTCCAACTGGGACCAATAACTCCCAAGATTTATATATTTAGCCCCAGATTGTCTCCTACATCATTAACTGGTTATTTGACTTTTAACTAAAGGTCCCAGAGATACCTCAAATGCAATTATTTTCAAAACAAAACTCATAACATTCTTCCCATCCTCAAGTCACCCACCTCTCTTTCAAAATATCCTATTTCTGTTGAGGGTACCACCACCATTAGTAATACATGTTCTCAATTATGGTGTCACCCTCCATTACTCATTCTCATCCACCCTATATAGCCAATCAAGAACAAAATCTTGTTATTTCTATCTCTTGATCTCCCACATCTGTTCCCTTCACATGACTACCACCCTAGTTAAGGCTCTTATGATGTCTCACTTGGACTGTAGCAACACCACCTAATTTGTTTTTCTACTTCAAGATTTTTTGCACTCTGATTTATCCCATCTATCCATCATAGCTGATGAAGTGATATTCCCTAAGCACAGATCTGACCATATCATTTCCCTACTGAATAAACCCTAGTGGCTACCTCCAGGATTAAATACAAGTCCCTCTATTGGCATTTAAAGCTTTTCACAACCTAATCCCAACCTACCTTTCCAGTCTTTTTACACTTTACTTCTTTCCATGCACTCTATGTTCCAAATTATATTTCTTTTCATTTATCACACACAACACTCCACCCCCCATTTCTATGCCTTTACACTGGCTATATTTCATACCTGGAACACTTTCCCTATTCACCTCTGCCTCTTAGAATCCCTGGTTTCACCCAGGACTCAGCTCAGTAAATCACCTTCTATGTGAGGCCTTTCCAGGTCTCCCCCAACCTCACTGCCAAGGCTATCCTGTGTCTCCTTTATGTATGTGTCTGTGTGTTTAATATACTTACATATGTACATGTAGTCTTGCCAGTCAGAATATTATTTCCTTGAGACTGGAAATTGCCTCACTTCTGTCTTTATTCCCAGAACCTAATACAGTATCTGCCACATAGTAGGCCTTTAATAATGATTCATTAGTCTAAATACATTAAAATAACCTTGTGGGATAAAGAGAAAGAAGGTCAGGGAAATTGTGTTAGGAAATAGAGGACATTATTTCTATTTTTATTTTAAAAATTACCATATGTAATAAGTGCTTTGTAAATATATAATTTCATATTTAATACTTAAAGGGAAAAGTATCAATCAGTGGCATACACATTTTTCATAGATTATTCATATAGTTCAGAATGTAATTGGGAAATGCTGGTCTATGTGACATTACCAAAGATCACAAAGGGCAAGGTTCCATTTCAATATAAGCACTAAAAATGCTTTTGAGACAACCCTCCAATTACTTACTTGCGCAATTAAAGTTTTGAGAGCAAGGAGACGCCCTTGAGATGCAGCTTCATGAAGTAGGGATCGGTCAGCCCAAGATTCTGAAATACAAAATTAAAACCAAATAAAATGATGCTCCTATGAGTTATTTGCCCTGTCAACTTGATAGGAAAGGAGATTTGGTAGGGAAGAATAAGAAGGTGCCCACTCTGTGTGTGTGTGTATATGCTCCAAAAATGGAACCCTACTGAGAGAATATCAATATAGCTCTTTCAAGTTAGGCATGCTACTGCATAGAAGGCCAATTGGTCCCTTTAAAGTTACATTTTATCATCCTCATCACAATTTTTTGGAGGGGGAACTTTGAGGGAAGAGTAAACTTTGATCATGTCATCATTACACAATGTCTAATATTTGAACATACCCAAATATGGTTTACATAGAGAACAATTCACATCAACATCATATTCCACATCTATCTTTCTTGCCGCTCCATGATTTCTTCTACCTACCAAAAAATTCAACCAGCAAATTTATTTTGATTTGTATTGCCTAGTGTAACCATCTGTTTCACTTGGGTGAGATGTGGGTTCAGTCCCTTGGGAGACTCTATAGTTATAATAATCAAATATGGAAGGAAAATCTTCACTATTTTTACAATGCTGAGGAAGGAAAGTGACTAGAATTGTTTTAATTCAGTTTTTTCCTCATGTGACTTCATTGTGCTCAATTTTACCTAAGTACAAAATGGAAATAAGTAAGATTTTCATTAGAAAAGTTGCAAAAATATACTGTTATCCCCCTGCCCCATGGCTTCAATCAGTGAGTGAATAAATATCTGAGTGCCTACCATATCATATACAGGGGCAAAGGGACTAGAGTGTTAGAGAGAAAGTCATGGGGCCAAATTCTACATCAGATATTTACTGATTGTATGACCTTGGACAAGTCATTACACATCTTTTCTTATATGTAAAATGGGTAAATTAGCAAGTAATATATAGGGGGGTGCGGTGAGATTCAAATGAGATCAGTACGTTAAATGCTTTGTATATGTGATATGTGTTATATACCAGCTATTATACACATACATACACATATATATCATCTTACTTATCATCTAACATTTATTACTTAATAAATGTTAGATGATAAGCTAATATTTGCCAGAGCAGGATATAGTAGAATGTTGGATTCTGAGTCTGCAGAGTCTGGAGTTCAAATAATTCCTCAGATACTTACCAGTTATGTTACATTTAGCAAAATCCAGAACCTCTGTTTCCTCATTTATAAAGGAGGATAGCAATATAGAAAGTACTTACTCTAGAGAAAATATATTAATATATATACACTAATATACTATAAATACTAATATACTAATATAGAATACACTAATATATACTAATATAGAAAGTACTTCACAAAGTTGTAAGGCTAATATGAGATTTTATTTATATATATATATACATATATATAATTATGGTTATTGTTCTTCAGAAAAAGGTACTAGGAAGAACAAATCTGGACACCTATGACAGTTTGTTCTCTATGTTTCTGAAAGGCAAGAACACTGTAAAATTCACATTAGAAGCTTCCTAATATTCTGTTTAATCTCATTCCAGTAAAGGATACCTCCAACATACAAAGAAACTGTTTGTTCTCATTAACAGTATCCAGCCTGTGCATTATCTGATGTTTACTTTCCTATTTTCTCTTGGGTCTAATCTTACCAGATTTCGTTAATGTGACTGAGACTCGACAGATGCTGCTATTACTGAGGAAAGCTAGTGTATCAGCCCTACATGTCTAATTGCTCTAGGAGGCAGGCTCACTGATGTCTGCCCTGCTTAAGTCTCTTTTAGAAAACAAGCTGGCCTGTTTCAATAGACAGACGAGAAGCCAAAATTTCTGTTTCATTTATTAATTAATGTCACACAGGAAAGTGTAGTTCATTTTGTGAAATGAGTATTAAATTTGTAATGAGAGGACTAGGTTCTAATACCACTTGCTACTCATGGCATGTTGGCAAAGTTATTTAGCTTTTCTGAGGCTGTTTCCTCATGCCTAATTCATGATGGGTTAGGCAAAATAAAAACTAAAATCCCTTCCATATAATCCCATGATCCAACGACTTGATTTTGCAGTAAATACTGTTAGTATTTGGACAAGCAATACAGTATAAAGAAGAGAGAAATGGCCCTGTATTCAGCAAGACCTAACTTCATATCTTTCCTCAGACATGTCTTGTGTGACATGACCCTGTGCAAGTCATTTAAAAAACTCTCAGAGTTCTAGTTAAATCACTTAAAACTCACAGAGCCACAGGCAGATCACTAAGAGTATAAATTACAGAGAAGATGCCAATCTACCTTGGACAAATGAATTCTTCTGCTAGAAGGTGAGCAATTTGAGGGAAGGGGTGGGATTTTTGCCTTTCATTGTATCCCCAGAGTTTAGTACTGAGTCTGGCACACAGTGTTTAGTAAATGGTTGTGGACCTGTTGACTATTAGAAATTCTTCACTGGAGGTTCTTTACAGGAAAAAAATCAGAGGTCTGGATTTCTAGGTCATGTAAATAGCAAGATGAAGGACTAGATACTTTCTCTGGTTTTTACAACTTCTAGAATGTCTCCAGTATAGGAATTATGTACCAATGATAAAGCAATTCCATCTATCTTCATGGTCTAGGATGCCAATAACCCAAACAAGGCAAAAACTCAATGAACTAACACCAGAGAAAGCCAATAATCCCTCACCCCTGCCATACTCACTCAGCACCCCCTTTCTCTACCATGCTCCTAATAGCAGGACTGTGCAAGATGACTCACTCTCTTGCAACAGAACAACAGAACCCTAACCCCAACCTCCCTTCTCCTAGTGCAGCAGAGATCCAAATGGCAGAAATTTGACTTAAGCTATAATAACAAGGAGCAGTATAACAGCAAGGAACAGTAGCGCTCTGTGCTATCATAGAGTTTAGCCAGAGAAGAGAGGAACAGAAATAATGGGGGCAAGACACACACAGATGTGGGACACTAACACTCCGCTATGCCTGAGGGAAAGAGCCTGGAATCTACCTGGCACCATTTCTGGCCCCCAAGAAGTAACTTTTGACAGAGTTTAGGCTGGTGAACAGTGAATGACCCAAAATAGCAAGAGAGTGAGACAGCCTTGAGATCAAGTCCTTAAAGAAACTGCCATCAAAGGAGAGTCAGAGAGTCAGCAATAGGATAAAATAAGGGGGAAAAAAAAGACTGAAATTACCAAAGATCTCAGGAGGAAGAAAACTGAGTCAAAGACCTCAAGCATAAGCAGTAAACCAGCAGGGAATATACTAACAGCAAAAGGAAACGTGGTTTCCAGATCAGGTATAAAAATACAGGCATCTATATATAAGTATTTCAAGGCAAAAGAAAATAAAACAATACTTGATGAAGCAGAGGATCCTGAGAATTCGGAAGATGGCATGGAACCACTGTAAGATGTGCCTGAATAGTTTAAAAGAGAAATAAGGATTTTGAAAGCAGAATTAACTAGAAGAATAGAAAAACTTGAATCCAGGGTGATGAGTCTCACCAACAAAACAGAAGAGAGAATAACTAATTCAGGATGTAAATACATGGAAGTGAAGACAATCTTGAAAAAGAGAAACAAAAAGCAATTATTTTTTTTAAAAAAATCCATGATCTCCAAACAAGCAATGATCTTGAAGACAGGATGCATAAATATAACTTAAGAATTGCAAGGCTCCCAGAAGAATACAAGTAAAAAAAAAACAAAACCACAAAACAAACAAACAAAAACATTTACCTGTGGACCATAATCCAAGAAATAATATAAGAAAACTGCCTAGAATTTCTGGACACAGAAAATAAAGTGCCAACTGAAAGAATCAAGAGATCATCTCTAGAAAAAACCCTATGCTACAAACTCAAAGACATATAGGGGTTAAATTTAATAGTCCCACTGAGAAACAACAAATTCAGCAAAAGATTGGAAGAAAGGTCTTTAAATATAAAGGAAGGGGAATAAAATTATTCTGCATTCACCATAAACCACAGGAAGAAATGAAATAATGTGTCCTAAAGAACCTAATTATTAATGAAAAAAGATGAATATTTAATTTTTTAAAAGATATCTCAAGAAATTATTTGCTTCTTAAATACACCAGGCAATAGAAATACAGGAAGGATAAATGCAACAACCAGGAACAACAACAAAATAACAACAGCAAAAACCCTAAGATTTCTTTCTAAAAGCACACAAAGTGACAAGGATGAAATCAGAAGTCAAATAGTAGGGATGGTGGAGAAATAAGGCTAAAACACAATGGACTCAGCCTCACAATACTTCGTCTATGGGTGAATCAAGGTTTTTTGTGAGACTAGACTACCAAGTGAAAGGGTGCATAAAAAGGGTAATGGGAGGAAGATTGAAGGGATATACCTCCAATTAAGTTAAAGATTAACAATGAAGGAAAATTTAACTCCTATAGTCTCTGAGGAAGAAGAGCTCCTAAAAAAGACTGGTTGGAGGGACAAAGGGAAGGATTGAAAAAGAGGGAAAGAGAGTGAGAAATCTTGCTTCAGTGGTAGGAGGAAGTACCATTGATGAATGCTCCCAGGGAAGAAGGCAGATGTTTTATAAAAAGAATTTGGGACTTTATAATGATTATTAATCTGTAGGGGTTTGAGACTTAGGGAGACCACTAATCCTGCCTCACAAGAAAAGGAATCAGAGCTCCTGGAGGTGACTGACACTCCAAAGAAAGGGAAGGCATGGATTGAGGAAAGAGATTTCAAGGTAAATGGGGGAAAAATGACCAAGGAGAGAACAATGGTTGATAATGAACTGAACAATCAGAGACATGAGAAAATTCTAACCATGAGGCAATATCGTCTCTATCACCTGAAGGAATTGTCATACCTGAGAATGAGGCATAACTGAAAAAATGTAACTGGGGGCAATATCAACAAGACAAAAGTACAGTAACTATTTAGAAGGAACCCAAAATAGGTATCTTGGAAGGTTTAATTCCACAAGGAATACATAGACTAAAGGTTAAGTAAGTATAAGGGTCATGACTCAAAGAATAAAATTCTAGAATAGGTAGAAAGGAAAGATAAATAATGAAGAGAATGAGGAAAATAAATTCTTTATGGAAAAAAGCTCAGAAAACAAAAATTTAAAAACTAATGAAAATTGAAGGGGAGGAGAATAAGGGAGGTTTTACTTGACTACTTAACTGAGGGAGAAAATAGAGGTGAAGACTTAAATAACTGGATAAAAGCAAGCATGAAAAAGGAACTAATAAGCAAAACTCTAAACCTAGGGAAATGGGTGACAAAAGGCAGGAGGGAGGGTGAAGGAAAGTGGCGTTTGATGATGAGTGAAAAAGAGATCTGGTAGGAACAGAGTTGCCTTAAAATCGATCAAGCTAAAATAACTGAAAAGACTTAGAACTATCTTTATAGAAGAAAAGAATTCAATTTCTGATTTAGAAAAAAAGGAATCAGAGGTCCAGTAAAAAAAAAAAAAAAAGATAACATTCAATGTACTAACTTTTAAAGCAGCTGCTCCTTTTACAAAGCTCTAGATAGTCTTGACCTTAATCACATAAAAAACACACCATTCCTACTGGAAGAAGCCTGGGCATTTAAAACCACTCAGAAATTAAGTTTATATGAAGAGTGGATTTTGTTTTTCTGTTGGAAGATAATCAGATATTTGTACTTAATAGACTCTGTTCCTCAGTAAAAATATATACATATATATATATTATTTTAATGATCTGTCCTTCTCCATAACTAAAATTCTGCAAGACCAAAGCTGACACTAAATAATGACCATTCTATCAAAAAAATCAGAGAATTTCAGAGCTAGAAGGAATAGATTTCTCACTAGAAATTTGGAAAGCAAAATCAAAAGGTTTTTAGGTTAGCAATAAAAGTATTCCCAAAGAAAAGCGATTAATTTCTTGCCTTAGATAACATAGTTTTGATCCATAATTTAACAAACAGTTTAGTACTAACAAACCACAAGGGAAAAACTAAGTGGATAAAGACCAGATGCAGCAGGTGGATTGACAATTGATAGAATTTGTCTAACAATAAAAATGTCTGAGACAGGCACTGCAGATGAACAATGTTGAAATGAGAATTGAACAACAGGAGAGTAGAATGAATTGCCATCAGTAAATTGCAGTTCTTTTCATGACCTCAAGCTTCTTTCTGAGCTAGAGACCTATCTTTTTAACACCAATATTCTTCAGTGACATCATACGGCTGAGAGTGATGATATACTACAGTCCGACAGTCTTCAACAGATCAAAGTTGAGGATCCATTTCCTCCTGAAACAATGGAGAGATTTATGATTGGCACCAACAGGCTGGACTCACATTACAAATAAGGAATCTACAAGGCAAGAGTTGGAAAGAATTTCATCAGATAAATGTGTTACCAGAAGAAAAAACAAAAGATGAGCCTGTTAAGACTCATGGACAGGTCCCACACTCCATTAGTATGCATATGATATCAAGAGAACAAGAAGAAAACCCCAGCACATGGGGTGGGGCTTCTTATGGAATATTTATGAGAAAACATTGACAAAGACAGGTAGACATAGATGGGATTGTGATCTACATCGCTGGAAGGAACATTCACATTGATGAAGTCACAGGGCTATTAGCATATTGGTGCATTGGTCTTAATACAATTATTTCATTAAAACAATATTATTTCAGTAGGAGGGTAGGGAGATACTACTGGAATAACATTTTATTTCTTTCAACAAATACTAAACTAGCACTCATTAATTGTAAAGAAATCACTATGCAAATCACTGGAAGATATAAAAAAAAAACCGAATATATAGTTCCTGAATACATGTAAGATGTGGTTCCCATATTTAAAAACTAATTTGTCTGGAGGAATATGTTTACAAAGGTCAATAGAAGTAAGTCTAAAAAAGTATATAGGGGCCAGGTAATGGAAGCTGACCTCTTTTAAGTGGCAATTTAAAAAAATTTAATATTTTTAGGAAATATTTTGAAGAAATATTTCATGGGGTTCTGGGTCATGTAAACAAAAAGTTAGGGAGCTAAACATTAGTCTAGTCCTTACTCTCCAAAACAGGAATTCTATGTAAGAACTAGAACAATTATAGCTGTTTGCTGTGATGGGTAAAATTTTAAATAATTAAAGAAATAAAAGTTCAAGCTTCCAGGCATATAGATTTATTAAGCAATGTATGCCAATTGCAGAAAAAAAGTCAGGACCAGATCTCCTCAGTTTGGCACTGGCCACCAAATATAGGGAGAGACAGATTTTTATGCATTAAAAGAAAACAATTTAATAGGATATAAACCAGGTACAAGATTAGGTAATGATTAGGGACTTTCCAAATTGGGAAGGGGATAAACAAGTCTTGGAAGTTAAGAGTAAAGAGAGTGAGCAGGTGGACTTTCCTGGATGTGAAACAGGATACCACTCAATTCTCACAATTAGGAAGCAGGTGGAATTTATAGGAAGTTATGAAACTTAAGTCTCAAAATGGAGTCAGTTTTACAAGATGAGATCATTTTGGTTCACACAATTCCTACAAATCTCCCAATCATAACACCAAGAAGTCTAATAAGATAGTAATTGCCTTATGTATTAACAGCAGAGAATACTAATCCCTAATATTCACTCAGCAATCCTTCCTCCAATGTCCCTCCTAGACACATCTTGGGCATGGATCCGGAGGCCTCCATCCTGGGGGTTTTGGGTGGTGGTGTGTGCCCTGGAGGGGCATTCCTTGGATCAGTGGCCCTCTTCGTGGCATCAAAAGCAGGCTTCCCCATTGCCTATGTCACCAGGAGTGCCATTGGGTCTTTTCCCGGCCATAACAGTGACCAAGAAATTGCCTTTTCAGCTCTTTTGGAATCATTTCCCTCTGGGCTGACAGTGATAATGCTAATTCTTTTCCTCCTCCTCCCTGATATGTCAAGCACAGTTGGCCTCTGAAAGTGGGAAAATAACTCCCTAGTAAAACTGGGAAACTCATTGTGTGGGGGGAGGGGGGGAGGGGATGGTCCAATATTGTTGGGTATGCCACTCAAATCCAACAGGGCAACTCTTTTCCCTCCATATACCATCTTTGCAAAGCCCCTCTCCCTAACATGACTTCCTCAGAGGTTTTTGCCACCCCATTTATGCTGGCCACTCCTTTTTGGGCTACTCTTTCTATCTTGACACCTTGCTACTTTGCAGGCGAATATTTCCTTACTTAGGAGACTAGCTCCATGGTGACTGAACAGGTTAGTATCCCTGTTAAGGGAGGGCTTGCAAAAGCTTCTTTTGATCTGGTCTTTTGGTCCTGTACTACCTCTATGAATACTAGTGACAAGTGTCTCCAGAACTTTACATCAGCCAGCTGTACCAACTGTATTGAGGGCACATTTCCTACTGGCACCTACAACCAGATTCCTCCCCCTACTCTCCAAGTAGGCTCCCCCTTTTTAAGATTTACTTCTAAGTTAAATCACAATGCCACAGTCCCTTCTAGTTGCAACACTCTTATCGATCTTTTAAAGACACCCCTCTCAAATGAGATGCACAACCATTCTGATCCTTGGGGCATCCATACTTGAAGCCTCTTAGACACAACTCCATCCTCCCCCTGGGTCCCAAATGGCGTCAGGAACAGGATCTGCTAACTGAAAGGAAAGTATGGGGGCTGGGATAATTGTTTGTTTCCCAGTTGTGATAGCTGTGGCTCTGTGGAGCCATGGAACTGGAACGCAGAACCACCTGCATGTCGACTTCGTTGAGGC
>CM053591.1:40475784-40496117 GCA_028646515.1 Pseudochirops corinnae | reverse complement strand
TAAGGGGTGCAAAGGGATTGTAATGGGAGAAGAGAAAAGGAGGGGGCAGAAAAGGATAAATCACATCATGTGAAGAGGCACAAAACCATTGTAGAGGAAAAGAAGAGAGGGAGATGAACACTGTTTGAACTTTACTCTCATCAGATTTGACTCAAGGAGGGAATAATACATTCAGTTAAGTACAGAAATTTAACTTGTCCTACAGGCAAGTATGAGGGGAAGGGGAAAGAAAAGTGAGGCGGGATGCTGATAGAAGGGAGGGAAGATTGAGGGCAGTAGTCAAAAGCAAAACTTTTGAGGAGGTTAAAGGAGAAGGGAAAAATAAAAGAATAAACGAGGGGGAAAGAGGATGAAGAGACAGACACAATAATCATGCATGTGAATGTGAATGGGATAAAATGGAAGCAGGTAGCAGAATGGATTAAAAACCATAATCTTATGATATATTGTTTCCAAAAAACACATCTCAGATGGGGACACACACAGGATAAAAGGCTTGAGTAGAATATATTATGCTTCAACTGAAATAAAAAAAGCAGGGGTAGCAATACTAATCTCAGACAAACCAAAAGCAAAAATACATCTAATCAAAAGAGATAAGGAAGGAAACTATATCCTGCTAAAAAGCACCATAGACAATGAAGTAATATCATTACTAAACATATATGCACCAAGTGGTAGAGCATCCAAATTCTTAGAGAAGTTAAGGGTGTTAAGGAAAAAATAGATAGCAAAATTATACTAGTGTGGGACCTCAACCTCTCCCTCTCTAAACTTAATAAATCTAACATCAAGATAAATAAGAAAGAAGTTAAGGAGGTGAACATAATTTTAGAAAAGGTGGATTTGGTAGACCTCTGGAGAAAACTACATGGGAATAGAAAGGAATATACCTTTTTCTCAGTGGTACATGGTACATACACAAAAACTGACCACATATTAGGGCATAAAAACGTCACAGTTCAGTGCAGAAAGGCAGAAATTTTAAATGCAACCTTTTCAGATAATGGTGCAATAAAAATTATATATAATAAAGGGCCATGGAAAAGACAGACTAAAATTAACTGGAAACTAAAAAATCTAATCCTAAAGAATGAGTTGGTCAGACAGCAAATCAGAAATAATCAATAACTTCATTCAAGAGAATGACAATAATAAAACAACATACCAAAACTTATGGGATGCAGCACAAGTGGTTCTTAGGGGAAGTTTTAGATCTCTGAAAAAAAATAAAGAGCTCAATGAAATGTGCATGCAATTGAAAAAGCTAGAAAAAAAAAACACATTAAAAATCCTCAATTAAAACCAAATTAGAAATACTGAAAACCAAGGAAGAGATTAATAAAATTGAAATTAATAAAATGATTAAACTAATAAATAAAACTAAGAGCTGGATTTATGAAAAAAAAAACAATAAAATTGATAGACCTTTAGTCAATTTGATAAAAAAAAGAAAAAACCCAAATTATCAATATAAAAAATGAAACAGGTGAATTTACCTCCAATTAAGAGGAAATTAAAACATTGGAAACTTTTTGCCCAATTGCATGCCTATAAATTTGACAATCTTAGTGAAATGGATGAGTATTTACAAAAATATAAATTGTCCAGATTAATAGAAGACAAAGTAAAACACTTAAATAACTCCATCTCAGAAAAAGAAACTCAACTCCCTAGTTCATCAGTGAACTCCCTAGGAAAAAATCTCCAGGGCCAGATAGATTTACATGCGAATTCTATCAAACATTTAAAGAACAACTAATTCCAATACTATGTAGACTATCTGGGAAAATTGGTGGAGCCCTACCAAATTCTTTTTATGATATAAATATGGTACCGCTACCTAAACCTGGAAGAGCCAAAACAGAGAAAGAAAATTATAGATCAATTTCCATAATGAATACAGATGCAAAAATTTCAAATAAAATTTTAGCAAAAAGATTATAGAAACTTATCAGAAGAATGATACACTTTGCTCAAGTAGGATTTATACCAGGAATGCAGGGCTGGTTCAATATCAGGAAAACTATTAGTGTAATTGATCATATCAACAACTAACCTAACAGAAACCATATGATTATCTCAATAGATGCAGAAAAAGCTTTTGACAAAATACAAGACCCATTCCTATTATAAACACTAGAGAGCATAGGAATAAATGGGGCCTTCCTTAAAATAAGTAGCTTTTACCTAAAACCTCCGGCAAGCATTATATGTAATAGGGATAAGCTAGATGCGTTTCCAATAAGATTGGGGTTGAGACAAAGATGTCCATTATCACCACTGTTCCTCAATATGGTACTAGAAATGTTAGCTTTAGCAATAAGAGAAGAAAAAGAAATTGAAGGAATTAGAACAGGCAAAGAAGAAATTAAGTTATCATTCTTTGCAGATGATATGATGATATACTTAGAGAATCTTATGAGAATCAAGAAAAAAACTACTTGATATAAAAAAAAAACCCACATAAATCCTTGGCATTTCTATATATTACTAACAAAGCCCAACGGCAAGACATAGAAAGAGAAATTCCATTTAAAGTTATCGTAGACATTATAAAATATTTGGGAGCCTAACTGCCAAAACAGACCCAGGAACTATATGAACAAAATTACAAAACACTTTTCACCCAAATAAACTCAAATCAAGATAATTTGGAAAAGCATCAGTTGCTGGTGGGTAGGCTGAGCTGATATAATAAAAATGACAATTCTACCTAAATTAATTTACTTATTCAGTGCCATACTAATCAAACAACCAAAAAATTATTTTATAGAGCTAGAAAAAATAATATCAAAATTTATCTGGAAGAACAAAAGGTCCAGAATATCAAAGGAATTAATGAAAAGAAATGCTAGGAAAAGTAGCCTAGCCATACCACATCTTAAATTGTATTATAAAGCAGCAATCATCAAAACTATTTGCTACTGGCCAAGAAATGGAGAGGTAGATCAGTGGAACAGGTTAGGTATAGAAGACACAGTAGCCAATGATGATAGCAATCTACTGTTTGATAAACCCAAAGACCCCTTCTTCTGGGATAAGAACTCACTATCTGACAAAAACTGCTGGAAAAAAGCTGGAAAATAATATGGCAGAAACTGGGCAAAGACCAACATCTGACATTGCATACCAAAATTAAGTCCAAATGGGTACATGATTTAGGTATAAAGATTGATACTATAAACAAATTAGGGAAGCAAGGAACAGTTTATCTATCAGATTTATGGAGAATGAAGGAATTTATGACTAAACAAAAGGTAGAGAACATTATGAAATGCAAAATGGATCATTTTGATTATATCAAATTGAAAACTTTCTACACAAAGTCAATGCAACCAAGATTAGAAGGGAAGTAGAAAACTGAGAATTTTTTACAACTAGTGTCTTTGATAAAGGCCTCATTTCTAAAATATATAGAGAACTGAGTCAAATTTACAAGAATACAAGTCACTCTCCAACTGATAAATGGTCAAAGGATATGACAGACAGTTTTCAGAGGAAGAAATTAAAGCTATTTATAGTCATATGAAAAAATGCTCTTGGGGCAGCTAGGTGGCTCAGTGAATACAGCACCAGCCCTGCAGTAAGGAAGACCTGAGTTCAATACCGACTTCAGACACAGCACTTACTAGCTGTGTGACCTTTGGCAAGTCAACCCCAATTGCCGCGCCTTCCCCTCTCAAAAAAAAAAAATCCCCCCAAATGCTCTAAATCCCTATTGATTAGAGAGATGCAAATCAAAACAACTCTGAGTTATCACATCATACCTATCAGATTAGCTAAAATGACAAAACAGGAAAATGACAAATGTGGGAGATGTGGGAAAGTTGGAACCATTCATTGTTGGTGAAGCTGTAAGCTGATCCATCCACTCTGGAGAGCAATTTGGAACTCTACCCAAAGGGTTATAAAAAATGTGTACCCTTTGACCCAGCAATAACGCTTCTAGGGCTGCATCCCAAAGAGATCATAAAAATGGGAAAAGGACCCACGTGTAAAAAATATTTATAGCAGTTCTTTTTGTGGTGGCCAAGAACTAGAAATTCAGGGGATGCCCATCAGTTAAGGAATGGCTGAACAAGCTGCGGTTTATTAATGTAATGGAATATCATTGTGCTAAAAGAAATGATGAACTGGCAGACTACATAAAATCCTGGAAAGACTTACATGAACTGATGCTGAGTGAAGCGAGCAGAACGAGAACATCGTTCACAGAAACAGCTACAGTGTATGACTGATTTTGATGGACTTAGCCCTTTTCAGCAATGCAAGGACCTAAAACAATTCCAAAGGACTCATGATGGAAAATGCCATCCACATCCAGAGAAAGAACTGTGTAGTTGGAGTGCAGAGCGAAGCAGACTATTTTCTTTTTTGTTTTGCTTTTTATTTTATACTTTTTTGTGGTTTCTCCCATTCATTATAATTCCTCTAGGCAACATGAGTAATGTGAAAATGCATTTAATAGGAATATATGTGTAGAGCCCATATCAGATTGCATGCCATCTTAGGGAGAGAGGGGGAGAAAATTTAAAACTTATGGAAGCGTTGAAAACTAAAAATAAATTGGAAAAAAATGCTAGCTGGAAGAAAAAATGTTTTTACATACAACTGGGAAATAAGATATACAGGAAATGGGGTATAGAAATCTGTCTTGCCCTACAGAAAAATAGAAGGGAAGGTGATAAGAGAAGGAGAGGGGTGGTAATAGAAGGAAAGGCAGCTTGGGGGAAGGAGTGATCAGAATGCATGACGTCTTGAGGTAAGGGGAGGCGAGAGATGGGGAGAAAATTTGGAACTCAAAATCTTGTGGAAATGAATGTTTAAAACTAAAAATTAACTTTTGTTAATGTGAATATTTAACACAATGATTTAATTAATATAGTATACTAGTTCCAGGCAGTTCAACATACTTGTTTTACAAGTAAATACTGAATTATTTACTAGCAATAATAATAATAATTCACCATATGTCTTTAGTTGATAAGTAACTTTCCTTACAATCCTATGAGGTTTCCATGGTATCCAGTTTTGTTAATGATTCCACACAAGTGGAATCCAACCATACCATTTACCAACTAAAACCAATTACCAACAAAAAAAATAAATTTGTGAAAATACATATGACTATATGAACACTGATAACATTTGTCTTTTCATGTATACCTTACCACTGTTAAAATCTTTTAAAAATACTGCTGTACAGGGCAGCTAGGTGATGCAGTGAACAGAGCACCAGCCCTGGAGTCAGGAAGACCTGAGTTCAAATGCGGCCTCAGACACTTAACACTAGCCATGTGACCTTGGGCAAGTCACTTAACCCCAATTGCCTCATTCTTCCTCCCTCCAAAAAAACAAAACAAAACAAAAAAATATTGCTGTACAGCTCACAATCCAATTTGTGGGGGTAAGAAAACCTAAAACTTTTCATGTTAAAAATAAATGGCAGTGTTAGCTTTGTGTTTTGGTCTTTAACATGCATTGAAGCATGGTCATAACTTTCTACATTTCACATATCAGGAAAGTGGTGCACAACAGTTCAAGGTCATAATCTTTTTTTAAGGTTTAAGTGATGGGATATCTGGGATCAAACATTTCCTGGTTCTCTATAAGCATACTTTTAATGGATCTTCTTTATCATAATAAAAAGACTGCATTTGAATTAGAGAAAATGTTAGAATAAAGTGGTTTAAAAAGTACCCAATCTTCATAGAAAAAATATTAAATTAAAAATATTTAATAATCTACAACCATAATGAAAATAGGTCAGAGTATAAAATGAATGAATGCTAAAAAAAAAAAATAAAATGCTAAAAGCACAAAAAGACTGAAGAAAAAATAAAACACCAACACATACTCTTTATAAAAACTTTAATTTTCATAATTTCATTTGGAAAACCCTAGTCACAATATAGTTTAATATTAATCCATCTAAATTTTGAGAACAGATAGAGAAATAAATCAATACTGTGGAGGCTTTTAAAAATACTTCATAAAAGTAAGCATATATCTGTACAATGGCAAACAAATGTTTTGGTGGAAAATAGGAGTGCATACATGTATACAGTGTGGTGTTTTAATGACTAAACTGGCTCTGATTTTTTTTTTATTTTAAACTTTGCTCCAAAGCATCCTTTCTGTATTTAGAAAAATTTTACAAATCTAAATCTAATTCATTTGTAACAAATCAGATTCTCACTCAGTCCTATCTATAGTCTTCTTCAGAAAACAAGAGAAAGTATAAAAAAGCTCAACTTATGTTAAATAAGCCTAAATACAAATTCCTCTTAAAATACAGGTAGTACAGCAAAAATTTAGTTCAAAAACATGAGAGAAAATATCTTTCATTCTGTGGAATAAATTTCTATTATAAAGGAAAATTAGCACTTGTTTGAGGCAGGGAATGCAGGAACAAGGTAGAACCTGCTACTCCACGTGATTAAAAGAAAAAATGTGTTGCATAACTAATTTAAGGGCTTTCCTAACCAACCAAAAAATGGTCATCTAATAGTGCTAAAAAAGACATTTCTCATCTTGAACTACTTACTTTTTTGGCAAAACAAGGAATTATTTTTAGATATTAGGCTCTTAAATGTAGTATATTTTTTCACTGAGCAAGACTTAGGTTAACTTCTCCAATAAACAAATCAGCATACGATTTCTTCTAAATGCTTTACCAAAATAAGTTAATTTTTTTTTACAATGCCAGAGTAAATAGAGGAACAATATGGTAGTGTCTAGATACTGACCAGTGCAATTGTAACACAATTAAAATAAGTGTATTTGGGAAGCTCAAGAAATGTGAATCTAACAGGAGAAGGCAAGTTTCACTTCTTTCATGATTCTTTAAAAGAAACGTTATTTGAATATCCAATGTTTAGCACATTAAGGAATTGTGAACTGAAGTTTTTTCGACATTAATTTAAGGCATGAATGTTTGACAATTTTAAAGAGTGTCTCAAAAGGAATGTTAAATGTCAGAGAAAGTTAATATTAGGCTGTTTAAAAAAAAATCAATAAAACCAAAATTTAACATTTTCTCAACAATTTTTCTTCCCAATATTCACACATTTCATACTCATATCATCCAGCATAGTCTAATAAAAGGAAATGCCAATGTCAAGACTTTTAGATAATTTCTTAATACCAATAATCAACATTTTTCTTTAACAAAAGAAAAAACCCAATTTTAAAATTTTATAGTATTATTTTCATCAAACCCTTTTCAATAAAAAACAAAATGCAGTGTTCTTTTTATACCACAATGAAAAAGAAATTAAAATATTCACAGCACAGGATACTTATATAAAAACTATCTGAACTTTTGCATTCTGTCATTAAAAAAATTTCTGAAAATATCTGGCACATAGCCAGAATGCTGAATCTAAGTCTGTACAAGTCATCATCGCTTTAATGACAAACAGTGCTTTATGAGAAAAAATTCTCAAGTTTTCAAAGGAATGTTCATTAAATTAAAGATATAGGGATAGTTTGGGGTTAGGAAACCCATGGCTCTTGAGGCAAAAACTATTTTATAACGGACCACATCCATCAACACAGTGACTATCTCCAGATAATTTTCAGTCTGTATCTGTTGGGAACCAAAAATTCCAGAGGAAAAAACTATTGAACTACCACCATTCAAAGTATTTATTCAAATGTAAACAAGATCACAAAGGAAGGGAAGTCTAAATGACCACGATTAAATGTGTAGCGCTGCAGATGGTCATAATAATCACCATCTTTGGAGCAACTACTAAATTCTGCAGAAGACAGATTAAAATTGAGTCACCTGCAGAAGAAGGACTAAGTTACATATGAAAGCCAGTGGAGTGTGCCTCCTGTGCCAAACAGTGATATCGGTCCCTAATAAATATTTATTTAATATTTATTGTTAAATATTAAATAAATATTTTAAATATTTAACAAATATTTAAAAGCAAAGTACATTTTATTCTCCATTTTTAAGTTAGCAAATCCATATGAGCTTTTCAAATTTCATCTGAAATTCATGGCCAACTTTAAACAAAGTTTATGAAAACACAAAAACAAAAAGACACAGGCAATGCCTAGATGAGTGTCTCCAACAGTACAAAGGGATTATGCAGCCAGCCCTTGCTAGCAATTTACTGAAATTAAGACAGTTATTTTGGGACATACTAAAAACATTTGGAGGCATGCTGTTTTTCAGTATCCTTAATAAATTGCTACTATGCTAGTAAGTGGTCCCGGTGTTCTAAAGGAAGCACGTAGTACAGTGCTCAGCACACTACAGGTGCTCAACAAATATTGCTTTACTGGTCAAGGTGCCCATCTTACTCAATGGTCTGAAGAGCACATATGCTACAAGTACTGTACTTAAAATACATCAAGCAACTTCTATAAATGCTTCATGAATCTCAAATTCCTATTAAAAATAACAATATTAAACATTGGCAAAGAAAACTCCAGATAATAATGAATTTGGCCCATCAGTGCCCACAAGCTCCCAAAGTATAATCTTAAAACACCACTGTTACAGTGAATTCAGTAGTCTTGAAAGTTTTACACCTGAGTAGCTCAAAATTTTCCCTTCTGAATTTTAAACAAGTGCAAAGAGGTCTTCATCCCAAGAAATTGCATAAGTTAAGGATCTTGACTCAAAATCAAACATAGTATGAACTAGAGGTAGAATAAATTTCTAAACAAATATAAAAAAGTAAAGTTATTTCAAACTATTTTGGAAGAATTATTGAACTATTTAAAATCTTGAAAAGTAGGCTTCTTTCTACCTTGATTCTGAAATCTCTTTATTCTCTTCCCCCTTTTTACTAAAAGAATACTGCTGGGTCCAGGCCCCCTTTGGTCCTGTGGCATCAACCGCGATATCAATGATAGAATCAGGAGTCAACCACCTCAGGAAAATGAGGAAAAGGAAGTTCAACACAGCCAACAAAGCGAAGGTGCAGCCCGTCACCGGGCCACAGTGAGAGATCAGCCTGTTCAGCCGCTTGTCCATTGGTAACACAGCTTCCCTAGACACTCTGTCATACACCTAGAAAGAGTAAAAAGAGCAAATCATGGACCAGGAACCTCTGAGTTGGTGGTCACTTTATCTTCCCATGAACTCTCTGTACAGAGAAATACACAGATGTTAATGTTTGTTTGTTTTTTTGGGCCCCACTGCTCCAATAAGAGGACACCGGGTCACTAGTCGCTAGTGCCCAAGAATACATAAGAAAAAGGTTGTGGCACCTTCACCAGGCAGGGCTGGGATTCTAGCACAGTGCCCCCAACCCATTCTGTTTTGCTATTACTTCTGCATGTGTTATGTTGTCTCTTACCAGATAAAAAAGTCTCTACTGTAACACTTTCCAGCGTCATCCATGGGACAGTCCCACCCCATGCAGGGCAGGACACAGAATAAAAGGAACAACAGAACACAGATACTATGAGAAAGCACTAAGAGGTGGCAGATAAACTAAACATTAGATTGGACTAAGATTAGCTTTCTAGAGTTCTTTTGCAAACCAATATGAGGAAAAAGCACTAAGAAAAGATTTCTCACTTTCACTATAGAAAAAGCAAGGTAAATGTGAGTAACCTGTAACTAGACAAAAAACTAAGAGCATTTATTTTTAGGTAGAATAAAATACTTTCTAGCATGGAGTAGTTTCCTCTTTCTGACTACATAAAAAGATTAATTAAATTAGTAATTAAAATTCTTATGAAGAAAATATAAATAACACAATTTTTTTTAAACATTTAACTGCCAGAGAGCACATGTGCTTTGTCCTTCAGATTAGTTTTTTATATTTCCCTCATAATGACCTTATTTCTGTTGACTCTGGTTCAGACCCTCATCTCTGCTTCCCTAGACCACTGCAACAGCCTCCTAATTGGTCTTCTCCTTCTACTTTCTTCCCTCTCTTTCCAAACCATCCTCTACTTTGCTGCCAAACTGATACTTCTAAAACCAAGATGTAACCATGTCACACCTTATTCCTCTTTTAAAATCCAGAGCTCAATTTTACCTCTAGGATAAAATATAAAATGTTTAGCCTGGCATTTAAAATTGTCCACAATCTGCTTCCCACCTACATTTCCAACCTTATAGTATTTCTCTTTATAAACTCTCTATTCCAGTCAAAATGGCCTACCAACTCTTCCCCACAGGCTGCGTTCCATCTTCAGTCACACAACTCTGCCCAGATGGTTCTCCACATCTGTAACACTATCTAACCAAACTCGACCTCTTAAGACTTCCTAGCTTCTTTCAAGGCACAGCTGGTACTGAGGACATTTCCTAATACTCTGAATTGCTAACATTTTTTCCTCTTAAAATTACTTTGTACATATTTTATACTTAATTATATTATGTTTACGTTCTAGCTAAACTCTCTCCTTGAACCCAGGAGACTGGAAACTCCATGAAAACAAGCACTGTTTCCTTTGTTGTTTTTTAATCTCCAGCAGGTTCTTTGCATGAAATAGGTTCTTAAATAGTTGTTGAATTATCGACTATTGTAATGATCTAATTGTCTCTCTGCTTCAACTCTCCATTCTCTAATCAATCTTCCAAACAGCTGCCAAAATCATTTCTCTCTTCCTTGATACTCTCCTCTCTATAGGTTTTCAGGATATCACTCTTTCTTGGTTTTCTTCTTACCTATCTGATGGCTCCTTCTCTGTCTCCTCTGATGGATCCTCCAGATCATGCACCCCAGTTAGGTGTCTCTCAGGGTTAACCCCTAGGTCTTCCTCTCTTCTCCCTCTATAGTACTTCTCTTGGTCATCTCATCAGCTCCTACGCAGTTAATTACCACTACTATGGTGATTCTCAAATCTACACATCCTGCTCAATCTCTCAGCTCACGTCCAAGCTCCCGAGATCGCCAAAAGCCTTTCAGACATTCTATACTGGATGTCCAGTAGAAATCTTACAAGTTGGGGCATCTAGGTGGTGCAGTGAATAGAGCCCCAGCCCTGAAGTCAGGAGGACATGAGTTCAAATCTGGTCTCAGACACTTGACACAAGTAGCTGTGTGACCTTGGGCAAGTCACTTAACCCCAATTGCCGTGCCTTCTCCCCTCCAAAAAAGGAAAAAGAAAAAGAACAAATTCTTAAAGTCACTATGTTCAAAACAATTCGTTATCTATCTTCCATTTCCCACCTCCTCCCCTTCTCTACTGCTACAGAGGCAAACACTATGTTCCCCTTTGTTCCCCTTTCCCCAGGCTTGCAACCTAGGAGTCATCCTATATTTCTCACTCTCTCAATCCTATATCCACTCTTTTGCAAGGCCTATCGATTTCCCTTTTTATTTTTAATTTCTTTTTTCCCCAATTAAATGTAAAAATTTTAACATTCATTTTATAATTCTGGATTATACATTTTTTCCCTCTCTCCTTCCCCTTCCCTCTCCATGAGAAGGCAAGCAATTTCATATAGATTATACATGTGAAGTCATGCAGAACATACTTCCATATCAGCCATGCCACAAAAGAAAACACAGACCAAAATAAACAAGCAACAAAAAATAAAAGAAAATTTTTAAAAATATGTATCCATCTTTATTCAGACTCCATTACTTCTTTCTCTGGAGGTGGATAGCATTTTTTTCATCATCAGTCTTTTAGAACTGTCTTGGATCATTGAATTGCTCAGAATGGCTACACCAGGAGTGGAAAACCTGTAGCCTTGAGGCCACGTGTGGCCCTCTAGGTCCTAAGTACAGCCCTTTGACTGAATCCAAACTTCACAGAACAAATTCCCTTAAAAAAAGGATTTGTTGTGTAAAACTTGGACTCAGTCAAAAGGCCATACCCAAGGACCTAGAACAGTGGTTCTCAACCTTTAATACTCATATGTGGGCATTTCTGCATGAGGGCGGACCCACTTGGAGACAGATAGCGGAGTGGTGTCTTGGTTCCTAAGACCATCGGAAATATGTGTTTTCCGATGGTCTTAGGCAACCCTTGTTGAAAGAGTCGTTCCACCCCCAAAGGGGTCGCGACCCACAGGCTGGGAACTGCTGACTTAAAAGGTCACATGTGGCCTTGAGGCCTCAGGTTCCCCAGCACTGAGCTATACAATTTACAATTAACCATAGTACAATATTGCTGTTACTGTGCATAATGTTCTCCTGGTTCTTTTCACTTGCTTTTGCATCAATTCACATAAGACTTCCCAGGTTTTTTTGAAATGATCCTGCTCATTATTTCTTACAGCACAACAGTATTCCATCACAATCATATATGACAACTTGTTCAGTCATTCCCCAATTGATGGGCATCCCCTCAATTTCCAATTCTTTGCCACCACTAAAAGAGATGCTATAAATATTTCTGTACATAATGAATTCTTTTGCTTTTTCTTTCAACTCTTTGAGATACAGACCTAGTAATGGTATTGCTGGGTAAAAGAGTATGCAGTTTGATTGCCCTTTGGGTAGTTATACAATGCTCTCCAGAATGGTTGGATCAGCTCACAACTTCACCAACAGTGGAATACTGCCTTAATTTTCTGACATCCCCTTCAACATTTGTCATTTTCCTTTTCTCTCATGTTAGCCAATCTGATAGGCATGAGGTAGTACTTCACAGTTGTTTTAATTTGCATTTCTCTAATCAATAGTGAATTAGAGCATTTTTTCATATGATCATAGACAGCTTTAATTTCTTTTTCTGAAAACTGCCTGTTCATATACTTGACCATTTATTGACTGGGGAATGGCCTTTTTCAGAGAAACTTCCTGCAAAAAAAATTTTTCCCCAGTCTTGCACTTTCTTTGGCTCCTCCACTGGTTTTGTTTGTGAAAAACTTTTTAATTTAATCAAAATTGTTCCATTTTACATCCTGTAATGTTCTCTCTCTCTTGTTTGGTCACAAATTCTTCCCTTATTCATAGGTCTGACAGGTAAAATTTTCCATACTTCCCTAATTTGCTCATGATATCACCCTTTGGATCTAAAGTGTGTACCCATTTTGACCTTATTTTGGTATACAACATAAGATGTTGATCTATATCTTGATTCTGCCAAACTGCCTTAGTTTTCCTAGCAATCTTTTAAATATTGAGTTCTTACCCCATAAAGCTGGGCTCTTTGGATTTATCACACATATATTTACTGCTTACTACTACATATTATTGTGTACCTAAATCTATTCCATTGACCCACCACTCTATATATTTTAGCAAGTACCAGATTGCTTTGATAATACAGTCTGAGATCTGGTACTGCTAGGCTATCTTCATTCACATACTGATTCTCTTGATCTTCTTGACCTTTTGTTCTTCCAAAAGAATTCTATAATTATTTTTTTCTAGCTCTAAGAAATACTTTTGGTAGTTTGACTGGTATGGCCTAATTTGAATTAGTAAATTAATTTAGTCATCATTTTTATTACATTGGCTCAGCTTACCCACGGGCAAGTAATATTTCTCCCATTGTTTAGATCTGACTTTATATGTGTTAAAAGTATTTTATAACTGTGTTCATATAGTTCGTGGGTTTGTCTTAGCAAGTAGACTCTCAAATATTTTATATCATTTGCAGTTATTATAAATAGAATTTCTCTCTCTTTCTGCTGGACTTCGTTGCTAATATGTAGAAATGCTAATGATTTACATGGGCTTATTTTATATACTGCAACTGTGCTTAAGTTGTTAATTATTTCAACTCCTTTTTCAGTTCATTCTCTAGGATTCTCTAAGTATACCATCACATTTGTCTGTAAAGAGTGATAATTCTGTTTTTTTCACTGTCTATTCTAATTTCTTCAATTTTTCTTCATATTGCTATAGCTAGCATTTCTATATTAAGTAATAATGGTGATAATGGGGATCCTTGCTTCACCCCTGATTTTTTTTCTGATGCTTCTAGCTTACCCTTCTTACAGATAAAGCTTGCTGATTATTTTAGATAGATACTATATACCATTTTAAGGAAAGCTCCATTTATTACTATGCTTTTCAGTATTTTTAATAGGAATAAGTGTTGTAGTTTCTCAAAAGTTTTTTCTGCCTCTACTGAGATAATCATGTGATTTTTGTTGTTTTTTGTTACTGATATGGTCAATATGCTGATAGTTTTCCTAATACTGAACCAACACTGCACTCCTGGTATAAATCCTACCTGGTCATAACATATGAACTTTTATTTAATATTTGCATCTATGTTTATTAAAGAAATAGGCCTACAGATTTCTGTTTTTGCCCTTCCTGATTTAGATATCAGCACCATATTTGTGTTGTAAAAACAATCTAGTAGGATTCCTTCTTTGCCTATTTTTCTAAATAGTTTATTATAGTATTAGAGTTACTTGTTCTTTAAATATTTGATAGAGTTCATTTGTAAATCCATCTGGCTCTGGGGGATTCTCTTAGGGAGCTCATTTATGGCTTATTCAATTTCTTTTTCTGAGGATGATTTAAGTATTCAGTTTCCTCTTCTGTTAATCTGGGCAACTGATATTTTCGTAAATATTAACCGATTTCAAATTATATTGTTAGATTTATTGGCATATAATTAGGCAAAATAGCACCTAATAATTGTTTTTAATTTCCTCTTTATTGGTGGTAAATTCATCCTTTTCATTTTTGAAACTGGTAATTCCTTCTTTTGTTTTAAATCAAATTAACCAATGGTTTACCTATTTTACTGTGTTTTTTTTCCCCCCATAAAACCAGCTCCTAATTTTATTTATTAGTGCAACAGTTTCCTTACTTTCAATTTCATTAATCTCTCTTTGATTTTTAGGATTTTTAATCTGGTGCCTAACTGGGCATTTTTAACTTTTTTTTCCCTAGTTTTTTCAATTGCATGTCCAATTCATTGGTCCACTCTTTCTCTACTTTTGATGCAACCATTTAAAGACACAAATTTTCCCCATACTCCTTTGGCAGCATCTCATAGGTTTTGGTATTCTGTCTCATTGTCATTCTCTTTAGTGATTTTTTTTTTTTTTACTGTTTCTTTGACTCATTCTTTAGGACTAGTTTCCAATTAATTTTTAATCTATGTTTCCACAGTCCTTTACTGAATATAATTTTTATCACATTATGGTTTGAAAAAGATACATTTAACATTTCTGTTTTTATGTTTTTGGTTATGAGGTTTCAATTTCACCTTAGCAACATCTCCTGAATACGCCCTCAGCTCTCCTGAAACTGCTACCACTCTAGTGCCCTCATCACCTCATGCCTAGATTATTTCAACAACCCGATAGTGGTTCTGCCTACCTCAATTCTCTCCCCACTCCAATCCATTTTCCATTCAGCCACTAAACTGATTTTTCTAAAGCACAGGTGTGATCATGTCACTGTCCTCTACACTCCTCATCCACAAACTCCAGCAGCTGCCTGTGCCTTCAGAGGCAAATACAAAATATTTTGTTTGACAGCCCTTCATAACATCCTCCTACCTCTCTAGTCTTATGCCTTGTTCCCCACCACGTGGTCTCTGATCCAGTGACATAGGCCATCTGACTATTTCAGCAACAAGACACTCCATCTCTCAGTCCTGGGCAAGTCTTCTTGCCCAGGCAAGCTGTTCCTCATGCCTGGAATGCTCTCCCTCCTCCGCTCTTGGCTACCGAATTCCCTGGCTTCCTTTAAGTACCAACTTAAAACCCTATCTTGTACTGGAAGCCTTCCCCAACCCCTCTTAATTTTAGTACCTTCTCTCTGTTAATTATTTCCTATTTATCCTGTCTATAACTTGCTTTCTATATATTTGTATATTGTATTCTCCATTAGATTATAAACTCCTTGAGGGTAGAGACTGTCTTTTGCCTCTTTTTGTATCCCCAGCATTTATTACAGAACTTGGTATAAAGTGGGCATTTAATAAATGTTTAAGCATTAACTTGTTTATTCCTAAAGCACAGGTAAGAATATGTATACTCTCTTGATCAAAATACATTAACAGATCCCTGTTTCCTCTAGGATAAAATGTCTAGCTTTTAAGGCAATCCACAATCTGGTTGCAACCTTATTTCATATATCTCCTTCACACTTCCTATATTCCAACCAAATTAGAATTTCTCACCAAAGTTGAAATTCCTTCTTTTGCCTTCATAAATGTATACATTTCTTATGCCTGAAATGTATTCCCTTCTCATCCCTGACTTTCAGAATCATTATTTTCCCTCAAATTTCATACCTCCTCTGTGAAGTCTTTCCTGATCCCTAGTACTGTCCTTTACCTTAAATTGCTTTGTAGTATTTTTTTTTTTGGGGGGGGGGGGTACATTCCAAGCAGAACTAAACTCTTTGCGACGTAAACTTTTTGTTTTTCTTTGTAACCACAGTGCCTAGCTTAAAAATGCTCATTTTCTGACTTATATTACATAGATACAAGATATTTTCTACATGGAAAAAGCATATTATAACTGCCAGATTAAGTTGTATCACAAAGCTACTAATAGATTTAAGCATAATATTATGCCTATTTGAATCGAATTTTAAACTATGACCTTCAAGTAATGGTAATCAGCCTGGGTCTCCCTGATGCGTCAGTAGGAGTACCAGACGTGGGAACAAATGCTGACTCCAATGGTTACTAAGCCCTATGACTACAATTAGTCAGTAATCAGTCTCTGAGTCTCAGGATTCTCATTTGTAAAATGAGAATAATTACATTTGTACTACCTACCTCACAAGGTTTCTGTTAAAAGAGTATTTTTGTAAACTTTAGCTTATATTTAAAATATTGCATTTTATGGTGATCTTGAATGCCAGAGGGTCTTTAAGATCTCTTCCAATTCTAAAATTCTATGATTCAACTTCAAGTTTTTCTTAACAAACCTTAAGAAAGTCCAATAACCTAAAAGATCCTTATTTCATACAGATTACATTTTATGAAATATGAAACAACCAAAGATTACATTTTATGAAATATGAAACAACCATTACTAGATGTCACATAAGCAGCTACAGATTTTTTATTTCCATGCTAAATTAGGGCAAGTGGAGACCCATTACAATCCAAGTTTAGTCATTTGCTGACATCTCAGACAATTCTTAGTCATTTTAGGATATGTACATACCTTTTCAGTTCTCTCTGCAACATTCCTCCAGGTATAGAATGTTTTTACTCTGTTATGAATTTTTTCTGGATCTGGCAATGTTCCTGACTTCAGCTGAGAAATAGCTTTCTCTATGCCATTACACAAGGATTTTACTGATGGTTTACATAAAATGATAAGATTATCTGGCAGTACCTCAGGAATTCCACCAACCCTGGTACTCACAACCTGTGAAAGGCAAGAAAACAACACAAGTTTATTATAATACACATCTTCTAGAAACAGATATGTACTGAACAACATAGCAAATTCTTAAGCACACACAAAAAACGAAAAACAAAGCAAAACAAATTGTCCAAATTTTCTTTTACCTGTAAACCACAACTTGCTGCTTCCACAATTGCCATGCAGAAAGCCTCAGTAAGAGAAGTATTTAGAAAGATGTGCCCCTGAACTAAGACATCTCTAACATCCTGGTGTTCCAAGGCTCCCAGAAGACGTACCCTAAATTTAAAGATGTAGGGAAGATAACAATATGCAATGATAGGGAATATAATTTATAACTTTCAAGGTTTTCCACAAGTTATACTTAAGTTCTTCCTCGTTTTGATTTTTTAAATATTAAAAAATAACAGCCAAAATCTAAAGAAACATCTTTCCACAACTTACCCCATTTATTATGCTAAGAATACATTTTCTACCCTTGGAAAGTAAAAGGGAAAATACAAATATTTTTAAGTACTGATTTCCTTAATCCTGTTTTTTTCTAATTAAAATATTAAGGCTAGCTTGGCAATGGAATTCTAAAATGTCAATGCAAACTTTTCTAACCAATTATTGTAGTTCCATCATTCCCAAATTTGTAAATTAAACTGGCATAAGGACAAAAGCCATACACAAGCAGTAATCCTTTAAAATATTTTTTCTTCTTATAGATGAATTTAATTCAAAATAAATGCAATTTCAAGAATTCTTGAAACTAACTACCACTGGGAAAGGCACTAAAACTAATGTACTGCTTTCTGGCTAAACCTCTCTATAAAACTCTAGTACTCTCACACGGAGAATAAAGAACTATTTGATACCTGTCATGTAGTTGGTATCTTTCCCGTACTTCTTCCAAAATGATTCTCTTTGGCCCCTCTCCTCCAACTATGAAATTTAAATCTGGATATTTCTGACAGAGTTCAGGTATTATCCCACTAAGCAAATCAATCCCTAAGAAAATGAGATTTAAAAAAATAGTTATGAAAGGTTCATTTCAGGAGAGAAAAACCCTTTTATGCATCTTATTCAAAGTGAGTATTCAACCCTTCATATACAGGGTGTTGTCCTCTAGGAATCAAGAGAAAAAAAGATACACTTCTTGCCCAAATCCTAGAAGAGCAATACTGCTCACCAATCCAAGACTCACAAATTATCACAAGTCTTTAAAAAAGCACAGTGAAGTGGATAGAAAGCTGTTCAGACCCAGAAAGTCCTTAATTCCAGTTCCCCATAGGATACATACCTGTTGTTACTCTGGACAAGTCACTTACTGTCTTAGCAGAGGTATCAAACACAGTGTGGAATGAACGAGATTAAAAAGTAATTGGGAAATATTTAACAAAATAAATAGAAAATAAAATAATTTTAATATATGGTTTTCTAAGTCAATATGTGGTCTACTAGGGTTCTTATATATAGTTTAGCGGCCCACGTTTCTATCGGAGTTTGATGCCACTGCTCTAAGGCAACTGTCAAAGATTCTAAGTTATAGAGAACATGCCAACCTTCTGTGCTGGTAGAAGGAATTTCTTCATTAAGAGTTATCTGAACCAATGAAATCATAGGATAGGAATCCCTATCCTTAACCTATTATTTATCTCTGTAAATCCAAATGAACTCCCTCATGATACAGGTGAACTTATTACTCCCTCAGTCAGATTTTTCCTCAAGTTTAAGGTTCTACTCCACCAAAATTAATGTACTAATTATATGCCATGAGAAGTAACAAAGCAACAAAAAATACTTCTGGTTGCTACTCCTTAAGAATGGCCATATGATGGTGTGGAATATAAAGTAGCCTTGATCAAATTCATCTGACAGTAAGAGTAAAACTTTATAACCAAGTTACACTACTCAAGATCACTTATAATGTCCTTTAGGAAACTGCTGACCAACCCAATTCAGTCCTGTTTCCCCTTCTGGGTCTTTGTTCTTCACTTGGGTTTAGAGCATATAAAATTAGTTCCATTTGTTTTAAACCTAATAACAAAGTTTGTTTAAGTACAACATAGGCTAAGATAACCTTAACTTTTATCATTTTTTGCCTTAATGTAGCATTTTTTTATTCCTATATCCAATATAAATGCTATGAGAACCTATCTTAAAACAAATATTCATAACCCAAGAACAATAAGCAATATTTACAAGTTCCCTGAAGTTCAGATGGTATTTCATTTTTGTCTTTGTTACTCTCATCCTCAGCCAAAGTGGCTCATGGGCGGTATATTGTACAGGCCTGTTTTACATCGTCTACATTTTTCATTGGCCACCTGAAATCCTGTGGTGGACTGCAAGAGGCCCATGGTGCATTGGACTATTTTGCTAGAAATAATTTCCAAGACAATCAAAAGTTAGCTGGTAACCTAAAAGTCAGGAGAACAGGCATACGGTAGATTTAAGAAGGTTGTAATGTTATCAATGACAAATCAATGTTGATTTTGCCTGAAGTAAGTGGTACTCAAAAAGCTATCATGATATAAAAATATTCATGGATGGAAAAGTAGATCAGTCAGTCATGTACCAAGAATGAAGAACTAAAGATGAAGAGCCTAAAAGCTATACTGGTATTCATCAAGTATTAAAAGAACTGTATGAAAATCTCTACCAAGTTAGATAGATTTCTCCTTATAGATATATGGAAAGGCATGTACAGTATGAAGATTTACATGGTTTGTGAGATATACCAGGGAAGGTAATAAAATAGTCTATAAATGAAAGTGGATTTTGTCATATTCATAAAAACATTTAGCCATCTAACTAAAGACCAAATACCGTTAAAAAAAATTGTATCTTTCTTTAGGTTTATCAAATTTCTAATGGTTACGCTCACACAAAATGGGACATGGAAAAATGTACAGATTCAAATTCATTTTAAGTTCATGACTCAGTTCCCCCCCCTCAATTCAAGCTTCCCTAAGTAAATAGATGTGAATCAGAAGATATGTGGCTTCATAACTGGTGAAGTGCTATAAGGTTCTGATTAATATGAAGGCAGATTCAAGAGATGTGAAGGTCAGACAATACATCTTTGACCTGGTCTACCTAGTTTCAT
>CM053591.1:40433880-40458893 GCA_028646515.1 Pseudochirops corinnae | reverse complement strand
ACATTTTACCTATGACCCAGAGAAAAATGCCTTTTACTTTACCTCCTCTACCCTGGCCCCCACTCAAGTCCAGTGGAAATTGGGTCCTTATTGCCTGTTAAGAAAAATACAGATTACTTAAGATGACATTTAAAACTCTGCAATCTGCTTTATATACCTTAAGCTGGTATATGTGTGCATTATTTGTATCATTAATGAGAAGATTCTTGTTGTGTGGTAAGCTGTAATATAACAGTAATGCCAACATAGACAAATCATGAAAAAGACATCAAGGGAAAGTATGACCAGAAAAGAAGATGAACTGGCCATGTTGCAAGAATGAAGGATGACAGGTAGGTCCAAGATCTCATAAGGACTTGGCTGAAACACTAAAAGATCCAGTCTTCATCACCTTGTCAGGATTCACTATGGGAGATTTATAGAAATGCATGAGCAAGAATCACTCAGGATAAAGTAGACTTGTGACCTGTCCTGCTGAAGGGAGCTGATAGATCCAAGGATCTATGTATAGAATGAACTGATTAGATAACTGGCATGTCTAAGTATTTAATTAAAAGACTGAAATTAAAATTGATTATGTTATTGAATTTTTAGCTCAGAACCAAATTTGTCTATTAGAAAAAATATTTTATTTAATAGAGACTTATAAGAGGTTGCTTTGTACAGTTGTTTGAAGAATGCTGGGTTAGGAGTCAAAGGACGTTGTTTTAAATCTTGGCTCTGCCAAGGATTTGGGCCAAGTCACTTAAGTTTTATGGGCCTCAGAATGAGGGAATTGGACTAGCTGACCTTTCAGCTCCCTCCCAACTCTAATCTATAACCCTATGATACTATAATGAATAAATGCTAAAAATTCTTTCCTGTATCAAACTTTAAAAAAGAGAGGAAACTAGACATACGTGTATGTGATAGGCATACCATATATCCATATACAAATATCAGATAATAAAATAATAATTGAAAAGTCAATTAACAAACTGTTAATGCGACTGTATGGAAAATTTGAGTCAGAGAACTTGAGTTCAAATAATGACTCTGTTGCTCCTTGTGTGACCTTGGGTAAGCCATTCTATTTCTCTTGTACACAGTTTCCTTGTCTGTAAAATGAAGGGTTTGGACACAATGATCTCAGAGGTCCCTTCCATCTCTAGATCTGTGATACTGTGACAATAAACCATCATTTGAATGGATTTCCAGGAGCTCAGGTACCAGAAAGTGATTTATTTATGAATGGGCTTCCTGACAACCCAGGGAGTAATGAAAAGGTAGTAATTTTTTACAAGGAGCTCAAACCCCTTGCTCCTCTCCCTCCTTCCTGCTGCTTGCCTTTTGGCCATTTCAATATTTATTAACATCTCCCCACCAGTAAACGGGAAGGAAAAGGAAGTGAAAGACAAAGTTAACTCCTCGTTAACTGTTTCGCTAATAGGTGCATGGGAGAAATTTCCCAAGCTGTTGGGTGAAATGATGATTTAGGATTGTCTATGCATTCTGTTAATTCAGTCACTTGCCTTACCTCATATTCCCCATTGTTGTCCAGTCATTTCACTTGTGTCCAGCTCTTAGTGACCATATCTGGAGTTTTCTTATCAAAGATCCTAAAGTGGTTTGCCATTTCCTTCTCCAGTTCATTTTAAAGATGAGGAATTGAGGCAAACAGGGTTAAGCGACTTGCCCAGGGTCACATAGTAAGTAAGTGTCTGAGACTGGATTTGAACTTGGATCTTCCTGACTCCAGGCCCAGTGCTCTATCCAACTGTGCCACCTAGCTGCCTCCATAATAACCATAGGCAATCTGTCATTGACTGGACATAAAACATTGTCATCTGCTGACAAATGAGCAGTAAACCAGCAGTTACGGGAAAGCCACATGGGCTTATGTTACCTTCTTGCTCAGATCTAAAGGCAGCCAGCTTTATTTGGTCATTATCTGAGGTACCGCCTCTTTTTACCGAGTATTTCAGTGCCTAACAGGGAAGAGAAAGGGCAGTTTTCTAAGAAAAGTAGCTTGAGACCTTTCTGAGAACCTCAAATAAATGTGAAAAGAAAATCTTTTGAAATCAGTGAAAAGGTGCAAGTACTGACAAAGCCAAGTGGCCCAGTGGATACAGTGCTGGGCTTGGAGTTGGGGAGACCTGAATTCAGATGTGGTCTCAGACACCCACTATTTGTGTGACTCTGGGCAAGTCGCTTAATCTCTGTTTGCTTTAATCCACTGGAGAAGAAAATTGCAAACCACGCTAATGTCCATCCAGTGTCACAGAGTGCCAGACACGACTGAACAACAGTAACATCGGATTGAACACAGGAATGGACGCAAGGCATTGTGATCCTTCGTCTTATTTAAAAGTGACTGTTTTTAGAATTTTAAAGGATACTTAGGTCTATGGAAAAACTTAGGGTCTGTGGGAAAATTCTATAGTGTTTGTTTATACTATACCTGATAGAATGGAAGGCTGGATTTTTCTTCTTTCTTAAATTAAAAAAAAATTCTTTATTTACTTTTAGTTTACAACATTCAGTTCCATAACTCCTTGAGTTCCAAATTTTCTCCCCCTCCCTGTTCTCCCCCCTCCCCACCATGGGGGCATGTAGTCCCATATAGGCTCTACAAATACCTTCTCATTAAACATGAGAAAGACTGGATTTTTCAACTTGAGTTAGATAAAGGGCACTACTCATGAGACCCCCTGATGCAAAGTATTAGCGGCTATAAGAGAAGAAACAAAGAGATCAGAAGAATGGCAAGACCCGCAGCCATCTGGATGGAGAAGCTGACAGTGGACACTGTCCTCTGCTGTGTGAAAGACAGCAGAGGAGGCTCAAAGGAGCAGCTGCTTAGGGCTGAATCACTCCCAGAGCTGTGTGGAGCCCAGCGGGCCCTGGAGCTCCTGAGGAACCACCCAAGCAAACCTGCCCTTCCTACTGTGTTGAGTTCTTCTGGCTGATTGCACTTTATCATCATCAACAGCCAGAGAGAAGGGAAACCCCTCAGGGGCTGGATTCTGTCGTCCTTTACTGTGCTCTGTGGCTGGAGAGGGAAGAACTCAGAACTCAGAAGAGCAGATTGGAAGAGAAAGTCTGGTCACTGAGAAAGCATAATGTTGCTTCTTATCTTGCCAAAGGATCAGAACAGGAAAACTGCAGACCCCAAGTGTAAGGGGATAATGCTGCTGGCCTATGAAAAGAGCTTAATACTACTTCAGCAGCCCAAGAGTAGCAGAAAAACAACTTTGGGAAAAAGAGAGAACACAAAGACTCGAAAAAGGAAAAAGTAACACATCGCAGTTTTTGTAGTTCTGTATTTTTTCAGTTGTGTCTGACTGACTCTTCATGACCTCCTTTGGGGTTTTCTTGGCAAAGATACTGCAGTCGTCTGCCATTTCCTTCTTTAGCTCATTTTACAGCTGAAGAAACTAAGGCAAACAGGATGAAGTGATTTGCTCAGGGTCACACAGCTAGTAAGTGTCTGAGGCCAGATTTGAACTCAGGGAGATGAGTTTTGCTCACTCCAGGCTGTATGCTCTATCCACAGTGCCACCCAGATGATCAAATGGAAGACACCAGCTTTTCTTTCTCTCTTTTTTTTTTGGAGGGGGGAAGGCAAGATAATTGGAGTTAAGTGACTTGCCTGAGGTCACACAGCTAGTAACTGTGTCAAGTGTCTGAGACTGGATTTGAACTCAGGTCTTCCTGATTCCAGGGCTGGTGCCCTATTCACTGTGCCACCTACTTGTCCCAATGGTCAGCTTTTCTTGATGCTCTTCTTGGTGGATTATATGTTATTGAAGATGACTCCTGAAACAGTATAGGATTTTTCTTAATAAGTTTCATGGATATTCAAAAGAGATACCTATCTCTAGCTACATGGGGGTGGATGTGGAAGGAATTAAAAAGTGAATGGATGAAGAATATATATTTGAGAATAAATCCACAGTATGGATATGTTAAATAAACCTTGAGAAAAGGACCAAGAAATTGAACAGGAGGAGTAGAGGACACTGTATAGCATTTGGGAAACTGGACTGTACTTTCAGTGATCACAAGCTGCCACTTCCTAGCACATAATTCTGTTATTAACATCAATATTTTACTGTTGATGCTGGACGACTATGGATCATAGAAAACCATGATCTCAAAGGGAATCTAAATGACATATGACCCAAATGGCAAGATAGAAATGTATGGTTGGTTTAAGTAGGCTGCACATACTACCAGTAATGACATATGGCAAGAAAAAACATGAAAGATGAAAAAAAAATAGCCTTTTCTCTCAAGGACATTTATTACCAGAAAAGAGGATAGACGATGTATGTAACCTTCAGTGGAAAGTGTCCTGCATTTCAAGTCAGAGGACCTGGATTCAGAACCCATTTTTTTTCCCCAATTCCTAGGCATATGTCCTAGGGGGAGTCAGTTAACTTCTCTGGGTGAAGGGCTTGGATTAGATGACATGTAAGCTTCCTTCAAACTTTAAATCTATAATCCTATGTAACTGGATGAATGAATAGCAGATTGGACCAAAGTGTTTTATATCCATAAAATATTAAAATATATGGAAAAGGAGTGCTTAATCTGGAGTCTGTGAACTTTGATTATTATTTTGATAACTGTATTTCAATGTAATTAGTTTCTTGATAATATTTCATTATATGCATTTATATGTATTATCGTGAAAAGGTCTCCATAGACTTCACAAAGTTGCCAAAGTCATCCATGGTACAAACCTGACCTGGGAAAAGGTCTCAAGCATACTGTGTGTAGATCAACTACGAAGAGTGTTATGATCTCTTCTAGGTCTAAATTTAGAATCCTTTGAAAAATAATGAAATATAGTCTAGAATAAAATTCTAAGTGGTTTATATCTTCAGTCTCTAAAAGGGGGGGAATAGTGTCAAGTGGGGAGAGAGAGAGAAAGAAAGAAAGAGGGAAAGAGAGGGGAGAGAGAGAGAGACAGAAAGAGACAGAGAGAGACAGAGAGAGAGAGAGAGAGAGGAGAGAGATTGTTCTGTTCTCACCCTCTGAAAGCATATGTCTGCAGAGAAAGCCCAACCTCACCAGGGAAAAGTTAGGGTAACCAAGGCCCCATTTCTCTTACCCACAGAAGACAATGGCTACTTCAATGAAAGTTAAAGATTTGGCATATTGACAAGAGACAGGAAATCATTAATCCCCAATTCAGCTCTGCACTCCAGTAAATCAATACTGGTGTCCATGTTCCACCTTCCCCCATGGTAGCTCTGGATGAAGGGATGGCATGTAATCTAATACAAAAAAAGATTAAGTGTCTATCATATACAAGCACTATGCTCAGGCCTACAAATGAAGGAAAGAGTTCTTCCCCTCAGGTAGCTTAAATTCCACTGGCCAGGGGGATGGGATTGAGTTTTTTTTACAATCGGACACTGAGATTATTGTATTTCCCAGTCCAGCTACTGTTGCTAGAAGGCATGTGTCTGGTTCCTTGCTTGACCTTCCTTTCTGTAGTAATCATGATGAAGCTAACATTTACAGAGCACCTACCACATACTAGGTGCTTTATAAATATTATCTCATTTTATCCTGACCACAACCCTGAGAAATAGATGCAATGATTATCTCCATTTTTCAGCTGAGTAAACTGAAGCAAACAGAGGTTAAATGACTTGCCCAAGGTCACACAGCCAGCGCCTGAGGCCTAGTTTGAACTGTATCTTCCTGACTTCAGTTTTGACAAGGCTAATTAAAAGCACTAGGGAGATATCATAATTGAAAAGGAGAACCAGAATGATGAGTTCAAGTCAAAGAAGTATGTGAGATGAAAGAGTTCAGAGTCTGAATCTGAGATCAGAAAAGCTCTTTGTTCTTTCTCATGAGAAAGGACCACCCCCTGTCATTCAAATGGTGTCTGCAGGGAGAGAGCACCAGGCAGAAGGCAGCCCATGGTTATATAATCTTCTAATGCAGAAACCCAACTCCCCCAACTGGCCTTGACTCTCATTGGTAGGGAGGCTGGCGCACAACCTAAGCGCAGGAATCTCTCTTGGAGACAAAGGACCCGGAAACATGTGGGTGTCCAATGAAAGCAGTCTTAACCTTATTTGGCATATCTTCTGCTGAGGTGGCACTGGGGGGGGTCTCCATTGCTCTAAGCCCCAGATCCCTGTAAGGTCAGGTGACCTCTAAACTTAGGCCTAGTGAATACTGAACCCACTCTAGATTTGATTTTTCAGAATGGGGAACTTCACTGCAAATGATCCCTCACAGAAGTCACTAGTGCAAAAAGATCTGGAGGGCTAGGTCTAGAGCACAAAATGAAGGTTGGGACAGCGGCTCTAAGCCATGGGGGGGAGGGGAGAGGAAGCGTCAGCATGGAAGAGGTTGCACAGCACGCTGGTAGAAACAGCAGACGAACAAACAAAAAGGCTTCCAGAAATGACCGTGCCACAAAGTCTCAGAATGAGATAAAGTCTCTCTTGGGCTGGTGGTCACCTCCCTCCATTTCTGTGCAGTGAGCTCTGTATCTCGTGGCCTCCCTAGATGCCACAGGGAACTCAGAAGAACATTTGGGGGAGGGGGTAGATCAAATCAGAGAATTGCATGTCTTTATCCTCACCTTCCCCCACCACTTCTCAGGAGTACTTTAAAAGATGATTTGAATAACGGCTCTGTTTTGGTGTTTACCTTTTCCTGATCGCTATCTTTTCACAAAAAGAAATTAATGAGAGCTTTCTACTCGTGACCTTTTTTCATCAGCTCCACCTCATTCTCATTTGCACATTGACCAAAGTCTCAGGAAGAAATCTTAAAATATCACAAAGTAATACGATTATTCTGATTTTACAGTCTACTTTCCTTCTAAGGAACATAAAATGCTTCACGGATCACGAGTCATTGATCTTTATAGCAAGCTTTTAAATGTGGAAAGGTACTCTATGGAACAAATTGCTGAAGGAAAGAGAATTACAGGACTAGTACAGGATCCCATCATGACTCAGAGAGTGTGTTTTTTCTCAGACAAACAGAGCGACTATTTGTGGGGTCAGAGAAAAGTTCCTGTTTAACAATCACTTCTTCCTATCAATGATGCCTAAAATTCCAGTCAATCAATCAGCAGTTTTTCTTCATTTTGCATTTTTTTTTTTTTTTGCTTTTTAGAGGGAAGAAGGCAGGGCAATTGGGGTTAAGTGACTTGCCCAAGGTCACACAGCTAGTAAGCGTTAAGTGTCTGAGGCCAGATTTAAACTCAGGTCCTCCTGACTCCAGGGTCAGTGCTCTGTTCACTGCACCACCTAGCTGCCCCACATTTTGCGTTTCTTGAATACTTTTAAAATGCTTTTAAATACATTCTATACTTTTAAAAATTTTCCGTACTTTAGTACTTCTTTCTTCTTAAAAAAATTATTTATTTTTAATTTTCAGCGTTCACTTTTAAGATTTTGAGTTGTAAGTTTTCCTACCTCCCTCCACTTCCCCCTTCCTAAGATGGCATGCAATCTGATACAGGCTACACACGTATGATCATATTAAACATATCTCCACATTAGTCTTGTTGTGAAACAAGGATCAGAACAAAAAGGAAAAACCATGAGAAAGAAAAAGCAAGAACAATAACAAAAAAGAGAAAATAACATGTTTTGATCTGCATTCAAACTTCATAGTTCTTTCTTTGGATGTGTATGGCACTTTCCATCATGAGTGTTTTGGAATTCTCTCAGTAAGCACTTATTTGGCACCTACTATATGCCAGGCACCGTGTGATAAACAACAGGAATACAAAAAGAAGCAAAAAGCTCCTTTTGCTGTCAAGGAGTCCTCAGTCTAATGGAGAAGACAACAAGCAAATAAATATGAATAATCAAATTATATTCAGGATAAATAGGAAATAATTAACAGAGATAAAGCAGTAGAATTAAGAGGGGTTGGAAAAGGCTTCTTGTAGAAGATTGGACTTTAGCTGAGATGTCAAGGAAGCCAAGAGACAGGGATAAGGAAGAAGAATGATCCAGCAATGGGCAAAAAGCCAGAGAAAATTCCTGGAGCTGAGAGATGGAGTATCTTGTTCATGGACAGCCAGGAGGCCAGTGTCATCAAACAAGAAAGGATATACGCGGGGGGGCAGAGGAGCTAAGGTGTGAGATGACTAGAAAGGTTGGGGAGAGGCAGATAGAGATCCACTCCACTGAATAATAAGAAATTACGTATTATTAAATTTCATCAACTCTGTGAGGGCATCTCATAGTATGGCTTCATCACTATTAACACCTTAGCACAAGGGGGTTTAGTAGATACTTTTCTATAAAACAGTTAAATCAAAACAACGCCTTGCAAAAGAAATCATACCATATGCAGACTCTGATAGAAGAGACTGGAAAGAGAAGTCGAGAGTTGGGCACTAACCCAAGAAAAGAAACCTGGCTATAGTGTCATTGCAGAGTAACCTAGGGGAAAGGCAGGAAGCCAGGAGCATACTTCCCGCCGAGTAGATAAAGCGGTATAGAAGAATACTAAAGAATACTAAAGGCTCAGTTTTGTCTACAAGCAGTCCTGTTTAGCACCTAGATATATCAGTTTAATTCAAGGTCATCCTAACTCAATTCATGAATAATCAGCAACGATCTTAATAAATGTAGTTTTAATTTGGTAAACATTCCAACAGACTTTTGTCATCTTCTTTCCTGTTTATACTTCCTCTTCAGGTCCCCACTGCCTCCATTCTTATCTCTTGCCTTGTTGTTTTTCAACAAGACAATCTGTCTCCCAACTCTGAGCATTTTCTCATGTATCCCTCATGCTTACAATGCTATTCTTCCTCTGCTCAGCCTACTGACTTCTCTAGCTTCCTTACCTTCTATACAAAGCCTTTTCCAATCCCTCTTAATTCTGGTGCCTTCCAACTGATAATTATTTCCTATCTTTTTCTGTTCTTTTTCAGTTGTTTCAGTCATGTATGACTCTTCATGTACCCGTTTCTGGTTTGTATGGGTTTTTTTAAAATTTTTTTTGGTTTATTTTTAGTTTTCAACATTTATTTCCACAAGGTTTTGAGTTACAAATTTTCTCCCCCTCTTTCCCCTACCCACCATCCCAAAATAGTGATCCTATTGAGTACCCCTTCCCCCAATCTTCTCTCTCTTATATCCTCCCCCATACCTCCTCTGACTTTCTAGTAGGACAAGATGGATTTCTATACCCCAGCACCTATATATCTTATTTCCCAGTTGCATGTAAAAACAGCAATAATAATAAAAAAAAATTTTAACATTGATTTTAAAACTTTGATTTCCAGATTCTTTCCCTTCTTCCCTCCTCACCCACCCCTACTGGGAAGATAAGTGATTCAATATAGATTGTACATGTGTAGTTATGCAAAATGTTTCCATAGTAGATATATTGTGAAAGACTGACTATATGACCTTCCATCCTATCCCACCCCCACTTATTCTATTTTCTACTTTGATCCTGTCCCCTTTCAAAAGTGTGTGCATCTAACTACCTTCTTCTCCAATCTGTCCTCCTTTCTATCATCCCTCTTCTTATCACCTTCCCCTCTATTTGCCTGTAGGGTAATATACCCAATTTAGTTATTCCCTCCTTAAGCCAAATGCAATGAGAGTAAGGTTAACCCATTCCCTTTTGTTTCCTGTTCTTCCTCTCCATTGTAACAATTTTGTCTTGCCTCTTTTATGTGAGATAATTTGCCCTATTCTTTCTCTCCCTATCTCCTCTCATTATTATATTCCTCTCTCACCTCTTTTTTTATTTTATCTTATTTTATTTTTTAGATTTCATCCCTTCTTATTCAACAGATCCTGTGTCCTCTATGTGTACATGTACACATATATACACACACTCACATATGTATTTATATGTACATATACCCTCCTATATAAACATATATATGAATGTATACATATATACATATATATTCCCTTCAACTATCCTCATATTGAGAAAAGTCTCATGAGTTATAATTATCGTTATTCCATGTAGGAGTGAAAATAGTTCAACTTTAATAAGTTGCTTATGATTTCTTTTCCCTATTTACCTTCTCATACTTCTCTTGCTTCTTATATTTGAACATCAAATTTTCTATTCAACTCTGTTTTTTTTCATCAAGAATGTTTGAAAGTCCTCTATTTCACTGAATGACCATATTTTCCCCTGAAACATTATGCTCAGTTTTGCTGGGTAGGTGATTCTTGGTTTTAGTCTTAGTCCCTTTGACCCCTGGAATATCATATTCCAAGCCCTTCAATTTCTTAATGTAGAAGCTGCTAGGTCCTGTGTTATCCTGATTGTGTTTCCACAATAGTAAAATTGTTCCTTCCTGGCTGCTTGTAATATTTTCTCCTTGCCTGGGAATTCTGGGATTTGGCTATGATATTCCTAGGAGTTTTCTTTTTAGGATCTTTTTCAAGAGGTGATCGGTGAATCCTTTCAATTTCTATTTTGCCATCTGTTTCTAGAATATCAGGGCACTTTTCTGGGAGAATTTCTTAAAGGATGATTTCTAGGTTCTTTTTTTGATCATGGCTTTCAAGTAGTCCAATAATTTTAAAATTATCTCTCCTGGATCTATTTTCTAGGTCAGTGGTTTTTCCCAGGAGATATTTCACATTGAATTTTTTTCATTTGTTTGGATCATTTTTATAGTATCTTGATTTCTCATAGAGTCATTAGCTTCTAATTTTGCTCCAATCTAATTTTGAAGGAATTATTCTCTTCCGTGAGCTTTTGAAATTCCTTTTCCATCTGGAAAAGTCGGCTTTTTAAGGCATTCTTTTCTTCATTGGCTTTTCGGGCATCTTTTGCCATTTGAGTTAGTCTATCTTTTAAGGTATTATTTTCTTCAGTCAGGTGGTTGGCTTGCTTTTCATGATTTTCTTGCATCATTTTTATTTCTCTTCCCAATTTTTCCTCCCCCTCTCTTACTTGATTTTCTTTTTTTGTTTTTTTTTTTTATTTTTTGGAGGGGGAAGGTAGGGCATTTGGGGCTAAGTGACTTGCCCAAGGTCACAAGGCTAGTCTTTTGTGTTGTGTCTGAGGCCAGATTTGAACCCAGGTCCTCCTGACTCTTGGGCCAGTGCTCTATTCATTCTTACTTGATTTTCAAAATCTTTCTTGAGCTCCTCCATGGCCTGTAACCAATTCATATTATTCTTGGAAGCTTTTGGTGCAGGAGTTCTGATTGTGTTGTCTTCCTCCCATTCCATGCTTTGACCCTTTTTGTCCCCCCAAATCTAAGGTTTGATGACACTGCTTGTTTTGCTTCCTCTGCTTGCTCATGTTACCAGTCAGTTACTTGACTTTTTAGCTCTTTGCCGTGGTAGAACTCTGCTTCCAGAGAGGAGAGCTTTGTCCTAAATCACTGGGGTTTTTGCAACTGCTGGAGCTATTAGGAGGGCTCCCTCTCTGCAGCCCCCACAAACTCTGGACCACTGGCTACAACCCCAGGACCTCCACCCAAGACAGAGATCCAGATCCAAGCAGGTTAAAGCAAGAATGATTGCCCTCTGAATGGTCACTTGGTCCCCCTATATCTGCAGGCCAAGAGCTCTGCAGGCAGCTACGCAGCAATGCAGCCACTCCACCTCTGCCACGTCTAGCCCAGGGACAGGAGACGGACTGCACCCTTCCTTTCCAATAGAGTTCCACACTGACCTTTTACTCGCTCTTTGGCATTTATGGGTTGAGGAGTTTGGAAACCACCACAGGGCTGGTGATTCACTCTCCTGAAGTCTGCTCTGGAAGCTGCTGGTCAAAGCCCCGCAGCTCACGGGGGACTGTGCTTGGCTCCCAGCATGTTTTGATGAACCCTTCCTGCAGTCCTCCTGGGTTGCCTTCAGCGGGAAATTTGTTTCTCTCTGTCACTATGTGTGTCCTGTAGCTCTAATATTTGTTTAGAGTCATATTTTATAAGTATTTGAGGTGGTTGTTGGGGAGCTCATGGAATTTCCTGCTTCTATGCTGCCATCTTTGCTCCACCCCCTTGTATGTTTTTTTTTTTTTTGCAAAGAAACTTGTGTGTTCCTTCTTCAGTTCATTTTACTGATAAGGCAAACAAGGTTAAGTGACTTGCCCAGGGTCACAGAGCTAGGAAGTTTCTGAGGCTGGATTTGAACTCAGGGAGATGAATCTTTCTGACTCCAGGCTTGGGACTCCAACCACAGCATCATCTAGCACCCCTTCCATTCTCTAAAGACCTTGTTTGTACATAGTCGTTTCTATGTTATACTCATGAGATTGTGAGCACTGTGAAGGAAAGGACTGTGTTTTGCCTTTCTTCATATCTCCTGGCACGTAGGTCTTTAATAAATGTTTGCTGACTAATTGACTACTGACTGTCTTACCCTTTACAGCTCTGTACATTAACCTGAGCTGTCTGGATAGGGACCTATCCTCTGAATATTTTTCTCCTTACATTCCAGTCACTGCCCTTCCTTATGCCCTATCCTTTCTCTGCTTTCCAAGATGTCACCTAGGGAGCCTGAGAAATCTTTATGAATGTGAATGGCATAATGGGTTAATAGATGTTAGGAAGTCCTTCCTTCACCACTTAGTAACATGTACACTTTGACAGTAGTCTTCTGAAGATGATACCCTAATTCCAAAATAATAGCTTCAATGGCAAGATCTACAGACTTGTGGGGGATATATTTTGTGTGGTCCTCAAAACATTGCTGTCTATGGTGTGTATCCATTAGGTTAGTGGATTTAAAAATGGAAATAGTCATAGATCCCAACCTCCTCATTTTATAGATAAGGAAGCTAAGGCAAAGAGCAGTTAAGTGACTTCCTGAAGACCATAGCTAGTTAGTGCAAAGCTAAGATTCAAACCCAGGTCTTCCAAATCCAAATTTGGCTCTTTTCTCACTTTGCCATGTTAGCTACTAATAGTCCTAACTCAACAGAAGACAAAGAAAGCCACACTCCCTTCTTAAAAGCATAGCACTTATAACACCTGGGGTGGAGGGTGGGGATGTCTGACCACAATCTGTTTTCTTTTATGGAGAGTTTCTCCTTCTAATTATATTTTCAAAGAAAATGTATTGTGGAAATCAAGTTAGTATAAACTGAGACAAAGACCCAGACACAAATGCAGAGGGAGATGTTGGTATAAGCTGTGAATTTAGTTGATGGATTTCTTTTCAATTTCCCAACCTTTCCATCTTAAAAGCTTTCTCTATTTGTATAGGCTTACAAAGTGTGAACAATAACACCAAAAATGAAAACACTATTTGAGACTCTGGAAAGCCTGAGAAATTCATTTTATAGTAGAGCATGTTTGGAAATTACAGGATAACTAAGTTGTTTTAGAAGAAAGTTGTCAAAATTAAACATACCAACTCTTATGGTTTCCATTAGCAAAACTTGTGGTGTCTTCATAAGAAATGCTGCTTAGGTAGTCTAGACTACTACATTTTACATGGTCCCATGACGATTCCATTCCACTCATCCTTTGTGAATTATGGCTTGTTGTTTCTCTGTCTCAATGTAGGAATGTTTGCTCTACTCAAGACTTTTCCTACTCACATACTTTTTCCTTTGCTTAGAACAGTGGTTCTCAACCTTCCTAATGCCGTGACCCTTTAATACAGTTCCTCATGTTGTGGTGACCCCCAACCATAAAATTATTTTTGTTGCTACTTCATAACTGTAATTTTGCTACTGCTATGAATCGTAATGTAAATATCTGATATGCAGGATGTATTTTCATTGTTATAAATTGAACATAACCCACAGGTTGAGAACTGCTGGCCTAGAAAGATTGAATTTCTAATTTCCTCACACGGTCTTTCCTGCTCAGGTGGTCACTCTTAGCGGTCAATTAGATGCCATGCATTTTGCAGGCATTCAAGAAATATTGGAAAATGAAAAAGATGAGAATAATATCACTCTGGATTTACAATGAGAATCTGTGATCCATGTATTTAAATTTTTTCATTTATTCAACAAAAATATATTAAGCCCCTGCAATGTAGGGAAGCAGAAAAATAAAAGTTGATTTTATTCATAATATAATGGATAGCAAGGTTGTCAGAATGACCTAGGTTCAAGTTCCTCCTCTGAATAACATCATTCAGTTGTTTTTTCAAGTTGTGTCTGACACCATTTCCTTGGCAAAGATCCTGGAATGGTTTGCCATTTCCTTCTCCAGTTTATTTTACAGATGAGGAAACTGAAGCAAACAAGATTAAGTAACTTGCCCAAGGTCACATAGGAAGTGTCTTAGGCTGAATTTGAACTCAAGTCTTCCTAAGTCCAAAGCTGGCATTCTACCCACTAGACCACTTAGCTGCTGCCTCTGACTAATACATATTGATTATATGAAGGGGATGGATTAGAGAAGTTGCATTATAATGCAATTTCCTAGGCAATTCTCAAAATCTTTACATTACAGACCAATTGATATTATGCACTGGCAGAAGGAATTTACTAGCCAGGAATTTGGTATTCAGCATTAAAATCACAAGTCTGGGTACAGCTTCATATTAACCACTTGAGGAACAGGATATAAGACATGAATAATAACAAATAGAATAGAATACATGCCTAAAATACAAAAATATTTTAAGCATAGGTAATATAGATTTGGAGTCAGGGGATCTGGATTTAAATCCCAGCCCTGATATTAATGACGTGTGTGTCTTGGGAAAGTCACTAGGCTTTAGTTTCCTCATTTGTAAAATGAACAGGTTAGAGTAGATGACCTTCTGAGGTCTCTCCCTCTCCAAATATATTATCATTTGATCCCATCTTCTGCAGCTCAGCCAAAATAATGGCAGAAGAATCAGTCTTGGAAATTTTTATAATTGTCCAGGTCAGAAATAAGAAGGATCTTAACTGTTCTTTAATTACCTAATTATGCAGTCTGTAGACTACAAATAGACCATATCACACTGTTAGGGAAAGGGCTCTGAAGTTTTGTCTTAACCTTATCTTCCTTCAGTTTTCAATGTCCCTATAATCGCTTGGAAGTTTTGTTATATTGATATAGTGTGTAGGGTATCTCTTCATTTAAGAAGAAAGGCAGCATTTTTGACATTAAGGATAAAATGTTTAATTTTGACTAGAACAAAGAAAAGATACAAGCAGAGAGTCTTTCTGGAATATGAAAGAGCTGAGTTCTCATACTCAAACAATCTTTAAATGAAAATTTCCTGAATGTTCAGAGTTTCATCCTAAACAACATGGTATAGTGGAAAGAGCAATAAACTTGAAGCCTGAAAACCTGGGTTCAAGGCTCAGCTCTACCATTTACTTTGTGAACTCAAACAATCCATTTTACTCAATGAACTCCAGCTTCCTCTTCAGTAAAACTGTGATCTTAATATTTTCACTTTGACCTCATCTTGATAAATGGCGTAATATGCTGATCTATGTCCAGTTTCTGCTTTACTGCTTTCCAGTTTTCTCAACAATTTTTAACCAAATAATGAATCCTTATGCTCAAATCTTAGGTCTTTACACTTTCAAATACAAGGTTACCATATTCATTTGCTGCTGTAAAATTGCATGTCTACTCTGTTCCATTGATCTATCTTTCTATTTCGTAGCTAGTACCAGATAGTTTTTGCTATTTATTGCCTCATACTATAGTTTAAGATCTGGTCCTGCTAAACCTTGTTCCTTTACCTTTTTTTTCATTGGTTCCTTTGATATTCTTGACTTTTTGTCCTTCACTACCTACCTGATAGAGTTGTGCGGAAAGCACTATGTAAATGTGAGTTATTAATTAAACCACACAAAAGCCAACTTATCCTTAATATACCCAGGATACATTTTTTTTAAATGTGTGCTCAGAACTTGAGTCTGTTGTATTAGTTTGTTATTAATCAGTCACTTTGGCTTTGATTTGAAGTAGGCAATGGAAGAAGTTACCAAAACTATGAGGAAACTGACAGAAGGGGATAATGGTAATACTAACGATAAATAGAATTTTTATAGTGCTTTAAGGTTTGCACCTGGGGCATCCAGGTGGCACCGTGGATAGGAAGGCTCCAGTTCAAATCTGCCTTCAGACATTTACTAGCTGTGTGACGCTGGGCAAGTCACTTAACCCCATTTGTCTCAGTTTCCTCATTGGTAAAATGAGCTAGAGAAGGAAATAGCAAACTACTCCAGTATCTTTGCCAAGAAAACTCCAAATGAGGTCAGAAAGAGTTGGATGTGGCTGAAACAAGTCAACAACAAAAAGATTTGTACAGTGCTTTATATCAATTTTTTTCTCATGTGATCTTTACAACACGTCTGTGTGGCAGATGCCATTGTTATCTTCATTTTATTGCTGAGGAAAAGGAGGCTGAGGAGTAAATTGCCGAATGTTTGTGAGGTTGCTTAACACAAGGTTTCTTTCATCTTCTGGTAACCACAGTGGGAACCAATGATCCAGAAGACACTAATCACCGAGGGAACATCTATTCCAGGATCTCCTCTTAGCTTTTTCAAGGAGTTGCCCAAAAAGCTTTGAAAATAGAACTCAAAAAACAATGATTTTGAGGACAATCATATTGTTGGCCATTATCCTAGGAATTAATGCTTTCCCCCTTGATGATGCTGAGGATGGAGGCCATTGCGGGAGGCTCATCTGGGTGGGATAACTACAGACACCAGGCTGATGCCTGCCATGCATACCAGATATCAGATCGTTCACCAAAATGGGATTCCTGATGAACAAATAATTGTCATGATATATGATGACATTGCAGATGATAAAGCAAATCCTACAAAAGGTGTTATCATCAACAGACCCAATGGCACTGATGTTTATAAAGGGGTCCTAAAAGACTATACACAAGAGGATGTCATCCCAGAAAACTTCCTTGCTGTGTTAAGAGGCGATGCTGAGGCTGTGAAGAATAAAGAATCAGGGAAAGTTTTGAATAGTGGTCCCCAGGATCATGTGTTTGTTTATACTTCACTGATCATGGAACTCCTGGACTCTTGGCTTTCCCTGATGATGATCTTCACGTAATGGATTTAAATAAGACTATCCGTTATATGCACCAACATAAAAAATACAAAAAGATGGTGTTCCATATTAAAGCATGTGAATCTGGCTCAATGATGAACCACCTGCCTGATAATATTGATGTTTATACATTGACTGCTGTCAATCCTGCCAAGTCTTTCTATACCTGTTACTAGGATGAAGACAGAGGTACTTTCCTGGGAGATTGGTATAGTGTCAACTAGATGGAAGATTCAGATGTGGAAGATTTGACTAAAGAGATTCTGTATAAGCAGTTTCAATTAGTGAAAAAGTATATCAATACCAGTCATGTCATGCAGTATGGAAACAAGATTATCTCCCACATGTAAGTGGTGCAATTTCAGGGTATGAAACACCAAGCCGTTTCTCCCATCTCTCTGCCACCCGTGAAACACAATGACCTCACTGCAAGCCCTGATGTCCCCATTGAAATTCTGAAAAGGAAATTAATGGCCACTAATGATGCAAATTAATCTAAGAAAACTGTTGATAAATTGCAGGCATCTACAGGCTAGAAACCTTATTCAGAAGGCTGTGCAGCAAATTGCATCATTAGTGACTTCATCCAGTGTTGAGATTGAGAAAATGCTCTCTGAGAAATGGACATTCACAGCCCACGATTGCTACGAGGTGCTGTGACTTATTTCAGGACCCACTGTTTTAACTGGCACTCGCCCATGTATGAACATGCTCTCTGACAGTTATATGTGTTTGTCAATCTTTGTGAAGGAGCTCATCCACTTGACAGAATAAAGCTGGCCATGGACAAAGTATTCTTGGGCTACTTCTAAGTCTGCCTTCCCAGTAAGAACAAACGTGAAATATATCCTAATGGAAGACTGCAGCTACAGCTTTGTAGCAGGAAAGAGGCTGACATGTTTGTGCTCTTGTGAATGCTGCTAAACCATTCAGAAGGTGTGCATGTTGGGCATTTCTGCAGGAAGCTTCTCAGAGCTTCTGTTGCTCACCTTCTCCCTCTTTTCCCTCTCTTTCAGATATACCAGTTATTGCTGAAAATTGTATCTATTAAATAGCCAAAGCATTGCATTGGTTGAAATATTTCTGATATTTTCATGTAAAATTTTCCAGTTTTGAAACCAGTAGTTAACAAAGAGAGAAGTTCAGTTGGTTCCCTTTATAGTCACTTCAGTGTGCTTGACCTGTGTGATGACACTTTATTGCTAAAGTTCAACAAGTAAGAACACTTGTACTTAAGAAAATTACAAACATGGACTAGGAAGTTAGTTTTCAGAAAACTTATGTTATGATCATGTTTCTCCAAGATTAATGTATATATCCATAGAGTATGTATATGATGATTTCAGTGCCTAAAAATAAAGATTTTCAGTTTCTTAAAAAAAAAAATAGACAGGATTACTGGGGGAAAAATAGCTCTGTCTTCCTAAAAATCTGCAATAATCAGGAACCATGAAAAGCATCACTATCCCCTTTGTAACTAACACATGGGATATTTTTTTTCTGAGTAAATGAAACCTGATTAGAATGTCATAGCACTCTAAAATAACTGATTTTGTGCTACATTTTTTCCTCCATTTGAGAGCACTAAAAAGTCTTACCCTGTGCTTTTTAATCTGTAAGGAATGAAAGCTGAGAAGTCCATAGAACACTCTACGATGTAAGTCAGGTGAAGTCAAGTCATAACTAAGGTGAATTTAAGCAAACACTTCGTTTAGTGATATCTTTTCCCATAGTGGCTTGTTTTCTTTTTATTGTTTCTTTCATTTAAGTACAGTTTAATAGCACTACATAACCTTGATTTTATTACTCATTCACTAAGTCACTTGTTTTCTTAGTGATTTGCCAAGACTTGGGGAGAGAGTCAACTTTCTAGTCCCCTAAATTGGTCTGACCTCCTGACTGTTTGTTTTCTTTGTGGCATTTTCTTCTGATATCTATGGAGTTGTGCTTACAGATTCAGGAATTAGTGCATAGTAAGCAGCTATTTCCATGCAAAGCTAAAGATAATGGGCCATTGGGAGGTTTTAGGTTGGACATTAAGAGATACTTTCTTTTTCATACAATAAGGCACAAAGATACCTTATATATAAGTTGTGAAAACATCTCTGAGTCTAATTCCTAAGATAATTGGATTATTGGCACCCCAAAAGAGCTTTGCAAAAGCTGCAATGAAAAGAAATTCAAATAAACACCCAGGATGAGTAGATCTATACATCATTAAGACCAATTCTTAGCTCTTCTCATAGGAAAATAGTCAGCCAACTAGTGTGATTTGAAAAGTACTGAAACATTCCCCATCCAAAAAACTCAATACCATTGACTCTTTCATGGTTTATAAAATTCCTACAGGACATTCTTTGGATGAAGGCATTGAAAACAACTATTCTCTGAGAAAAATAGTCTTTTACCAGCCAAAACAATTTAGGTCAAACTTATTTATTGGATTTACCTAACAAGAATAGAGACCCTAAGCAAATGGTACCCTGGGCAATGGTGTAATGCCATGCACAAGCAGCAATCCTAAAGAATGCTACTGTGAACAGCTTTTAAGGTTCTGATTACAGAATATAGTGAACACTCTATTTATTCCATAACAAATCAAGGCAAACATTCACAACAAATCAAGATACAATATACACAACATTGTATCTTATCACAGAAAATCACAATATAGTGTTCACAACAGCTTAACATTAAAATGGCCACATAGTTTTCACCAAAGTGGTCACAGTATTTAGAACAAAGAACAAAAGAACAATCAGCTGGTATCCCTAAGGAGGTTTGCCTCCTTACTCAGTCATTCAGTCATCTCATAATACAATAGTCTTCCACTCATGGGGCAATCATAGATTAACTTAATCAGTCACTTATCTACCAATCAGTTACTAAGTATCGTTACTAAATAAAATCGTTAGAAAATACACAAACCCTTCACCAGTTGACTCAATCAGTCACTTATTCAGATTCACAATTACCAAGTATCATTAATCACTAAGTAAAATCATTAGAAAATTACACAAACTCCCCACCCCTCGGTCTCTAGTAAACTTCAATTTCATCACTGAATTCAATATCCAAGGAGAGGCCTTTTCTTCATCTTGACTCGGGGTGGTCGCTCAGATTCCCTACATCTCCTTCCATGGTCCTAGCTCCTACCTGAATCCACTGAACAGTCACCTGGATTCAGAGGCAGAGAGCTCCCAGGTCCTTGTCCAGTCCTCAGGGCAGTTCCTGCTACACACTGAAGTTCACAAGGTCCAGCATATCTCAAAACCTTCACAACTTCTGTTCCCGGGAGCTCAAGGATCAACCAAACCACAAACAAACAAAGTCTTAGCCTGGTCATGCTTCTTCAGTCCTCCAGCAGTTAAGTGGGCCCTAGGACCCAGAAGAAATCTCAGCCTTCCAGGCAGCCTTCTCTGCAGCAACTTCAGCCTTCAACAGATTCTGGTGTCAAGGAAATCCTCTCTCAGTTCTCAGTCAACTTCCAGATTCTAATCACTGAGAAAAACTCTCTCTCCTCTACCAGAAGACCGCCAAGAGAAAAAATTCTAATTCTGACTGTCTCTCTCTGGGGCTTTTTTTCTGTTTTAGCCAAACCCTTCCTGTTATGTCAGCAACAGGAGACAGAGTTCACACCTTCTGCCTCTTAGCCAGAAAGGTTTGATTAGTTACTAAGGGCTAAGTACCTGCTTACTTGACATAACAAAAAGGGGTCTTCAAATTTAAATTAATTACCATTACAAATGGTACCCATTACAGCAAGCCTCAGAGCTGAGAAGTGTGGGGTGGGTAGTAATAGGAATAGGGTAGCCCAAGAGAGGATGAAAGTATACCAAGAGGGAAAATGAGAAGGGATCAAAAACAAGACTTTGCACATTTGTCTAGAGGTAACCAGTGGGAAATGGAGGCCTTTGGAGAGGTAAAAATTTTTCCTGTCTGGTAATTAGAAAAGCAAAACTGAAATGTTTATTTTCTTAACTAGTCTAACTTGAATCCCTTTTGCTAAAGGAAAACATGCATTTATTTTTTTTTCAATAGTATTTTATTTTTCTCCTACAACTTGTCAAGACAATTTTTAGCAATCATTTTTACAAGACTTTGAGTTCAAAATTTTTCTCCCTCTGTCCCTCCCTCTCTTTCCCTCTTCCTAAAAATGGTAGACAATTTGATGTAGGCTATAGAAGTGCTATCATGTAAAACATATTTCCATATTAGTTGTAGTTGTGAAAGTAGAAACAGATCAAAAAGAAAAAAACACAACAATGAATAAAGTAAATGATAAAAGTATTCTTCAGTCTGAGTTCAGAGTCCATCAGTTCTTTATCTGGATGTGGTTAACATTTTCATTCATGAGTCCTTTGTACTTGTCTTGGATCATTGTGTTGCTGAGAAAAGCTGAGTCATTCATAATTGATCATCGCACAATGTTGTTGATATTGTAGACAATATTTTCCCGGCTCTGCTCATTTAACTTTGCATCAGTTCCTACTTTTTCTTTTTATTAATTCATTTATTTCTAGTTTTCAACACTCACTTCCACAAGATTTTGAGTTCCACATTTTCTCCCCATCTTTACCCTCCACCTACCCCAAGATGGTATACATTCTGATTACCCCTTCTCCCAAACTGCCCTTCCTTCTATCGCCACAGCCACTCTCTTCTCTTATCTTCTATTTTTCTTCTATTTTGCTGTAGGGCAAGATAGATTTCTATATCCTATTACCTGTATATCTTATTTCCCAGTTGCATGTAAAATTAATTTTTAGCATTTGTATTTAAAATTTGAGTTCCACTCTGTCTCTCCCCACTTACCCTCATTAAGAAGGCAAGCAATTCAATATAGGTCATACATGTGTGATCATGCAAAACACTTCCATAATAGTCATTTTGTGAAAGACTAACTATATTTTCCTCTATCCTGTCCCAATCAAAACTTATTCTATTTTCTCCTTTGTCCTTGTCCCTCCTCAAAAGTGTTTCCTTCTGATTATCCCCTCCTCCCATTTGCCCTCCCTTCTCTCATCTCCCCCCTCTTATCCCCTTCCCCCATACTTTCCTTTAGAGTAAGATAGATTTTCATACCCAATTGAGCCTGTAGGTTGTTCCTCCCCTAAGCCAAATCCCATGAGAGTAAGGTTCACTCATTCCCTCTCACTTCCCTGCTCTTCCCTCTATTGTAAAAGGTTTTTTTGCCTCTTTTATGTGAGATAATTTACCCCATTCTACCTCTCCCTTTCTTCTTCTCCCAGTACATTCCTCTCTTACCCCTTAATTTTACTTTTTAGATATCATCCCTTCATATTCAACATGCCCTGTGCCCTCTGTCTATATGTGTGTAGGTATATATATATATGTATATGTGTGTGTGTAAGTGTAAGCATACACATACACATTTACCCATATATTCCCTCCAACTACCCTAAAATTGAGAAAGGTTTCATGAGTTACAAATATCATCTTTCCATGTAGGAATGTAAACAGTTCAACTTTAATAAGTTCCTTATAATTTATTTCTCTTTCTTGTTTACCTTTTCATGATACTCTTAAGTATTGTATTTGAAAGTCAAATTTTTTATTCAGCTCTTTTTTCATCAAGGATGCTTGAAAGTCCTCTATTTCATTGAATATTTAATTTTTTACCCTGAAGATTATGCTCAGGTTTGCTGGGTAGGTGATTTTTGGTTTTAATCCTAGCTCTTTTGACCTCTAGAATATTGTATACCAAGTCCTCTGATCCCTTAATGTAGAAGCTCCTAAATGTTGTATTATCCTGATTGTGTTTCCACAATACTTGAATTATTTCTTTCTGACTGCTTGCAATATTTTCTCCTTGACCTTGGAACTGGAATTTGGGCACAATATTCCTAGGAGTTTTCCTTTTGGAATCTCTTTCAGGAGGTGATTATTAGATTCTTTCAATTTTTATTTTATACTTTGGTTCTAGAATATCAGGGCAGTTTTCCTTGATAAGTTATTGAAAGATGGTATCTAGGCTCTTCTTTTCATCATGACTTTCAGGTAGTCCAATAATTTTTAAATGACCTCTCCTGTATATATTTTCCAGGTCAGTTGTTTTTCCAATGAGATATTTCACATTGTCTTCTATTTTTTCATTCTTTTGGTTTTGTTTTATAATTTCTTGATTTCTTATAAAGTCATTAGCTTCCATTTGCTCCATTCTAATTTTTAAGGAATTATTTTCCTCAGTGAGCTTTTGAATTTTCTTTTCCATTTGGCCAATTCTGAATTTTAAGGCATTCTTCTCCTCATTGGCTTTTTGTTCCTCTTTTGCCTTTTGGATTAGTCTATTTTTAAGGTGTTATTTTCCTCAGCATTTTTGGGGGTCTCCTTTAGCAAACTATTGACTCATTTTTCATTATTTTCTTGCATCACTCTCATTTCTCTTACCAATTTTCCTTCTACTTCTCTTACTTGATTTTCAAAACCCTTTTCCAGCTCTTCCATGACCTGAGATCAATTCATATTTTTCTTGGAGGCATTGGATGTGGGAGCTTTGACTTTGTTATCTTCTTCTGGTTGTGTGTTTTGATATTCCTTGTCACTAAAGTAAGATTCTAAAGTCTTATTTTTCCCTTGTTTGCTCATTTCCCCCATCAATTTCTTGACTTTTTAACTCTTTATTAAAGTAAGATTCTACTTCTAGTGTGGTGGGTGTGTTGTCCTTTAAGATTCAGGGGTTTTGTGCAGCTGTTTTCAGAGATACTTCTAGGGACCTGTAAATTTTCAGTTCTTTCAAAGTAGTATGATCAAAAGAGAAGTGTTTACTCCTCTCCTGGTCTGTGCTCTCATCCGTGAGTGACCACAAGCACTCTTTTCTGCCTTGGAACTGTGAGGAGGATTCCCTTTCCACCATCACCACAAGCTCTGCCATGCCAGCGCTCTTCCTGGGCCCAGGAATGCTACCCTTGACTATGACCCAGATCCAAGCACAGGCAAAGCAAGAGAATCATACCTCAGTGCCATCAAAGAGATGCCTGCAGTCTCCTGTGATCAGCTGTTCAATTCCCCCATCATCTGTGGGCTGAGAGCTCCAGAAGCAGCTGTTGCTGCTGCTACTACCACCATTCCAGGACTGAGGCTAAACCATTGCTCCTGTTTCACCCAGGTCCAACAGCCCTTTCCTACTGACCATATAAATTGTCTTTGATATTTGTGAATTGAGAAGTCTGGAAACCACCACAGCTGCCCATGATTCAATGCCCTGAGGCCTGCTTCAGGTTTGCTTGAGGAACCTGTATGTGCTGGCATATTTTGTGCTGGACTGCACTCCTCTCTCAGACTGGTGCAACAAACCTTTCCAGTTGATCTTCCAGTCTTGGGTTGGAAATTTTTTTCATTTTGTCATTTTGTGGATTCTACTGCTCTAGAATTTTTTTTACAGGTATTTGGAGGGATTTGGAGGAGATCTCAAGCAAGTGCCTGCTTTTACTTCACCATCTTCAGTTCCTACAACTCTTTCCAGGTTTTTCTGAAATCGTCCTGTTCATCATTTCTTATTGCACAATAGTATTCCATTATATTCATATACCACAGGTTGTTCAGCCATTTCCCAATTGATAGGCATCTCTAGTGTTTTTAATAGGAATGGGGGATGTATTTTGTCAGAAGCTTTTTCAGCTTCTATTGAGATATGATTTCTGTTGGTTTTGTTATTGATATGGTCAATTATGCTGATAGTTTTCCTAATATTGAACCAAGCCTGCATTCCTAGTATAAATTTTACCAGGTTATAGTGTATAATCCTTGTGACATATTGCTGTAGTTGTCTTGCTAGTATTTTGTTCAAAATTTTTTCCTGGTTTAGGTATCAGCACCATGTTTGTGTCATAATAGGAGTTTGGTAGGACTCCTTTTTCACTTACTTTTCCAAAAAAGTTTATATAGCATTGGAATAATTGTTCCTTAACTGGTAGAATTCACTTGTGAACCCATGATTGACTTAATTTTAATTTGAACTATTTTAAAATAGATATTAAAATTTTTTAAAATAGATATAAAATTTTTATCTATTTATTTAATTTTAATTCCCAATGAT